>CAWUFW010006391.1:600000-1160355 GCA_963921515.1 Calotriton arnoldi | reverse complement strand
CACTCTTTGTATTTGTTTTCATGCTTTAGAACTCTTTTCCTCAGCTCCTCTTTCTTCATCAAAACACTTTTGTTTTCAAATAGCCAATTTGGTGTCAATTTAGACCCTGGTTCCCTGCCTCTGAGCATAACGAAAGGTGACAAACCTGTAACACTGTTAGGTGTGCTATGATAAGACCAAAGCATTTCCTTTACCGTTTAAATAATGGGTTTGGCTGATGCAATTGCTAACTGTATTGCCTCTTTGCTCATTCTATTAGTCCTTTCCACCATTCCATTGGCTTTAGGACAGTATAGAGTAGTTCTTATATGATGGATAGAAAGATCAGTAATGGATATCATTTCCTCTGACAAAGTTGGACCCCATTATCAGTATTAAGGGTGCTGGGAATGCCTTCAGTGGTAAGCATGTCGGATAAAAAGTTAATGAGGGATTTAGTGTTGATTGTGTTTACACATTTCGTAGCTATCCGGTAGAAGTGATCAGTGAGTATTAAAATGTACTTATCTTGAAACCCAGGAGCATTACTAGGACATACAATGCCAAGCCCCAATTTGTCCCAAGGGATGGAGGGCACTTTAATGGGGATCAAAAGAGTCTTTCTGGGGTACACTGTTTTGTCATTTAGGCTGCATGCCTGACAGTACTTGACTTTATTTTCTATCAAAGAATTCATATAAAGGAATCAGTAATCCGCTTTGTGAGGTTTCTTCCTAAATGGCCCTCATGAGTAATGTTCCCAATGTGTTCCCTTGAATCCAGAGGGGGCACAATTTTGACTGATTTTATAATTAAATTACCCTTTAATGACAAATCAACCCTAACGTTCAAGTATGTTTGAAGTTTGTTTAATTTTTTTGGGCCAACCCTCAATGATCTTTTCTTTAACTTAGTTCAAAGTTTTATCTTTATTCACGTAGTCTGCCAATTCTGTTCCTAATATGGCTGGGATGGATATAACAAAAATAGGTAATTCTGGGTTACTGATGTCTGTTCTTAATAAGTAATCTGAGCAAAAAGTCTGCTGCAAAATTTCTTGATTCTTGGACATACTCAATCTTAAAATTGTATCTTTGGAGCCCAAAACCCATTTTGATATCCTGGGTATGGTTTTTTCTATGTCTTTGTTGAAAAAGCAGACACCAGGGGTTTATGTTCTGCCCCTAATACAAAAGGTAAATCCCAGAGGTAGAATTTAAAGTGGTTATCTGCCCAAAACAAGCTATCATTCCAATCCTCACAGGAGCGTCCTTGCCACCAATGCCCCGTCAGGGACTATCGTATTGAACATAGCCCTCCACAAAGGAATATGCCTTTTTTCGTTTAACTCGATGTGTCCACCAGGGAGCTACACTAAGTGGACCACAAGGTATTGCTGCCCTCAAGAGTAAGTGACTATTCCACCAACCAGGATTAACTCCCTTACCCTCGGGTTTCTATTTTTGAATAATTGCAGCACTTTCCAAACTCAGCCAACCCCAGGTAATCTTAGTCCTGATGAGACCCAGTTATCCTTATAGGGTCTAAACGCCGTCGACACGATTAAAGAGACAGACAGCGTTTCCGTATTGCTGATACAATGATTGATTCTATGTATCCAACATTGTTCTGATTAGAAACTGCTGCCTCATATATATCAACCAATATACCTCTTGTGCTGACGTTTCATTTCACCTTCTTTTGTTTTGCTTTGGTTCTGATTTGATCACACACCTGGGGTGGTCTTATCCTATTTTTCTTCTTTAAAAAACACTCATTATATGTTTTGTGATTATATATTTTTGGTCAAATTGATTCTGGTTGAATAAAAACTCTGTTCGGCTGAACCACAGTTGTGTACTTAAATACTGGCTGGGCTATTATTGCTTTTCCAAATGCCTAATGAATATTGGTTTATTTTGATTAAGTCCACTCAGAAAAATCTATGATATTCATAATTTTCTCTCGAATGAGTTCCATGTGAGCGCCTGTTTCATGGATCACAGAAACAAGCTAGGGCCTCTTTCTCTACAGTGGTATAGTTGATTTCTGAGTCCATTCTTTAGGGAAATGCAACTATTCGGTCCTTGCCCTCAACAAACTGAGATAATGTAGCACCAAATCTTTGTTGCTCACATCTGGAATCAACATGGATTTCAGGTTTACATTGAAATTGCCAATGTTAAGAGCATTGGCAATGGCATTTTTTATCTTGTTGAATGTGTTCATGTGTTCATCACTCCAGTCAAATGGTGTACCTTTCTTGAGTAAAGCTCTCATGGGTTGGACCAGGTCAGCAAAGTTCTTTATGTATTTGGATATATATTCTGTCAAACTGAGGCAGGATTTAACCTCATCTTTATTCATCGGTGTCAGAGCTTTGCGAACTGATTCTACCAATATTTTATGTTTGATACCTTAATCGGAAATGGTGTGTCCAAGATCTTCCTCTGATGTAGCCCCTATTTTACATTTGTTCCTCTTAATGGTGACCCTGCATCTCTTAGTTTGCATAATACAGATCTCAAATTACCAGAATTCTCTTCTTCATTTGACCCATAAACCAAAATGTCATCTTGAAAGCACATTACTTTATTAGACTCCACAATATGTTGCATTATTCTTTGGAATGCAGAGACTGCTGATACCAAACCAAATGGAATTCTGAGGAACTTATATGTTCCAAACGGTGTGGTAAAGGCTGTTCGCATTTGCATTCCAGGATGGAGTGCTACCTCATGGTATGCTGAAGATAAGTCAAGGGCACTGAAATATTTAGCCTCATGTATGACGCTCAACATTTCATGTATCCTAGGGAGGGGATGATGAACAACCCATATGTTGGCATTTAAATCTCTCAAGTTAACGCAAAGACAAATATTCCCCCCTCCCCCATTTTTAGATGTAATGATTATGGGGGCCAAGCGTTCGGACACCTTGCTTACTAATTTCTGTAGTTCTTCTTTTTTTTAAAGGTTCCCTCATCATCAAGGGCATGGGCCTCGTTTTGCTCACCACTGGGATGGCCTTGGATTTAAATTTATTTTGTGTATATAGTTGTTCAGCAGCCTTAATTGTTCTGTAAAAACATCAGGACATTCCTCACATATGTTTGTTCCCACTAAAGATCTGTCAACTAATAAATAGTACTTCTTCTTCATTGTTGGTATGAGTTTCAGGTCCAGCGAGGAGCATTCTAGCTGCCTGACTTGCCCCAGTTGGAGTTGACGTGGTGACACTCCCACGCACTTTTCCTTTCCTTGTAAAGCGCTCAAGTGCGCCTCAGAGTTGCCTGGCTCTGCTTTTAATGGGCACCATCTTTGATTGGCTCCCTTTTGCTTTTAATTTGTTTATGCTTTAGTTTGCTCACTTATGTTTTTATTAATTTAAATTTCACCAGTAACTCTTGGCGGGTATTAAAGCCTGCCTGAAGGGAGTGGAGCTGCTGGGCTCCACTTTGTATTTTGTTGTCCCCACCCCCCACACCTCTCCCCTGGGTTTGCGATCACCGGCGATAGCCACGCCTCCTTCAGAGGCAGGCTATTTATCAATGGCAGTTGCATGGCTGCACAGCAGACGCGCATAGCAGGCTTTCCAAAGGCAAGTCTGTCTCCATCGACTGGCGGCTGGCCGGCACCAGGGGCTAGGCCCCCTGCCCATTTTAAATCAGCGCCCTTGCAACACAGTGCTAAGGGGCTTGGGAACTTGGCTCCTGTGGTCCCACAACACTCGTACGAGATCTTGGACCCCGCTCAAGCGAGTTTTTAGGTCGAGCTTCAATCAACCTGTTGTATCCTCTTCTATGGGCTCTGGCTCACAAACCAGTTGCCATTGGTTGTTTCATAGGGCATTCAGAAATGCTGGCTTGTTATTGATGCCTTTCTGTAAATGTCCCTCCTTTGTGTGCTTAGCTCTCTTTATGGCAAACTCACTCAGAGAACACTTTGGTTGGCCATCACACTAAACAGCCGTGATGGCCCCTCCTCCTTGCTCTCTAACTTGTTTTAGTTTGCCTGCCACTGCTCGTGTTTTCTCAGGCCTCCTACTTCCAAGCTCTCAGCGCCACCTACGTGCAAGCAGATAATACTATGATGGACATCCACTCCAAGAAAACAGAAAGATATATACACTAAATGCATCAGATGATTACAACCACTGAAGACTAGAATGTGCACACCGACACTCACAATGACAATTATAGCCTCTGGAGACTTGAATGTGCACACAGACACGCTCACATCTCAATGTCAATAATCAAAAATAAAACATCACCGGCTGCAAACTTCATCTTGGCCCACTCCAGACTAGGGAATTCACAGCCGGGGTCAAGAGACTCAGCAAAACCGGGAGCTGCTGCACTGTAGATGCGTCCGTCGTTCAGGCCCAAATCCCAGTTTCTAAGTCAACAAACCCCAGGTTTATAATCTCAAAACACACTAGAAGGTTTCGAGAGGCCCTCCTCTGCGCCAAGGAAACTTACTGGAATTGGCCATTTCCATGCAAGCATTCCAAAGGCAAAAGAGTTCTCACGTTCCTTCTGCGCATTCCAGCCATTATCTTAACGAAGCTTACGAAAGTCTCCACCAGAACAGAAAACAAAACAACCTTGAACGTGAATAGCCTAAACAACTTGAGTAATCTGGGGGCCTGCCTGTGTGCGCAAAAGCTCAAGCTAGCTGACAGAATTCAAGATAGCATGAGGGCATGTGAAAGCCAATAGTAAGAACTTCATAATACTTCCCAATGTACAACACTGCACATTTGGGCACCGCTGCCTACAGCATCACAGACTTCATCTCCCAATGTACAACATAATGCACATTTGAGCACTCCTGCTTATAACACTGCGCTTCGAGACCAAGAAGTACATTCCACACCTCTCTCTCTCTCTCTCTCTCTCTCTCTCTCTCTCTCTCTCTCTCTCTCTCTCTCTCTCTCTCTCTCTCTCTCATGCTTTCAAATGCACATCCCACACGTTCTGTTCCTGGCAAGGCTGTTCTACTCTTTGAAAGCTCTCCCCCTCCGCAGCTACAAGAAGACACAAAAGAAATCTTCAAGAAAACAAGGCACATGCAGGAAACATGATGTTGTACATTCATGCTAGGATAAAGTAAAACACCAAAAGTCAATTAAAACAATGGTCATCACGTGGTTTCAATACATGGAGGTGCCTCTGGCACTACAAGGTCCCAGGCTGTGAGCCCCCATTGGGGTTGTGTTTCTTAGATCTGCATCCCACCTGTATCCGTAATGGTGAGTGGTCTGATAGTCCTCTTGCTAAATAATCAGCCTCCCCGACCTCTCCCAGTTCCCCTGCCGGTATGAAGATATAATCCAGCCTTGAATACACCCTGTGTGCCCCAGAGAAATATGAGTATTGTTCGACCTGTGGGTTCTGTGCCCTCCATACATCCACCAGACCCATTGTGTCTGCAAATCGCGCCAGTGGGGTAGAGGTGACCGGGTTGCCCTGGCCTCCGGTGCGATCCATGGGCATGTCCATTACGTCATTGAAATCACCTCCTATCACATGGAAGGAGGTCGGTGCCTCTGAGAGGACTTCTGTCACTTTAGTCAATGTGCATGCCTGTAGTTTTGGTGGGGCATAGACTCAGATCAAGGTCAATCTCATTCTGTCTCATGTGCCTGCCACCCCAGCATATGTACCGTAAGGATCCGTCCATGTGTGTGATATCTCAAAGGAGGGTGTCTTTTTTTTTTATCAGGATTGCTATCCCCAAGACCTGGTGGTGTATCCTGCGTGGGCCAATACCCTAAATGTTCCTCTCCCCAGGAACCCACATTTGGTACCCTGCAAGTGTGTTTCCTGGAGCATCGCTACATCTGGGTGTAGTCTTTTAATATGGCGCAAAACCAACCCTCTTTTAATCCTGTCACCAAGGACGTTCACATTCCATGTCAGGAGTGTAAGTGCCGAATTGTCTATGCAGGTTGACATAGGTGTGGTATGGCCCTTATGTGTGCTACTGATTTGTGTGTCGCGTGTCTGGGGTCTCTTTTCAGACACCCGAGACCCTGCCCATCAGAACCGGTGCGAAAAACCTGCATTTGAACTTGCAGAGCAACCTTTCCGTGTCCCTTCCTACCAACCCCCAACCCCACCCACCATGCCCTTATCACAACTCCCAAACACCAAACCATTGGATTGCCGTGCGTAAGAGGAGAAGGAGAGGTCTGTCGCCCTCCCACAAACTGTTAAAACTTTATGCTATAAGCTTAAACTCTGACATCATGCAAACAAAATGAGAATAACATCAACAGCAGCAGCTCAGTCTTTGTCGGAGCCTGTCACCGTAATAATCCCTCTGTATGCAGGATCTCAGTGGCAGGTAGGGGTCAACCGGTACCTCGTTTGTGGTGCCGTCACTGTAGCGGCCGGAGCAATAGTATCAGTTCATTCTTGTGCTTCAGTTGGTCCTGTGGTTCCCTCTTGTTGTGGCGGGTGATCCAGATCTGAGTAATTTTCCAGTTCTATTATTTTGGTAACTAGTGGGTGTGGAGCTTCATTGTCCGAAGTGTTGTCAGATTCCAAGATAGAGCCTCTCATGCTGGAGTCATCGGTTGCTCTTGCTTTCCTCTGGGTGGGAGATCCCCCCGCATCTTTTCGGGATCTCTTCTGCTCCGTCCTGATCCCCTCGTCGCATATGGGTGCTCCCTATGTTCTGTCCTCTCAGATGTTCCATTGTGCATCTTCTTCGCTGTTTTCCTTTGGGCCCAAGGGTTAATCTACCCAATGGGCGCAGTCCGGCTCGTCTCTCTCCAGATGGGCGTAGGACCGGCCTTTCCTCCACCCAGGCATGTGGACAGAAAGTCTGGCATGTTCATTTCCTTGTCTTCCTCTGGAAAGTCCACAAAGCAGAGGTTATTTCATCGGGACCTGTTTTCGGCACCTTTAATGCGCCAGAGGACATATTTGCTAGTTTCCCGTAACTCCGCTACCCCAGGGCGTAGTTCCTTCAGTGCCCCCTCAGTCTCCGTGACGCGCTTCTCGGCGGTGGTGACCATTTCATAGAGATTGCGTAAGCCCTGTCGAAACAGCGTTACCTCCCAGCGAACCTCTCCTATTCTATCTTCAAATGCTGCCCTGAAGGATTGTATTACCTGTAGCAGTGTCGCCGTGTCTGGCAGCAGGGAGTGTGTGGTTTCCGGAGGGGTGACTGGTTTTGTATAGCGGTCCATTTTCCCTTGTCTGGGAGGTTTGGGAACTTTATCTTTCCCCATCCCCTGATGTTCGTAGGGGTGGCGATGTGGTCCCTTCACTTGCTCAGAGTGTGTCACTTGTACTCCCAAAGTCGCCTCTTCGTTTGGCTTAGTAAGGAGCCCTCCGTGTCTTAATGCATCCAGTATGGGTCTGTCCCCTTTCTCTTTTGCTTACTGAGTTTGTCTTCTCCTGTCTGTGTATTCAGGGCCTTATGCTCCCCTCACCTCTTCCCTGCGGCGCCACACGGGTCCATCGAGCAACCAAGGCCTGGCTGTAAGGCCCCTTCCCTTTGCATAACTCGTTTTAACCTCTCTTTCAGGGGTAGTCCTTCTAGTCTCGCTCCGTGGGTGTGGTGTAAGACCAGTGTGTACTTGACTGCCTTTATTAACTTTTATTAGGGCAAACTCTAGGGTAGTCCCTGCCTGGGACTGGTATCATGGAGTCATGCTTGGGCAGAGCATGTGGATGTCTCAGTGCCTTTACCTCCAGTAAAGTCTCGGCCAGCCAAAGAGTCACTCGTCTGTTTTCTGCGGAAAGGGTCCCGCGTTTACTGTATCCTGCACTCTTCGGTCTGTGTTCTGAGTTCCCAGGATCTGGGGCTGGACAGGTCGGGCCCACTCAGTGGCTGGTGTTTGGCCTGTCTGGCTGTCTGGTGTAGCTGTTTCCCCGGGTCGGAGCCTCCGCCTCCCGCTCTCACCTTCTTGGCCCCCCTGGCAGGAGGGCATGTCTTTACCCGGCATCGGGCGTGATCGGCTTCCTAGTCTCCACCGCGAATGCAGAGGAGTGCTCCTGGTCCAGCCCCCGGTTTCCCCCCTCTGTGCCCCAGGAGTGCTCCTGGTCCGGCCCCCGGTCTCCCCCCTCTGTGCCCCAGGAGTGCTCCTGGTCTGGCCCCCGGTCTCCTGCTCTGTGCCCCAGGAGTGCTCCTGGTCTGGCCCCCGGTCTCCTCCTCTGTGCCCCAGGAGTGCTCCTAGTCCGTCCCCCGGTCTCCTTCTCTGTGCCCCAGGAGTACTCCTGGTCCGGCCCCCGGTTTCCCCCCTCTGTGCCCCAGGAGTGCTCCTGGTCTGGCCCCCGGTCTCCTCCTCTGTGCCCCAGGAGTGCTCCTGGTCTGGCCCCCGGTCTCCTCCTCTGTGCCCCAGGAGTGCTCCTGGTCCGTCCATCGGTCTCCTTCTCTGTGCCCCAGGAGTGCTCCTGGTCCGGCCCCCGGTCTCCTCTGTGCCCAAGGAGTGCTCCTGGTCCGGCCCCCGGTCTCCCCCCTCTGTGCCCCAGGAGTGCTCCTGGTCTGGCCCCCGGTCTCCTGCTCTGTGCCCCAGGAGTGCTCCTGGTCTGGCCCCCGGTCTCCTCCTCTGTGCCCCAGGAGTGCTCCTGGTCCGTCCCCCGGTCTCCTCCTCTGTGCCCCAGGAGTGCTCCTGGTCCGTCCCCCGGTCTCCTCCTCTGTGCCCCAGGAGTGCTCCTGGTCCGTCCCCCGGTCTCCTTCTCTGTGCCCCAGGAGTGCTCCTGGTCCGGCCCCCCGGTCTCCTTCTCTGTGCCCCAGGAGTGCTCCTGGTCCGTCCCCCGGTCTCCTTCTCTGTGCCCCAGGAGTGCTCCTGGTCTGGCCCCCGGTCTCCTCCTCTATGCCCCAGGAGTGCTCCTGGTCCGTCCCCCGGTTTCCCCTCTGTGCCCCAGGAGTGCTCCTGGTCTGGCCCCCCGGTCTCCTCCTCTGTGCCCCAGGAGTGCTCCTGGTCCGACCCCCGGTCTCCTCCTCTGTGCCCCAGGAGTGCTCCTGGTCCGTCCCCCGGTCTCCTTCTCTGTGCCCCAGGAGTGCTCCTGGTCCGGCCCCCGGTCTCCTCTGTGCCCCAGGAGTGCTCCTGGTCCGGCCCCCGGTCTCCCCCCTCTGTGCCCCAGGAGTGCTCCTGGTCTGGCCCCCGGTCTCCTGCTCTGTGCCCCAGGAGTGCTCCTGGTCTGGCCCCCGGTCTCCTCCTCTGTGCCCCAGGAGTGCTCCTGGTCCGTCCCCCGGTCTCCTCCTCTGCCCCAGGAGTGCTCCTGGTCCGTCCCCCGGTCTCCTTCTCTGTGCCCCAGGAGTGCTCCTGGTCCGGCCCCCGGTCTCCTCTGTGCCCCAAGAGTGCTCCTGGTCCGGCCCCCGGTCTCCTCCTCTGTGCCCCAGAAGTGCTCCTGGTCTGGCCCCTGGTCCCCCCCCTCTGTGCCCCAGAAGTGTTCCTGGTCCGGCCCCGGTCTCCTTCTCTGTGCCTCAGGAGAGCGCTCCTCCGGCCCCCGGTCTCCTCTGTGCCCCAGGAGTGCTCCTGGTCTGGCCCCCGGTCTCCTCCTCTGTGCCCCAGGAGTGCTCCTGGTCCGGCCCCCGGGGCTCCTCCTCTGTGCCCCAGGAGTGCTCCTGGTCCGGCCCCCGGTCTCCTCCTCTGTGCCCCAGGAGTGCTCCTGGTCCGGCCCCTGGTCTCCCCCCTCTGTGCCCCAGAAGTGCTCCTGGTCCGGCTCCTGGTCTCCCCCTCTGTGCCCCAGAAGTGCTCCTGGTCCGGCCCCTGGTCTCCCCCTCTGTGCCCCAGAAGTGCTCCTGGTCCGGCCCCGGTCTCCTTCTCTGTGCCCCAGGAGTGCTCCTGGTCCGGCCCCTGGTCTCCCCCCTTTGTGCCCCAGAAGTGCTCCTGGTCCGGCCCCGGTCTCCTCATCTGTGCCCCAGTAGTGTTCCTGGTCCGGCCCCGGTCTCCTCCTCTGTGCCCCAGTAGTGCTCATGGTCCGGCCCCCGGTCTCCTCATCTGTGCCCCAGTAGTGTTCCTGGTCCGTCCCCGGTCTCCTCCTCTGTGCCCCAGGAGTGCTCCTGGTCCGGCCCCCGGTCTCCTCCTCTGTGCCCCAGTAGTGCTCATGGTCCGGCCCCCGGTCTCCTCATCTGTGCCCCAGTAGTGTTCCTGGTCCGTCCCCGGTCTCCTCCTCTGTGCCCCAGGAGTGCTCCTGGTCCGGCCCCCGGTCTCCTCCTCTGTGCCCCAGTAGTGCCTCATGGTCCGGCCCCCGGTCTCCTCATCTGTGCCCCAGTAGTGTTCCTGGTCCTGCCCCGGTCTCCTTCTCTGTGCCCCAGGAGTGCTCCTGGTCCGGCCCCCGGTCTCCTCCTCTGTGCCCCAGGAGTGCTCCTGGTCCGGCCCCCGGGGCTCCTCCTCTGTGCCCCAGGAGTGCTCCTGGTCCGGCCCCCGGTCTCCTCCTCTGTGCCCCAGGAGTGCTCCTGGTCCGGCCCCTGGTCTCCCCCCTCTGTGCCCCAGAAGTGCTCCTGGTCCGGCTCCTGGTCTCCCCCTCTGTGCCCCAGAAGTGCTCCTGGTCCGGCCCCTGGTCTCCCCCTCTGTGCCCCAGAAGTGCTCCTGGTCCGGCCCCGGTCTCCTTCTCTGTGCCCCAGGAGTGCTCCTGGTCCGGCCCCTGGTCTCCCCTTTGTGCCCCAGAAGTGCTCCTGGTCCGGCCCCGGTCTCCTCATCTGTGCCCCAGTAGTGTTCCTGGTCCGGCCCCGGTCTCCTCCTCTGTGCCCCAGTAGTGCTCATGGCGGTCCGGCCCCCGGTCTCCTCATCTGTGCCCCAGTAGTGTTCCTGGTCCGTCCCCGGTCTCCTCCTCTGTGCCCCAGGAGTGCTCCTGGTCCGGCCCCCGGTCTCCTCCTCTGTGCCCCAGTAGTGCCTCATGGTCCGGCCCCCGGTCTCCTCATCTGTGCCCCAGTAGTGTTCCTGGTCCGTCCCCGGTCTCCTCCTCTGTGCCCCAGGAGTGCTCCTGGTCCGGCCCCCGGTCTCCTCCTCTGTGCCCCAGTAGTGCTCATGGTCCGGCCCCGGTCTCCTCATCTGTGCCCCAGTAGTGTTCCTGGTCCTGCCCCGGTCTCCTTCTCTGTGCCCCAGGAGTGCTCATGGTCCGGCCCCCGGTCTCCTCATCTGTGCCCCAGTAGTGTTCCTGGTCCGTCCCCGGTCTCCTCCTCTGTGCCCCAGGAGTGCTCCTGGTCCGGCCCCCGGTCTCCTCCTCTGTGCCCCCTCTGTGCTCCTGGTCCTGCCCCGGTCTCCTTCTCTGTGCCCCAGGAGTGCTCCTGGTCCGGCCCCTGGTCTCCCCTTTGTGCCCCAGTAGTGCTCCTGGTCCGGCCCCGGTCTCCATCTCTGTGCCTCTGGAGAGCTCCTGGTCCGGCCCCCGGTCTCCTCATCTGTGCCCCAGTAGTGTTCCTGGTCCTGCCCCGGTCTCCTTCTCTGTGCCCCAGGAGTGCTCCTGGTCCGGCCCCCGGTCTCCTCCTCTGTGCCCCCTCTGTGCTCCTGGTCCGGCCCCCGGTCTCCTCCTCTGTGCCCCCTCTGTGCTCCTGGTCCGGCCCCTGGTCTCCCCCCTCTGTGCTCCTGGTCCGGCCCCCGGTCTCTTCCTCTGTGCCCCAGGAGTGCTCCTGGTCCGGCCCCTGGTCTCCTTCTCTGTGCCCCCTCTGTGCTCCTGGTCCTGCCCCGGTCTCCTTCTCTGTGCCCCCTCTGTGCTCCTGGTCCGGCCCCTGGTCTCCCCTTTGTGCCCCAGTAGTGCTCCTGGTCCGGCCCCGGTCTCCATCTCTTTGCCTCTGGAGAGCTCCTGGTCCGGCCCCCGGTCTCCTCATCTGTGCCCCAGTAGTGTTCCTGGTCCTGCCCCGGTCTCCTTTCTCTGTGCCCCAGGAGTGCTCCTGGTCCGGCCCCCGGTCTCCTCCTCTGTGCCCCCTCTGTGCTCCTGGTCCGGCCCCCGGTCTCCTCCTCTGTGCCCCCTCTGTGCTCCTGGTCCGGCCCCTGGCCTCCCCCCTCTGTGCTCCTGGTCCGGCCCCCGGTCTCTTCCTCTGTGCCCCAGGAGTGCTCCTGGTCCGGCCCCCTGGTCTCCTTCTCTGTGCCCCCTCTGTGCTCCTGGTCCTGCCCCGGTCTCCTTCTCTGTGCCCCTCTGTGCTCCTGGTCCGGCCCCGGTCTCCTCCTCTGTGCCCCAGTAGTGCTCATGGTCCGGCCCCCGGTCTCCTCATCTGTGCCCCAGTAGTGTTCCTGGTCCGTCCCCGGTCTCCTCCTCTGTGCCCCAGGAGTGCTCCTGGTCCGGCCCCCGGTCTCCTCCTCTGTGCCCCAGTAGTGCTCATGGTCCGGCCCCCGGTCTCCTCATCTGTGCCCCAGTAGTGTTCCTGGTCCGTCCCCGGTCTCCTCCTCTGTGCCCCAGGAGTGCTCCTGGTCCGGCCCCCGGTCTCCTCCTCTGTGCCCCAGTAGTGCTCATGGTCCGGCCCCCGGTCTCCTCATCTGTGCCCCAGTAGTGTTCCTGGTCCTGCCCCGGTCTCCTTCTCTGTGCCCCAGGAGTGCTCATGGTCCGGCCCCGGTCTCCTCATCTGTGCCCCAGTAGTGTTCCTGGTCCGTCCCCGGTCTCCTCCTCTGTGCCCCAGGAGTGCTCCTGGTCCGGCCCCCGGTCTCCTCCTCTGTGCCCCCTCTGTGCTCCTGGTCCTGCCCCGGTCTCCTTCTCTGTGCCCCAGGAGTGCTCCTGGTCCGGCCCCTGGTCTCCCCTTTGTGCCCCAGTAGTGCTCCTGGTCCGGCCCCGGTCTCCATCTCTGTGCCTCTGGAGAGCTCCTGGTCCGGCCCCCCGGTCTCCTCATCTGTGCCCCAGTAGTGTTCCTGGTCCTGCCCCGGTCTCCTTCTCTGTGCCCCAGGAGTGCTCCTGGTCCGGCCCCCGGTCTCCTCCTCTGTGCCCCTCTGTGCTCCTGGTCCGGCCCCCGGTCTCCTCCTCTGTGCCCCCTCTGTGCTCCTGGTCCGGCCCCTGGTCTCCCCCTCTGTGCTCCTGGTCCGGCCCCCGGTCTCTTCCTCTGTGCCCCAGGAGTGCTCCTGGTCCGGCCCCTGGTCTCCTTCTCTGTGCCCCCTCTGTGCTCCTGGTCCTGCCCCGGTCTCCTTCTCTGTGCCCCCTCTGTGCTCCTGGTCCGGCCCCTGGTCTCCCCCCTTTGTGCCCCAGTAGTGCTCCTGGTCCGGCCCCGGTCTCCATCTCTTTGCCTCTGGAGAGCTCCTGGTCCGGCCCCCGGTCTCCTCATCTGTGCCCCAGTAGTGTTCCTGGTCCTGCCCCGGTCTCCTTCTCTGTGCCCCAGGAGTGCTCCTGGTCCGGCCCCCGGTCTCCTCCTCTGTGCCCCCTCTGTGCTCCTGGTCCGGCCCCCGGTCTCCTCCTCTGTGCCCCCTCTGTGCTCCTGGTCCGGCCCCTGGCCTCCCCCCTCTGTGCTCCTGGTCCGGCCCCCGGTCTCTTCCTCTGTGCCCCAGGAGTGCTCCTGGTCCGGCCCCTGGTCTCCTTCTCTGTGCCCCCTCTGTGCTCCTGGTCCTGCCCCGGTCTCCTTCTCTGTGCCCCCTCTGTGCTCCTGGTCCGGCCCCGGTCTCCTCCTCTGTGCCCCAGTAGTGCTCATGGTCCGGCCCCCGGTCTCCTCATCTGTGCCCCAGTAGTGTTCCTGGTCCGTCCCCGGTCTCCTCCTCTGTGCCCCAGGAGTGCTCCTGGTCCGGCCCCCGGTCTCCTCCTCTGTGCCCCAGTAGTGCTCATGGTCCGGCCCCCGGTCTCCTCATCTGTGCCCCAGTAGTGTTCCTGGTCCGTCCCCGGTCTCCTCCTCTGTGCCCCAGGAGTGCTCCTGGTCCGGCCCCCGGTCTCCTCCTCTGTGCCCCAGTAGTGCTCATGGTCCGGCCCCCGGTCTCCTCATCTGTGCCCCAGTAGTGTTCCTGGTCCTGCCCCGGTCTCCTTCTCTGTGCCCCAGGAGTGCTCATGGTCCGGCCCCCGGTCTCCTCATCTGTGCCCCAGTAGTGTTCCTGGTCCGTCCCCGGTCTCCTCCTCTGTGCCCCAGGAGTGCTCCTGGTCCGGCCCCCGGTCTCCTCCTCTGTGCCCCCTCTGTGCTCCTGGTCCTGCCCCGGTCTCCTTCTCTGTGCCCCAGGAGTGCTCCTGGTCCGGCCCCTGGTCTCCCCCTTGTGCCCCAGTAGTGCTCCTGGTCCGGCCCCGGTCTCCATCTCTGTGCCTCTGGAGAGCTCCTGGTCCGGCCCCCGGTCTCCTCATCTGTGCCCCAGTAGTGTTCCTGGTCCTGCCCCGGTCTCCTTCTCTGTGCCCCAGGAGTGCTCCTGGTCCGGCCCCCGGTCTCCTCCTCTGTGCCCCCTCTGTGCTCCTGGTCCGGCCCCCGGTCTCCTCCTCTGTGCCCCTCTGTGCTCCTGGTCCGGCCCCTGGTCTCCCCTCTGTGCTCCTGGTCCGGCCCCCGGTCTCTTCCTCTGTGCCCCAGGAGTGCTCCTGGTCCGGCCCCTGGTCTCCTTCTCTGTGCCCCTCTGTGCTCCTGGTCCTGCCCCGGTCTCCTTCTCTGTGCCCCCTCTGTGCTCCTGGTCCGGCCCCTGGTCTCCCCCCTTTGTGCCCCAGTAGTGCTCCTGGTCCGGCCCCGGTCTCCATCTCTTTGCCTCTGGAGAGCTCCTGGTCCGTCCCCGGTCTCCTCCTCTGTGCCCCAGGAGTGCTCCTGGTCCGGCCCCCGGTCTCCTCCTCTGTGCCCCAGTAGTGCTCATGGTCCGGCCCCGGTCTCCTCATCTGTGCCCCAGTAGTGTTCCTGGTCCTGCCCCGGTCTCCTTCTCTGTGCCCCAGGAGTGCTCATGGTCCGGCCCCCGGTCTCCTCATCTGTGCCCCAGTAGTGTTCCTGGTCCGTCCCCGGTCTCCTCCTCTGTGCCCCAGGAGTGCTCCTGGTCCGGCCCCCGGTCTCCTCCTCTGTGCCCCCTCTGTGCTCCTGGTCCTGCCCTCGGTCTCCTTCTCTGTGCCCCAGGAGTGCTCCTGGTCCGGCCCCTGGTCTCCCCCCTTTGTGCCCCAGTAGTGCTCCTGGTCCGGCCCCGGTCTCCATCTCTGTGCCTCTGGAGAGCTCCTGGTCCGGCCCCCGGTCTCCTCATCTGTGCCCCAGTAGTGTTCCTGGTCCTGCCCCGGTCTCCTTCTCTGTGCCCCAGGAGTGCTCCTGGTCCGGCCCCCGGTCTCCTCCTCTGTGCCCCCTCTGTGCTCCTGGTCCGGCCCCCGGTCTCCTCCTCTGTGCCCCCTCTGTGCTCCTGGTCCGGCCCCTGGTCTCCCCCCTCTGTGCTCCTGGTCCGGCCCCCGGTCTCTTCCTCTGTGCCCCAGGAGTGCTCCTGGTCCGGCCCCTGGTCTCCTTCTCTGTGCCCCCTCTGTGCTCCTGGTCCTGCCCCGGTCTCCTTCTCTGTGCCCCAGGAGTGCTCCTGGTCCGGCCCCCGGTCTCCTCCTCTGTGCCCCCTCTGTGCTCCTGGTCCGGCCCCCGGTCTCCTCCTCTGTGCCCCCTCTGTGCTCCCTGGTCCGGCCCCTGGTCTCCCCCTCTGTGCTCCTGGTCCGGCCCCCGGTCTCTTCCTCTGTGCCCCAGGAGTGCTCCTGGTCCGGCCCCTGGTCTCCTTCTCTGTGCCCCCTCTGTGCTCCTGGTCCGGCCCCTGGTCTCCCCCCTTTGTGCCCCAGTAGTGCTCCTGGTCCTGCCCCGGTCTCCTTCTCTGTGCCCCCTCTGTGCTCCTGGTCCTGCCCCGGTCTCCTCCTCTGTGCCCCCTCTGTGCTCCTGGTCCTGCCCCGGTCTCCTTCTCTGTGCCCCCTCTGTGCTCCTGGTCCGGCCCCTGGTCTCCCCCCTTTGTGCCCCAGTAGTGCTCCTGGTCCGGCCCCGGTCTCCATCTCTTTGCCTCTGGAGAGCGCTCCTCCGGCCGTCGCGTCCGCCTCACAGCGGGCTCTCTCGATCTGCCGCTGTGCAACTCTGTCTCAGGGGTCGCACGGCCCCTCTCGCCGCTGCATAATCCGACTGGCTTGGGCATCTGCTCCGTCTGTGTTCCGGCCTCTGTTTTCGGGGGCACCAGGAGGCGGGAGGCGAGAGTGCCGGACTTCAGCCCCGGGGACCAGCTGATTATTGTGGCCCACCCAGGCTCACGGTCTTCACCACCTTCTCGGCCGTGTGTAAGGCCATGGCCCCACCGCAGGGTCGCACAGCGCCTCTCGGTCCCGGTCTCTGCCACGTTGGTACTTCGACAGACAGGCTACCTTGTAGAGAGGGAGATTCGCACCAAAGTAGGTGAGTCGGTGTCTTTAGACTGCAGGATTTAGTACTGATTTAATCGCTCCGGCCGGAGCTCTGCGAGATACCTCTTAGTCGACCATGTTGCTGGCCACGCCCCCCCCCTTCTACTTTAGTTAGATTTTGAAGTTTTTTATGACCAGGACATTTTCTGTGTAACATATTAATTGGAACTTGATGAACCATTTATTATAATATGTCTGGGTATTAATATAATTGGATAATGAACTATCTTAATCTGTCGTTAAAAACTTAGTCATTTTACTTGTATCTTTCAGGACACCCAATAAAAGAGTTAATATTTCTGCACACATGCACTGTTGGCTTTTCTATCCATCAAATAATGTCCCCTTAAACCTCATGAGTAATAATGGAAAACGATAGTAGAAATGTAAAAAATATGCACCTGATACAGAAAAAGCCTGAAATGAATGTGATTGTTAATTAAATTATTGAAAATACAAACACTAGAGAGATATTCCGATTAAAAAGGGGTAACACGCCAGTTCCTTTCATTTCAAAGTATTATAAAGTCTCATACTAACATCACATTTATAAAAGAGGGAGGCAGAGGCCTCATTTGCCTCTCCTGGTAGGTGTAAAGTCATTTATTGGTAGGTTTTATGGCATTGCCTGGTAGGGTTTATGGCGTCTCCTAGCAGGGTTTATGGCGTCTCCTGGCGGGGTTTATGACATCGCCAGGCGGGGTTTATGGCGTCTCCTGGCATGGTTTATGGCGTCTCCTGGCAGGGTTTATGGCGTCGCCTGGCAGGGTTTATGGCGTCGCCTGGCAGGGTTTATGGCGTCGCCTGGCAGGGTTTATGGCGTCGCCTGGCAGGGTTTATGGCATCGCCTGGCAGGGTTTATGGCGTCTCCTAGCAGGGTTTATGGCGTCTCCTGGCGGGGTTTATGACATCGCCAGGCGGGGTTTATGGCGTCTCCTGGCATGGTTTATGGCGTCTCCTGGCATGGTTTATGGCGTCGCCTGGCAGGGTTTATGGCGTCGCCTGGCAGGGTTTATGGCGTCGCCTGGCAGGGTTTATGGCGTCGCCTGGCAGGGTTTATGGCGTCGCCTGGCAGGGTTTATGGCGTCGCCTGGCAGGGTTTATGGCGTCGCCTGGCAGGGTTTATGGCGTCGCCTGGCGGGGCTTGATGGCGTCGCCTGGCGGGGTTTATGGCGTCGCCTGGCGGGGCTTGATGGCGTCGCCTGGCGGGGCTTATGGCGTCGCCTGGCAGGGTTTATGGCGTCGCCTGGCAGGGCTTATGGCGTCGCCTGGCAGGGTTTATGGCGTCGCCTGGCAGGGTTTATGGCGTCGCCTGGCAGGGTTTATGGCGTCGCCTGGCAGGGTTTATGGCATCGCCTGGCAGGGTTTATGGCGTCTCCTAGCAGGGTTTATGGCGTCGCCTGGCGGGGTTTATGGCGTCGCCTGGCGGGGTTTATGGCGTCGCCTGGCGGGGTTTATGGCGTCGCCTGGCGGGGTTTATGGCATCGCCTGGTGGGGTTTATGGCATCGCCTGGCAGGGTTTATGGTGCCTCCTGGCAGGGTTTATGGCATCTCCTGGCAGGGTTTATGGCATCTCCTGGCAGGGTTTATGGCATCTCCTGGCAGGGTTTATGGCGTCTCCTGGCAGGGTTTATGGCGTCTCCTGGCAGGGTTTATGGCGTCTCCTGGCAGGGTTTATGGCGTCTCCTAGGAGGGTTTATGGCGCCTCCTGGCAGGGTTTATGGTGCCTCCTGGCAGGGTTTATGGTGCCTCCTGGCAGGGTTTATGGCATCGCCTGGCAGGGTTTATGGTGCCTCCTGGCAGGGTTTATGGCATCGCCTGGCAGGGTTTATGGCTTCTCCTGGCAGGGTTTATGGCGTCTCCTGGCAGGGTTTATGGCGTCTCCTGGCAGGGTTTATGGCGTCTCCTGGCAGGGTTTATGGCGTCTCCTAGGAGGGTTTATGGCGCCTCCTGGCAGGGTTTATGAGTGCCTCCTGGCAGGGTTTATGGTGCCTCCTGGCAGGGTTTATGGCATCGCCTGGCAGGGTTTATGGTGCCTCCTGGCAGGGTTTATGGCATCGCCTGGCAGGGTTTATGGCTTCTCCTGGCAGGGTTTATGGCGTCTCCTGGCAATGTTTATGGCGTCTCCTGGCAATGTTTATGGCGTCTCCTGGCAGGGTTTATTGCGTCTCCTGGCAGGGTTTATTGCGTCTCCTGGCAGGGTTTATTGCGTCTCCTGGCAGGGTTTATTGCGTCTCCTGGCAGGGTTTATTGCGTCTCCTGGCAGGGTTTATTGCGTCTCCTGGCAGGGTTTATGGCGTCTCCTGGCAGGGTTTATGGCGTCTCCTGGCAGGGTTTATGGCGTCTCCTGGCAGGGTTTATGGCGTCTCCTGGCAGGGTTTATGGCGTCTCCTGGCAGGGTTTATGGCGTCTCCTGGCAGGGTTTATGGCATCTCCTGGCAGGGTTTATGGCTTCTCCTGGTAGGGTTTATGGTGTCTCCTGGCAGGGTTTATGGCGTCTCCTGGCAGGGTTTATGGCATCGCCTGACAGGGTTTATGGCATCGCCTGACAGGGTTTATGGAGTCTCCTGGCAGGGTTTATGGGGTCTCCTGGCAGGGTTTATGGGGTCTCCTGGCAGGGTTTATGGGGTGTCCTGACGTGGTTTATGGGGTCTCCTGGCAGGGTTTATTGCATTGCCTGGCAGGGTTTTTGGCATCGCCTGGCAGGGTTTTTGGCATCGCCTGGCAGGGTTTTTGGCATCGCCTGGCAGGGTTTTTGGCATCGCCTGGCAGGGTTTATGGCGTCTCCTGGTAGGGTTTATGGCATCTCCTGGCAGGGTTTTTGGCATCGCCTGGCAGGGTTTATGGCATCGCCTGGCGTGGATTATGGCGTCTCCTGGCAGGGTTTATGGCGTCTCCTGGCAGGGTTTATGGCGTCTCCTGGCAGGGTTTATGGCGTCTCCTGGCAGGGTTTATGGGGTCTCCTGGCAGGGTTTTTGGCATTGCCTGGCAGGGTTTTTGGCATTGCCTGGCAGGGTTTTTGGCATTGCCTGGCAGGGTTTTTGGCATTGCCTGGCAGGGTTTATGGCATCGCCTGGCAGGGTTTTTGGCATTGCCTGGCAGGGTTTATGGGGTCTCCTGGCAGGGTTTATGGGGTCTCCTGGCAGGGTTTATGGGGTCTCCTGGCAGGGTTTTTGGCATCGCCTGGCAGGGTTTTTGGCATCCCCTGGCAGGGTATTTGGCATCCCCTGGCAGGGTATTTGGCATCCCCTGGCAGGGTTTTTGGCATCTCCTGGTAGGTTTCATATCTGCTAACTTACAAATCTATGTCACCATGTAAGAAGGGGGGCGTGGGCTAGGAGGGGTGGGGCCTTGTGCCCAAAGGCACTCTTTCAACCTCACCCCTCCAAACCCCCTTACCAAAAAAAATGATTGCAGAATGTTCCTGACGCCAATGTCCTGGCCTGTTTTCACACCCCTTAATGGACATTGGCAGCCCAGAGCCTCCAAAAACAAGCCAGAAAACCACTCTGTGTAGAGTTTCAGTTAGTCTTTTCTGCCACCATGTGATATCAGCTCCTCACCGGGTGACCGCGTGAAGGGTGCTGATATCGTGGGACACATGGTGGCACTGTGTTTGTTGGCAGGTCTGAGGTTTCTAGGTAGCCACATGAACGGTGTCTGGGCGCCATGTGGTACGTATTCCGGACTTCACCTTCCACTACATTTGAGCAATGCTTCCCAACTTATCGGGCTCTGCTTGGCACAGCATTCATGGTCTTCCTGGGACCGTAGCTTGGCATTTTTAGGCACAGTGTACAGCATCTCGGTTTCAGCTTGGGTGGCATGTGAGAATTGCGTGGCAAGGCATTGTGTTGGAGGAAGGCTTTGCCTGGCACAGTAGCTTGACGTTCCATGGAACAGTGTCTGACACAGACAGTAGCTCAATGCTTTGCACAATATTTGGCCAGAGTCTGACACTATCAGACCATAACCCCGCACCTTATCTAATCAGCTTGTTGCTATTTCTATGTAACCTGTTGTTTTACGTGTCGCGCCTTCTACCAACGTGATGAGATCCATGCTATATAAATACTACAATAAATAAAAATATCTAAATCCCCACCATTGTCGCTGAGCAACTCCTGGTACATAACTATTCTTTCACAATAGTCTGATCCTTACGGGTCAGTTTCTGGGGGCCCTTTAATTACTCAGTAAAAGTATATTTCATGTCTCCGCATCCGATGTAGAAAGGCTTAGCATCTAATGGGTATTGCATTATTTATGGTTGCCTTATAATGCCTGTCTCTCTCGCACCCTCTTTTTCCTCGCCTCTCCTTTGTTTGTTTGTTTGTTTGTTTGTTTCTTTCTTTCTTTCTTTCTCCCTTTCTCATTCTCTTTCTTCACCCTGGGGGTCTTTGGAAAAACCAAAAGGGATTGAAGGGCCACTGTGGCCTGGCAGACCTGAGCTCCCACTTTTTTCTCTCAAAACGTCTCACACAACATCCCCCACCATTAACATAAGAACTGCCTAGGAGAAAAAGTTGCCAGCTGGTTGGCAAACTAGATTTAGAAGGTGCCACCATCGTTCATAATGGTCATTTCATGGAGCAGTGTCTGAATTAAATATTATGACTGTTGATGAACAATTTCAAATGTTCCGTTTGTGTAATATTCCCTTGGAATATAATGTAAATGCCATGGTTTAGTACTTTGTCGGATGCCACTTAGCGAATACATGTTGTATGTTTTCTAGTACTGAGCATGACATCAATGTCGAGGCGCCCTGTCTCCTAAACCAGTACTCACTGGTGTTTGGTGGCACAGTACTCTTTATCCTTGCAACTTGTATTCTCTGTTGCTCATTCTCTCTGAGGAGTACTGACTGAGTGGCAATTTCTTTGAGATAATCAGTTTTTTAAAACATTTTTACTGTTTTATATAGCACGATTGGAGCTATATTGCACTTTTGTTTGGGTTTTTTGTGTGTGTGGATGTTTTTCTTTTGTTCTTTGGGGAGATTATGATTTGCTCAAAATCACAGCCTGTTGAGCCAAGACTGGGATCAAACCTGTTTCTCAGTTCCAAGGTGGACAATTCAAGCCATTAGGCCAATCTCCTTTCTAAAGGTGTTTTATTGTAGGATGTTAATATCTCTCCCACCCTGATTGCAAGATTGTTCTCTTGGAACAGCCTAGTTCATATTTCCTGTCCCACAAAGTCTCCCATAAGTACCGTTTCTCATAATATTCCATCCATGATGAGAACAAGAAATGGCAAAGCCAGAAGTGCTTACCTTTTGAAAGGCAGAGACATTTGCTTTGCCAGTGCTTGTTTGCATTGGCATATGGTAATTTTGAATCGTCGCCAGGGTATGACACATGCACACTATCTTGGAATTGGTTTTATAATAAAGAAAATCCATTTCCAAATGGCCACCAATGTGTGCTCATGTGTTACGTGTCATGATGCACAAGCAGCCAATTTAGCATTTTTCTAATCTGCTGTTCCAATATGGCCGACAGTAATTTTAGAACTGTAATATAATATGATGAAATAAAGTGCAAGGGGTGTGAAAAGTAGGAAGCTGAGGCCTGGTAGCACTTTGTCGGGTCTTACCAAAGAAAGAAAAAAACCCTAAAAAATGGGAAGCTGGATGGGGGAACAGTGGACAGCAGCGGACAAGTGGTAGGGGGAAGGTAGCTGTCACACAGTGCAGAAGGGGCTGAAGGTGCTTGAAATGCTCCTAGTGGTTTTGGGTTGACCGCTTCCTAGAGATGTCATTCATGGTGTCATCAGCTCAGGAAGCCTGGGTCTTGTCCTCCTCCTCGGTGGGTTGGCAACTGTCGAGGCTGGGCAGTCCAATCCCTCTACTCTCTGGGCTAGTCACACCAGAAGTGCTTCTCAAGAGACCTCTCGTTGGCCCCAGACATATGGGGTAAAATCAGCACAGCTCGTTCTTTTTATAGTCCGGTATACCTCCATACTGATGGAGCTGAGCGTCTACAGACGTCCAGGTGGATTTTAAGATGTGGTCTTGGTAGACAAGTGGTTCTCCAATTTAGGAGGTATGGGCACTGACGACAACTCAGGGCCGATCAATGGAGGTCATCCTCAAAATCCATACCCTTGGGCACACACCGGCCTCCACGCATGTTTCCAAAAGTGACAAGTGGACATGCACCAGGTGTTCCCAGAAATGTATAAACTTGGGCGACAGGCAGATGACTTGAGTGAGGGCTATCTGCTTGCCATATAGCTTACATTTTAAAACGAAGGGAATGACCCCAGATGACCACAGCAATGTATATTTCAGAGCAAGTTTAGCAGTGGCGGCTGGTGAGGTTTGAAAGTGGTGAGGCTGGGCTTGGTCTTGGGCGGGGGGAGAGGGCTTCGCGTGGGCCAGGCATGTGTTTGGGAGGTTAGTCGCCATTTCCTGTGCAATCCTATTTAAGAAAAATAAGATAAAAAGCTGACCAAAGAGGAATATCTTTCATAGGCCTGGCTTAGTAGGCAAGCCTGACTTCCTTCTTTAGCTATGTCTGCAACAGTCAAGAAGTTTGTGAGTACATCTCAGGCTGATATATTGAGGATAGTAGGATAGGTAGGGGCTAATAATTGCAATTTTCAGGATGTCCTACGTGTAGAACAGTTAATAAACTTTACAGAGAAACAAAAATTCTGTTTTCTGTTAAAAAAAAAAAAAAAGAGATATCTGTTTTGCCATTTAACCCAGTCCCTAACATAACATAAGGTGTATGTCCAAAGTGCACATTCAACCATGGGCATTGTGGCACTGAATAACTGATGTTTATAGTTTCCACAACTCAATGGTACTCATTTTATCAACCCCAGTAGGATGAAATGCTGAGCGTACCCACCAGGATTTGTACCTGTGACCATGAGGTCGAACACAGGCCCCTACAGTGGACGCATTAGTCCACTAAGCCTCTTCAGTGTCTCCCTGATGCCACAAGATTGAAAACATCATTTGTATATTTACATACATAGCTGAGAACCTCGGGCTGCCGTGCATATTTCAAAAATGCCCCAGCCATAGTTCTCAGGTTGAGTATGTAAATTACAAATATAGTCTAACATTCTTGAACTTTGCGGGCATGATTTGGGACAAGTGCAAAAGAAACAATTGATGGACGGAATGCTGGACAATGCAAACATTCACCCCCAGTCACAAGGATCTGGGTTAAATCCATCATTCTTTTGCTCACCACACCACCCCAGTTTGGACCCAGCCATATGCAAATCAGTCTTGACCCTGTTCCTTGTGGGAACAGTCCAGCCCGAACTGCCAAGCCAGGTCCTCCCTGGACCGGAAACAAGCATCCTGGGACCGGTTTCAGGGCCTCACCCTTCTTCAGCCAGGCTAGCTTGAATCCAGTGGTGTAGTGAGCACGGGACCCACGTCTGGGCATACCCTTCCCACTTAGGGCGACAAATGCAAAAGAAACAATTGATGGACGGAATGCTGGACAATGCAAACATTCAACCCCAGTCACAAGGATCTGGGTTAAATCCATCATTCTTTTGCTCACCACACCACCCCAGTATGGACCCAGCCATATGCAAATCAGTCTTGACCCTGTTCCTTGTGGGAACAGTCCAGCCCGAACTGCCAAGCCAGGTCCTCCCTGGACCGGAAACAAGCATCCTGGGACCGGTTTCAGGGCCTCACCCTTCTTCAGCCAGGCTAGCTTGAATCCAGTGGTGTAGTGAGCACGGGACCCACGTCTGGGCATACCCTTCCCACTTAGGGCGACAAATGCAAAAGAAACAATTGATGGACGGAATGCTGGACAATGCAAACATTCACCCCCAGTCACAAGGATCTGGGTTAAATCCATCATTCTTTTGCTCACCACACCACCCCAGTTTGGACCCAGCCATATGCAAATCAGTCTTGACCCTGTTCCTTGTGGGAACAGTCCAGCCCGAACTGCCAAGCCAGGTCCTCCCTGGACCGGAAACAAGCATCCTGGGACCGGTTTCAGGGCCTCACCCTTCTTCAGCCAGGCTAGCTTGAATCCAGTGGTGTAGTGAGCACGGGACCCACGTCTGGGCATACCCTTCCCACTTAGGGCGACAAATGCAAAAGAAACAATTGATGGACGGAATGCTGGACAATGCAAACATTCACCCCCAGTCACAAGGATCTGACGTGGGTCCCGTGCTCTCCATGCCACTGGAATCAAGCTATCCTGGCTGAAGAGGGGTGAAACCCCGAAACCGGTCCTAGGATGCTTGTTTCCAGTCCAGGGAGGACCTGGCTTGGCAGTTCGGGCTGGACTGTTCCCATGAGGCACAGGGTCAAGACTGATTTGCATATGGCTGGGTTCAAACTGGAATGGCATGGTGAGCAAAAAAACGATGGATTTAGGCCCAGATCTCTGTACTGGGGTGAATGTATGACATTGTTCTGCATTCTGTCCATCAACTGTTGTTTTTGCATGATTTGGGACAAGGGCACGATTCGGGACATGGCGGAGACACGAAGGAGGTGAGAGCAGCTGCACTGGCGGCAGGGTTCGTGTAGTGTAGGGTTAGCGTAGACCCTGTGAGACTGCAGGGGATAGGGAGATGTGCCCAGACCCGGAGGCTAACACAGCCCGGCCTGGTCTGGTTAACTGCAGCTGCACGGACATGGAAAGGAGAAGGGCGCATGCCTCATGAGGGCCCAGCTGCCCAGGGGTGTGAAGAGAGATGCCATGCCCACATTATTCCAGATGGAGCTGAGTGAGAGCGTTGCGCACAGACATGCCAAATGATGAATGTGCCCTGCTTCCTTCACTTGCACGTATGAGGAACAACCTTGGGCTCTAATGTATGATATTTAAAAATGTCCTGACACCCATAGTTCTGCCTCATACACGCAGGTGAAAGTGAAACAAGCAGGGCACATTCATTAGGCTTGCACAGCACTTTCACTCCGCTCTAGGCTGACTGACTATCCCAGGGCAGCAGCAGGATCACCACCAGACCCTGACACGGGCCCAATGACATTTTATTACAAAATGGACCCTGGCCCGGCAGCTGACACTTTTTTTTACCTTGCTCTGCTGGGATGCCCGCCCGCCCGCCCGGTCTGCCGACTCCTTCACACTCAGACACGACGTCAACGAGTCGGAGTGGACTCACCACACGAACCTGCAGTGCTGTGCCTGTGCGCAAGGACACTCCTGGCACTGAAGCTGCCATAAATGAAATCAACGCCTATGTGAACAACACTCAGCAGCACAATGGCGCTGAGCTCCAAATCACGCACACAGCCAGTGTGTCACAGTCACACCACAGTTGACTCGAGTCTGCGCAGGCAGTATTTCTTGAATTCCGCCTGGAGCCATTCTAGTACCATACCCTTTCCCAAATCGTCACAGGGTGGGTCCCAGCCCACCCTGTGACGATTTGGGAAAGGGTGTGGTGGCGGCAATGCTCTCCACTCTCTGATTGACCTGGAGGCTTAACGCCTCAGGGCTTCCATCTGGAACGCCTGTGACTAACTTTACCCCACGTGATCAGGGAGTGAAGACTAGGCCTGGATGCTCAGTCTTTGCCGAGCTGATGACATCACAGGCCTCAGGGCTGTGAGATTATCAGCCTGGCAAATACTTAGACTTTGGGCCCGCCCAGGGGAGCAACACTCGGAGTCAACTCTTCCTCCACTTCCACGACGTTCCAAGCAACAACGCAGTGAGTGGGGCAGACAGTGTCCCAAGTTCTAACAACTAGACTGCATCAAAACAGATTTTTAGCATTGCTATGGTTGCAGTGTTTTTACTATAAATGTAAAGGGGGCAGAGCCCCGACGCCCTTGGAGAGAAACCGCCGCTGAAGTTTAGAAACCTCGAACAGAGGCTTTTCGCTTCTAGGCTGACGTGAACGCTGAAGAACCATGGCCACTAAACCGCTTTTGGTTAATTCTCTGTTTTGATTCCGTTTTTTTTGTCTAGAGAAGGCAAATGTCTTGCACCATCCCAGACTACCTGAAAGGCCACATCACATCCTCCTGGATGAAGAAACCTTCCATTTTATCTATGAGTCACCTGGTCCTCCCAAAGGACACTATCCTCACGCACCACACATACCCTACTGATAGCTTGTGCTATCACTGATGCGAAGGCTCCAGTGGAAGTGAGGGACTCCATTAAAAATGTTACCTGCGCCTTCCAGCATGTGTTCTGCCACTGACGCAACCTTCCTCTCCATAGCCTGGGGTGAAAGGAGTCTCTATCCTCTCCTATGTGTTACACCTTGAGTTGGATCGATCCACTATCCTCTCCTTTGTGTTACACCTTGAGTTGGATCAATCCACTATCCTCTCCTATGTGTTACACTTTTAGTTGGATCAATCCACTATCCTCTCCGTTACACCTTGAGTTGGATCAATCCACTATCCTCTCCTATGTGTTACACTTTTAGTTGGATCAATCCACTATCCTCTCTTATGTGTTACACCTTGAGTTGGATCAATCCACTATCCTCTCCTATGTGTTACACCTTGAGTTGGATCAATCCACTATCCTCTCCGTTACACCTTGAGTTGGATCAATCCACTATCCTCTCCTATGTGTTACACCTTGAGTTGGATCAATCCACTATCCTCTCTTATGTGTTACACCTTGAGTTGGATCAATCCACTATCCTCTCTTATGTGTTAAGGTGTAACCCATAAGAGAGGATAGTGGATTGATCCAACTCCAGGTGTGAGTTGGATCGATCCACTATCCTCTCCTATGTGTTACACCTTGAGTTGGATCAATCCACTATCCTCTCCTTTGTGTTACACTTTTAGTTGGATCAATCCACTATCCTCTCTTATGTGTTACACCTTGAGTTGGATCAATCCACTATCCTCTCCTTTGTGTTACACCTTGAGTTGGATCAATCCACTATCCTCTCCTTTGTGTTACACTTTTAGTTGGATCAATCCACTATCCTCTCTTATGTGTTACACCTTGAGTTGGATCAATCCACTATCCTCTCCTTTGTGTTACACCTTGAGTTGGATCAATCCACTATCCTCTCTTATGTGTTACACTTTTAGTTGGATCGATCCACTATCCTCTCCTTTGTGTTACACCTTGAGTTGGATCAATACACATATCCACTACAAACCTTGAAAATAATTCACAAATGACTGTATTCAGGCTCTGGAGTTAGTGACGGCATCTCTGCTCCTTTGTAGAGAGCCCAGCTGCACACACAGCTACAACTTACATAACGCTTAGAAATGTAAAGACCGCTGGGGTGGTTGATAGGGAGGGCATGCATCATTTACAAGAATGTAACTGTCCTCTTTCACCGCCCTGGCCCCTGACTGTGTCATGTATATCGTTCTCTTGCAGGTCCCGGGTACAATGCTTGATGTCTCTGCTCCTTTGTAGAGAGCCCAGCTGCACACACAGCTACAACTTACATAACGCTTAGAATGTAACTGTCCTCTTTCACCGCCCTGGCCCCTGACCGTGTCATGTATATCGTTCTCTTGCAGGTCCCGGGTACAATGCTTGATGTCTCTGCGTATTTCTCCGGGGAGGAGTGGAAGCTCTTGCACGATTGGCAGAAGGACCTTTACAAGAACGTGATGAAGGAGATCCACCAGGCCCTGGTCTCCCTGGGTAATGTAAACAGCTTTATACTTGGTAAAATGTTCCAGAAGTTTGAGATAATACAGTATTATTATAACCCACATTTACTTTCATAATTGATTTTTTAATTGTACACTTATGATACATTTATGGTATGGACAGCTGCATGACATTTCATACATTTACAGTTTTAGAGATTAGAGCCTCCGTCCGATCTGAGTACATCAGTGTTCAGCCCTCCCAATGACACATAAGATCTCTGCGTGCAAAAATCTGTATCTTTCGGAATGTATCTGACATTTCCCCCCAGTAAATAGGAGCAGGTTGGCTGAATTATGGACATGATTCACAAAGGTAAACTCACACTTCCGTGTAACTTTACGTTTGTTTTGGAATTCACAAACTGCGATTTAATAGTAAGTTTACGACTGCGGGGGCTCCGCAGTAGGTGCAGACACCTCTGCACACAAAAGATAGCCCTTTCATTTCTTTTTATGTGTGGAGTTCTCCGCTCCGAATACAGAGTCTCCGCAGTCCGAAACGTACTATTTAATCGCAGTTTGTGAATTCCAAAACAAACGTAAACTTACACAAAAGCTCTTTATCTGGAGTGCAGACTTCAACAAGCCTGGTAATAAAATCTGTACAATTCCTAAATGCAACCTCTGGGCGAACAAGGTTTTACACAGGGTTTAGATTTTTTCCAGTTAGCTTTTAATCGAGGCTAAAAGTGACTTGCCCAGAATCACACAATTGTTAGTTAAGTGCAATAACTGGGATTAGAACGCAGCAACTCAGGTCTCAAGGTGCAGTTTAACAAAGAGACCATGTCTCAGTCTTAGATTCTAACCATCTTTCTCAAGAATATCGAACAAGCGCAGCATTTCTGCTGTGCAAATCCTTCTTTACAAAGAATAAAAGGTGATATAACCTCTTCGTAGCCACATCATCTTTTGCTCCTCCAAGACCCACTCTAATTCACCAAGTTAATGCAGCAACAAAATAATGCAATGATCTTCCCCAATGTCCTTACTTAAATTGCTTTGGTTTTACCAAAGACTATCCTTTCCTGTTAAATTAACTTGAGACTCTTTTTTAGAGTAGAGTGGCTGGCGGTCTTCAAGGTAAAGTGGTTCGTGGTCATTAGAGTAGAGTCGTAAGATGTCTTTAGAGTAGGGTGGTTGGAAGTCTGTGATGCAGAGTTGTTGGTAGTCACTAAAGTACAGTCATTAGACGTCTAACAATAGAGTGGCTGAGATCTTTGGCATAGAGGGGTTGGAGGTCTCTTGAGTAGAGTCCTTCGAGGTCTCTTGAGTAGAGTCCTTCGAGGTCTCTAGAGCAGAGTCCTTCGAGGTCTCTAGAGCAGAGTCCTTCGAGGTCTCTAGAGCAGAGTCCTTCGAGGTCTCTAGAGCAGGAGTCCTTCGAGGTCTCTAGAGCAGAGTCCTTCGAGGTCTCTAGAGCAGAGTCCTTCGAGGTCTCTAGAGCAGAGTCCTTCGAGGTCTCTAGAGCAGAGTCCTTCGAGGTCTCTAGAGCAGAGTCCTTCGAGGTCTCTAGAGCAGAGTCCTTCGAGGTCTCTAGAGCAGAGTCCTTCGAGGTCTCTAGAGCAGAGTCCTTCGAGGTCTCTAGAGCAGAGTCCTTCGAGGTCTCTAGAGCAGAGTCCTTCGAGGTCTCTAGAGCAGAGTCCTTCGAGGTCTCTAGAGCAGAGTCCTTCGAGGTCTCTAGAGCAGAGTCCTTCGAGGTCTCTAGAGCAGAGTCCTTCGAGGTCTCTAGAGCAGAGTCCTTCGAGGTCTCTAGAGCAGAGTCCTTCGAGGTCTCTAGAGCAGAGTCCTTCGAGGTCTCTAGAGGCAGAGTCCTTCGAGGTCTCTAGAGCAGAGTCCTTCGAGGTCTCTAGAGCAGAGTCCTTCGAGGTCTCTAGAGCAGAGTCCTTCGAGGTCTCTAGAGCAGAGTCCTTCCAGGTCTCTAGAGCAGAGTCCTTCCAGGTCTCTAGAGCAGAGTCCTTCCAGGTCTCTAGAGCAGAGTCCTTCCAGGTCTCTAGAGCAGAGTCCTTCCAGGTCTCTAGAGCAGAGTCCTTCGAGGTCTCTAGAGCAGAGTCCTTCGAGGTCTCTAGAGCAGAGTCCTTCGAGGTCTCTAGAGCAGAGTCCTTCGAGGTCTCTAGAGCAGAGTCCTTCGAGGTCTCTAGAGCAGAGTCCTTCGAGGTCTCTAGAGCAGAGTCCTTCGAGGTCTCTAGAGCAGAGTCCTTCGAGGTCTCTAGAGCAGAGTCCTTCGAGGTCTCTAGAGCAGAGTCCTTCGAGGTCTCTAGAGCAGAGTCCTTCGAGGTCTCTAGAGCAGAGTCCTTCGAGGTCTCTAGAGCAGAGTCCTTCGAGGTCTCTAGAGCAGAGTCCTTCGAGGTCTCTAGAGCAGAGTCCTTCGAGGTCTCTAGAGCAGAGTCCTTCGAGGTCTTCAGAGTAGAGTTGTTAGGTGTCTTTAGAGTAAAGTCACTAAATGTCTTTAGAGTAGAGTCATCAAAGGGTTGGAAGGCTTTAGAGTAGAGCAGTTGGAGGTCTTCAGAAGAGATCAGTTGGAGGTCTTTAGCCAGGGGTGGTGTCTTTGTATGGGTGTGGGGGCTCTGCCCCCATAGTTATTGCCTTCTTAATTAATTTTTTAATTAAATATACGCATCCTACCTGCTGCCCTAAATATTGATTCTTCAGCGAAAATTCAAGTTCTGACCCTCACTCTGCACAAGGGTTGGGCAGTCACAGTAGCACTGACAGGCAAATGCATTTACTGCGCATGTGCCCTGTTGAAGAGTGTTTAGGGCTTACTTGATTTTAGCCCTTATTTCTGTGGCCTGCCGGAGTGAAGGGCCACTTCTCCCCTGTGAAGTGCTCCACCCTCGCTGACTGACTCCATTTGGGCGCTTCAGGCTGCAGCCTGAGCTTTCCAAAACAGTGCGTCAGTCAGCAAAGGTTCACCCAGGGGCGGTGCGTCCATTGGGGCGCTGGGGCGTTGCCCCACTAATGCACATGGCCCCAAAGTGTCGCGGCGTATAATTAATAAAAAGCAGACGAGACGACTCAAGTAATACTCCTGTACGTCTGGCAGACGTACAGGAGTATTACTTGAAGTCCGTGCCGGGCGGTCACTGACGATCACCGGGCGACGCCCGAGCAATCATCAGGACAAGGGGTGGTGGTGACGTCGGGTCTAGCGCACTTAGTGCGCATGTTCAGTCCTGGGCTGGTCATTTTCTGACCAGCCCGAACATGCGCATTAGCCTGCACATTAGAAGAGCGGGGGTTGCTTCATGGCGCAGCCCCCGGTCTCCTAATGGGCGGGTGTGTACCCCTGCCCAAGCCAATCCTGGCGCTGCTGGAGCAGCGTCTGGATTGGCTTAGTCAGAGCGAGGCACGGGATTTGGGAAGCGTTAACTGTAGTCGGACACTCGGACTGCGACACGACGACACACCTCGTGTTCTGGTGCGAGGGCCGAGGCTGCCTGCTACTACTGCTCGTCGTGGGTGGCTCCGGTAAAGAAGAGACTGGACGAGACTTCACGACGTAAAGTAAGTATTTAAAAAGTGAGCTGATGACCATAAATATACTATTTTCCTTTCACCCGCGCCACCAAGCTGATTGTTGTAAGTAATAGTACATTTTAAATTACTTACAGCAATCAGCTTGGTGGCACGGGTGAAAGGAAATGCTCATGTTAACGTTGCTCGGCGCTCTCTAAAGTGCACAATCAAAGCCATTAATATACTCTTTTCCAGGAAAAGGCCCCTCTCCACACATCGCCTAATTGCAGCTCTTTTTTCAGTTAACTGGTTGAATACAGTTGCTGTGTGGACTGTGGAGTAGACAGTAATTGAACTAATTGCCGTATTTATCCTCTCGCGTTATCCATCGCTTGGTGCTGCATGTCTTTTTCTCCTTCATTTATCAATGAGTTTAAAATTATTACATTATTCAAGATATTTGCTCCCAAAACCACTTTTGCCTGGGTTTCTTGTCTTGATGGGAAAAACCGCCATTTTGAGTCGTGATTTGAGTTTACATATGTTGTTTTCTTTCGCTGTGACAGGCCAGATTGCAGATGCTACCAAGTTGCTGTATGCTAAGTGCGGCACTTTCGAACAGCACTTTATCTTTTTTGCCATCAGCACACTGTATCCTTTGACTTTCCCATTACAGCGTTACAGCTATGGGGTTAAAATTAAGATATATCTAAATGTGTTTGGTATGAGAAGTTAAAGTATACAGGTGGGGCATGGGGGCATGTGAGAAGCTTGGCTCAGCATATTTCACTGGGGACAGCCCTGCCCAGGACCCTTTCAATAACAGCTGCCGGATCTGGGACCTGGCAGGACTCCTCTCATTTCCAGCACTGCCTCCAATAGAAACCTGTGTGCCACCTTAGTAAAATATCCCAAATCCCTGAAAATGTGAGCAGTGTTTGTGTGCGCGTGTGCACCTGTGTATCTAAATTATATTTACCATTTCATATGAGGGAAGTATTCTGGCATTCCTTCTGAAGGTATTTTATTTCCGCGCACACACCTTTTGACTTTTAACTGGCACAGGAAAGAAAGGCGAGGGTCATTATAACTTGGCATTGTGTTAAATAACTTGTTATTTCACTAGGCATGGTGCTTGCAAGAGGTGATCTTTTCATCCTATTAGAGGGGCACGATTTGCCAGCAGTATTCAGGATAGGTCGACCATGCTAACCAGACTGGAACCGGGGTTCACAAAATATTTCATATTAACAATGCTTTCCTGAAATGAATCAAATCTCGTTTTGAACAGACAAAAAAATGACAACTTTCTAAAGAAGGACACCCTTGAGCCATTGTTATTGATGCTTTATATGCCTGCTGGACGTACAGTAGTATATTTCGTGCACACACTTTATTTTAGGCACACGCCCAACTTGCTGCAAACGAGAGGAATTGCTCCCACGTACCCTGATGAGGGCACTATTGCAGATGGCACTGCCCACAACAGAGGCCATTTTGTTCAGGAACAGTCTCAGCACTAAATAATATTTCTGACAAAAGTTCCCATATGACAAGACTCGTTTCTTTTAAACAGCAAAATATTTATTAATCCAAATTGATGTTAAAGTCTTATACATAAAAAGAATTCTGACATCATAAAAACGTTTCCTAACATCCAAGAAACAGTTATGGCACCTGGTGGGATGGACACTATCATTCAAATATATCATTTGAGACTGACTGCTTGTAGTCAAAGGAGAGGGACGTTGAAGGTCCTAGCTCACCCTAAGTGCACTCAGTCGAGAACCATCACTCAACCTATTGTACATCCTTTTGGCGACATCCTGGGAGGACAAAGAATATTATTAATTAATAACAGATGCCCAGTGTCTTATTTCACAGTTAAAAAGGCACAACATTGAAAAAGAAAATGTCCTGTAGTTGCAGAGAGCCCTGCCAATCTACCAGTGAAATGTTCCTATTCAAAGGGATGCGTGTGTTAGAATCTTCTGCAAAATTTGCCATGGCAGGGTTTTCAACAATACCGGAAAGTACTCTGGATAAGAGCATTATTTACCAAAAGAGCAAGCTTTTTCCTGAGCCTTCACATGGTGTGTTAGAATCTGTTAATAAACAGGCCCGGCTTTTAGCAACATCATTCAGGCAGGTGATAAAATTTTAATTCGGAAAAAAAATATAAACCATTTTAGGAGGTTTAGCTAAATTGAATTTTTTATGATAATGGTTTAGAAGGTACACATGATTAAATGTTGCTTTCCACTGAAAAAGTCCACTTAAAAAGTATGGCCGCCTTTCAGTAGATAACAAAGAGTTTTGCTGAAATAGCATGCAGTTTTAATGTTGCCCCCCCCTCCCAAATAATCCACAAAGTTACCTGAGTGGATTCAACAACGGTCACTCTATGGCCTATCGCGCATGGTTTTGTTAAGGTTCTGACACCCTTGACAAAACCACCATATGACGTGCTTTCTCAAATTTGCTTGAAAATGCACCATTTGCCCACTCTTTTTTCAAAATTTTCTCAGGGGGAGAACCCCCCCCGAACCCTCCTTATATTGTTCGGGCTCGCTCGCTGCGCTCGCCACGGTCCACTCCCACACTAATTTTACGCCTCACCACTTTCAAATGTCACCTGCCGCCTCTGGGTTCACCTTTCCCAACTCGTCACAGAGTGGGGTGAATCAGCCAGCCTTCCTGATCCCATCCCACTCTGTGGCGAGTTGGCAAGAGGAGGCCAGGATTGGAGGAAGAAGAGTTACGACATACGGGCAACTTGTGGAGCTCTTTGGATGGAGAGAGAGAATGAAGTTTGTGTAAATTTGAAACACATACGGAGTCCAGGAGTTTTATTTTTCAGGTTTTTCCCTGTTTCCTGCGATGCGTTTGTCTCGACTAGTTTGTGCCACTGGAGCACTCTTCTATAAAAGGTTTGTAGTCATCCTCTGGACTGGATTGGGGCCAGCATGGCCAGGTAAATGGTAGCTAGGGGGGAAGGTGACCTGTTTCTGCATTTCTGCTCCGACAGAGTCATGTGTTCAAAGCAGCAGCAGCACAACGTGGATTAAAGAATGACTTCAGGGCACTGGCATATTACATTTTTCAAGTGCTCCACGTCAGCCTTGCTTGTGCAGTGCCTTGAAAATTGCTTTTCAGTAAAGTCCCCTTTGCTACTCACTGGTAAGAGTGGTGAGCTCAGCAGAGCTTTCATTTTTAAATGTTTTTTTAAAAGGCCGTATTTGTTCTCTTTTTTTTTTTTTTTTTTTTTTTATTACAGCATGTCCCCAACCATTCACATTCCAACCCAACACGCTTTCTTTGTGTAAATATTCAGCCGGTAAACTGTAAAACAAGCATACCTGACGGGCCTTTATTTTGTTCAAATATGCTGTAGCAGTTGCCTAGCAAACACCTTTAGGCCTGGGTTTGTAATGGAATATGCATTTAAATGTCACACGTTTTCCAGTCCCCACAAAAGTTTATTTCAAATAATTGCAGTTTAGCCTCTTAAGTATCTTATTTAAGTAACCGTGTTCTTCACATTTTCATGTTTTAATGCAGTAAATATATTGTATGCTTTGATGGTTGGAAACATTATACAAATTGTGTAAGGTGCGCAATATGGTGTTGTACTGTAGAAATGTAACTGTAAGATAACTCAATGTATCCAAGAATGCTGGTTGGAGGTCTTTAGAGTACAGTAGTTGGAAATCTTTAGAGTAGAGTCGTTAGAAGTCTTTAGAATAGAATGGTTGGAAGTCTTTAGCATAGAGTGTTTGGAGGTCTCTGGAGTAGAGCGGTTGGAGCTCTTTGGAGTAGAGGGGTTAGAGGTCTTTTAAGTAGAGTGGCTGGAGGTATATGGCATAGAGTGGCTGGAGGTCTCTAGTGTAGAGTAATTGGAGGCATCTAAAGATCTCCAACCACTCTATTGTGAAGACCTCTAACAACTCTGCTCTAAAAGCCTCTAACAACTCTTTACAGTCTAGTGGTTAGAGCTCTGTAGATTAGATTGTGTGGAGGCCTTTAGATTAGAGTGGTTAGAGGCCTTTATGGTAGAGTAGTTGGAGATGATGAGTAGAAATAATTCAGGAGCATTTTCTCAAGTAGTGAAAGTTACTCATTGGTGAGTAAAGCCCCTCCTGGAATGTTGTTAAAAAGCAGGAGTGTGAGCCTTGGGTTGTATCCACATTGTGATGTTTTTAGCATAGGACAAAGGTCTGCAAACTTTTTAATGGCACCCCCTCTCCCCCCGCTTAAACATTTTAAGAATTATTTATTAAAGCTGGCAGCTCTGAACACTTTTATCCATTCCAGCACTGCAGTTCTCTTCAGCTATTCCTCAAAATACACGTTTGCCAATATGCTAGTGGCAGCCTGGAATCCCTTATAGGGTAAAAGAATCCACTGTGTGATCCTTTATCAGAAATGGAGTGGGGACTTTGAGTGTTGTTTGGAGCCGTTTAGTCCCCACCTCTTTCCCACTTTCACTCTTACTCTCAGCCTGGAAATGAATGAAGGAAGCTATCCACAAGTAATCAAGCACTGACACCAGAGCCGATAGTGCTTCTGATAGCGTGAAAGCGAACCTACTGTTGTTGAGTATGTCGTTAGTTTCCAAGAAGGTTGACAATTGGTAGGAAACTGTACTATCTAGGATTTTGTTGGTAACAGTGTGATTGGACGGGCGTTGGATGAATGAGTGAATGAATGAAAAGTTATGTGAAGCAGGACAGCTACTCTAAGGAGTGTTCTGGTTCTGTTTCTAAAAGGCACAGAAATCCAGTCACAAATTCCAGAGGAAACCATAGCGAATAGTCTTGTTTTGAGGAGTTTTTTGTACGAAGATTCATTGCTAGTCTGGTTCAATTAGACCGTTCCCTAGCTGCCAAAATTGTGAAGGAACATCTCCCTGATCTGGTATGACGAAACCTGGGGATGTATGCCAGGAGGGCATCAGAAGATCCTCTAATGGAAAACCCTATCGGAAAGATATTTAGGCCCAATCTTCTACAACACACGGTGGACTGTCAGAAGAGCTTTAATCAGAATGTGCTTTTTTTAGCTGTTCTGAATTTAAATTCGATTTCTCAGATTAGACCTGGCAATACCTTGTTTTAATTGATTTGGAACTAGACCAGATATTAGACACACATTTTGATGATAAATATAGCCTTATTAATGCTTGGGATTTTAAGATGGATTATATTGAGCAGAATAGAATCAGTGGGGGAATCAGATTTACACTTAGCAGTTGAGAGAGGTCATATGGACATAGTTACAGAAACGGTCAAAAAAGACTAAAGGAAGAGGTCTTACTGCTCATCTGATAATTCTGCAACGAGGAATGAGCTTGAATAGAGAGGCAGCTTAGTTTATTTTTATCAACAATTTATTTGGCACAGTTTTTACAAAACTGTGTAAAGAGGTTGTGCAGTACCATTGGTAAGTTCATTGATTATCTAGAACAGTGGTTCTTAACCTTTCGACTTCTGTGAGCCCCGACTTAATCAATACTGGAACCCGGGGACCCCCACTGAGTCATTACTGGAAGCCGGGGATCCCGGCCTAAGTATTTTCATTGATTTGAACTGCAAAACAATACACAAAAAATATAGAAACAAGCATTCATCAAACTAATACACAAGTGATACATTTTTATTTAAGTCACAAACAAATATAAAAAAATCAATTTTAACGGGAAGGCTGGAGTATTTCTAAATTCCGTTGAAGCCACTCATCTTCCATACTATATTCTGTTTGACACACTTGCACAACTCCCACAAATCAATCTGAGGATATTAACCTAATTTTTAGCCTCCAAAATTCAAATTGCTTCAAATTTACAAAACAAACCTTGAAATTTAAAATGTTCTTCTTTATTTATATACACTTTATTAATCTGTAAATAATATTCAATTTTCTAAGCAATTGCTGACCCCCCGGCTTGGCTTTGCAGCTCTCCCATGCATCCCCCGTGGAAAATTAATTTTTATTTGTTTTTAGCTTTCCCAATTCACTTATTTTAATAATCTACACGAGTAGTCTGGATTGCATTTTATAGGCTAATGGTTTGTTTTGTATTGTAATTTATGATCTTGAAAATAGTTGTCACTATGGGCATAGTTACGATGTCGGATGGAGGTAACTCACCGTTGCGTGTAAGGAAGCACCCAACAATGGTCGACGGTTCTGCAATCCCAATTAGGATGCAAACTTCAATTTTTCAATGGTAGCTTGTAGGGCGGGCTGAAAACGCCCGCAGCACAAGCTCCCGTTGAAAAATGATAGTTTGTAAACATCCTTGCACCGTGTGGCATACGGTGCAGGGATTTTTAGAGGGGCACCAGGACCAATGCAGAGGGCCAGGGGGAAGGGGGCCCCACTTGGGGCCCCCAAAGTCAGTTACCGACAGCCACTCCATGTCGGAAAGGCCATCATGGATTGGCTGTCGGAAACCGACATCATAATCCTGACGGCGGAAAGGCCGTCCTTAAGGGATTTTGGTGCAGTTCCGACTGACTTTCGGAACCAAGTCAGAGTCCCCCACCAGTTTAAACTCCGACCTCCGTCATCCAAATGTGGCAGTCGGAGTTTATACCTACCATGTCGGTCGAAAAGCCTCCAACCAACGGACTTCAAATTTGAGAAGAACTGAGTAATCTATGGCAAGACCTTGTGTTTTCTGTTTGGTTAGAGGAGCCAGTTGGTCAGCAGTGGAGGAAGTCTAGTTGAAGTAATAAGTGTAATTGAGCGCAGAGCAGTTAGAAATGGGAGGAAACAGACATTTAAAAAAAAATGATATGGGTCCACTTTATGCCTTGCTCTGGACCAAGGGTGTGTATTGCGAGCACTCTTTTTTTCAAAGTGAAAAGACACCAGCAAGTGCTTGGTTCGTATCATTGGGAGGATTGGGATAGTCAGTTACATTGGGAGGATTGAGTCAGTTACATTGGGAGGGTGGAGACCGAGTCCGTTACTTTGGGAGGGTTGAGATAGTCAGTTACATTGGGAGAGCGGAGATAGAGTTGGTTACATTGGGAGGGTGAAGATAGTTACATTGGGAGGGTGAAGATAGTACATTGGGAGGGTGAAGATAGTTACATTGGGAGGGTGGAGATAGTCAGTTACATTAAGAGGATTGAGTCTGTTACATTGGGAGGGTGGAGATAGTCAGTTACATTAAGAGGATTGAGTCTGTTACATTGGGAGGGTGGAGATAGTCAGTTACATTAAGAGGATTGAGTCTGTTACTTTGGGAGGGTGGAGATAGTCAGTTACATTAAGAGGATTGAGTCTGTTACATTGGGAGGGTGGAGATAATAGAGTCAGTTACATTGGGAGAGCAGAGATAGAGTCAGGTACATTGGGAGGGTGAAGATGGAGTCAATTACATTGGGAGGGTGAAGATGGAGTCAATTACATTGGAAGGGTGGAGATAGTTACATTGGGAGAGCAGAGATAGTCAGTTACATTGGGAGTATTGAGATAGTCCGTTACATTGGGAGAGCGGGTATATAGTCAGTTACATTTGGAGCATGAAGATAGTCCGTCACATTGGGAGGGTGAATATAGTCAGTTACATTAGGAGCATGAAGATAGTCCGTCACATTGGGAGGGTGAATATAGTCAGTTACATTAGGAGCGTGAAGATAGTCAGTTACATTGGGAGGGTGAAGATAGAGTCAGTTACATTGGGAGGGGGAAGATGGAGTCAATTACATTGGAAGGGTGGAGATAGTTACATTGGGAGAGCAGAGATAGAGTCAGTTACATTGGGAGTATTGAGATAGTCAGTTACTTTGGGAGAGCGGGTATAGAGTCAGTTACATTGGGAGCGTGAAGATAGTTACATTGGGAGCGTGAAGATAGTCAGCTACATTGGGAGCGTGAAGATAGTCAGTTACATTGGGAGTGTGAAGATAGAGTCGGTTACATTGGGAGTGTGAAGATAGAGTCAGTTACATTGGGAGTGTGAAGATAGTCAGTTACATTGGGAGTGTGAAGATGGAGTCAGTTACATTGGAAGGGTGGAGATAGTTACATTGGGAGAGCAGAGATAGAGTCAGTTACATTGGGAGTATTGAGATAGTCAGTTACATTGGGAGGGTGAATATAGAGTCAGTTACATTGGGAGGGTGAATATAGAGTCAGTTACATTGGGTAAGTGGCGATAGTTACATTGGGTAAGTGGCGATAGTTACAGTGGGAGGATTGAGATAGTCAGTTACTTTGGGAGAGCGGGTATAGAGTCAGTTACATTGGGAGCCTGAAGAGAGTCAGTTACATTGGGAGCCTGAAGGTAGAGTCAGTTACATTGGGAGCCTGAAGATAGTCAGTTACATTGGGAGCCTGAAGATAGTCAGTTACATTGGGAGCCTGAAGATAGAGTCAGTTACATTGGGAGGTGGAATATAGAGTCAGTTACATTGGGAGGGTGAATATAGAGTCAGTTACATTGGGAGGGTGAAGATGGAGTCAATTACATTGGGAGGGTGGAGATGGAGTCAATTACATTGGGAGGGTGGAGATAGTTACATTGGGAGAGCAGAGATAGAGTCAGTTACATTGGGAGTATTGAGATAGTCAGTTACATTGGGAGGGTGAAGATAGAGTCAGTTACATTGGGAGTGTGAAGATGGAGTCAATTACATTGGAAGGGTGGAGATAGTTACATTGGGAGTATTGAGATAGTCAGTTACATTGGGAGGGTGAAGATAGAGTCAGTTACATTGGGAGGGGGAAGATAGAGTCAGTTACATTGGGAGGGGGAAGATAGAGTCCGTTACATTGGGAGGGTGAAGATGGAGTCAATTACATTGGGAGGGTGGAGATAGTTACATTGGGAGAGCAGAGATAGAGTCAGTTACATTGGGAGGGTGGAGATAGTCAGTTACTTTGGGAGAGCGGGTATAGAGTCAGTTACATTGGGAGCGTGAAGATAGTCAGTTACATTGGGAGTGTGAAGATGGAGTCAGTTACATTGGAAGGGTGGAGATAGTTACATTGGGAGAGCAGAGATAGAGTCAGTTACATTGGGAGTATTGAGATAGTCAGTTACATTGGGAGGGTGAATATAGAGTCAGTTACATTGGGAGGGTGAATATAGAGTCAGTTACATTGGGTAAGTGGCGATAGTTACATTGGGTAAGTGGCGATAGTTACAGTGGGAGGATTGAGATAGTCAGTTACTTTGGGAGAGCGGGTATAGAGTCAGTTACATTGGGAGCCTGAAGATAGAGTCAGTTACATTGGGAGGGTGAAGATAGAGTCAGTTACATTGGGAGGGTGAAGATAGAGTCAGTTACATTGGGAGGGTGAAGATAGAGTCAGTTACATTTGGAGTGTGAAGATAGAGTCAGTTACATTGGGAGGGTGAAGATAGAGTCAGTTACATTGGGAGGGTGAATATAGAGTGAGTTACATTGGGAGGGTGAATATAGAGTCAGTTACATTGGGAGGGTGAAGATGGAGTCAATTACATTGGAAGGGTGGAGATAGTTACATTGGGAGTATTGAGATAGACAGTTACATTGGGAGGGTGAAGATAGTCAGTTACATTGGGAGGGGGAAGATGGACTCAATTACATTGGGAGGGTGGAGATAGTTACATTGGGAGAGCAGAGATAGAGTCAGTTACATTGGGAGTATTGAGATAGTCAGTTACTTTGGGAGAGCGGGTATAGAGTCAGTTACATTGGGAGCGTGAAGATAGTCAGTTACATTGGGAGCGTGAAGATAGTTACATTGGGAGCGTGAAGATAGAGTCAGTTACATTGGGAGTGTGAAGATGGAGTCAGTTACATTGGGAGTGTGAAGATGGAGTCAGTTACATTGGAAGGGTGGAGATAGTTACATTGGGAGAGCAGAGATAGAGTCAGTTACATTGGGAGTATTGAGATAGTCAGTTACATTGGGAGGGTGAATATAGAGTCAGTTACATTGGGAGGGTGAATATAGAGTCAGTTACATTGGGTAAGTGGCGATAGTTACATTGGGTAAGTGGCGATAGTTACAGTGGGAGGATTGAGATAGTCAGTTACTTTGGGAGAGCGGGTATAGAGTCAGTTACAGTGGGAGGGTGAATATAGAGTCAGTTACATTGGGAGGGTGAAGATGGAGTCAATTACATTGGAAGGGTGGAGATAGTTACATTGGAAGGGCGGAGATAGTCAGTTACATTGGGAGTATTGAGATAGTCAGTTACATTGGGAGGGTGAATATAGAGTCAGTTACATTGGGAGGGTGAATATAGAGTCAGTTACATTGGGAGGGTGAAGATGGAGTCAATTACATTGGGAGGGTGGAGATAGTTACATTGGGAGAGCAGAGATAGTCAGTTACATTGGGAGTATTGAGATAGTCAGTTACATTGGGAGGGTGAATATAGAGTCAGTTACATTGGGAGGGTGAAGATAGTCAGTTACATTGGGAGGGTGAATATAGAATCAGTTACATTGGGAGGGTGAATATAGAGTCAGTTACATTGGGAGGGTGAAGATGGAGTCAATTACATTGGAAGGGTGGAGATAGTTACATTGGGAGTATTGAGATAGAGTCAGTTACATTGGGAGTATTGAGATAGTCAGTTACATTGGGAGTATTGAGATAGTCAGTTACATTGGGAGTATTGAGATAGTCAGTTACATTGGGAGTATTGAGATAGTCAGTTACATTAGGAGCGTGAAGATGGAGTCAGTTACATTAGGAGCGTGAAGATAGTCAGTTACATTAGGAGCGTGAAGATAGTCAGTTACATTGGGAGCGTGAAGATAGTTACATTGGGAGCGTGAAGATAGAGTCAGTTACATTGGGAGTGTGAAGATGGAGTCAGTTACATTGGGAGTGTGAAGATGGAGTCCGTTACATTGGAAGGGTGGAGATAGTTACATTGGGAGAGCAGAGATAGTCAGTTACATTGGGAGTATTGAGATAGTCAGTTACATTGGGAGGGTGAATATAGAGTCAGTTACATTGGGAGGGTGAATATAGAGTCAGTTACATTGGGAGGGTGAATATAGAGTCAGTTACATTGGGTAAGTGGCGATAGTTACATTGGGTAAGTGGCGATAGTTACAGTGGGAGGATTGAGATAGTCAGTTACTTTGGGAGAGCGGGTATAGAGTCAGTTACAGTGGGAGGGTGAATATAGAGTCAGTTACATTGGGAGGGTGAAGATGGAGTCAATTACATTGGAAGGGTGGAGATAGTTACATTGGAAGGGCGGAGATAGTCAGTTACATTGGGAGTATTGAGATAGTCAGTTACATTGGGAGGGTGAATATAGAGTCAGTTACATTGGGAGGGTGAATATAGAGTCAGTTACATTGGGAGGGTGAAGATGGAGTCAATTACATTGGGAGGGTGGAGATAGTTACATTGGGAGAGCAGAGATAGTCAGTTACATTGGGAGTATTGAGATAGTCAGTTACATTGGGAGGGTGAATATAGAGTCAGTTACATTGGGAGGGTGAAGATAGTCAGTTACATTGGGAGGGTGAATATAGAGTCAGTTACATTGGGAGGGTGAAGATGGAGTCAATTACATTGGAAGGGTGGAGATAGTTACATTGGGAGTATTGAGATAGTCAGTTACATTGGGAGTATTGAGATAGTCAGTTACATTGGGAGTATTGAGATAGTCAGTTACATTGGGAGTATTGAGATAGTCAGTTACATTGGGAGTATTGAGATAGTCAGTTACATTAGGAGCGTGAAGATGGAGTCAGTTACATTAGGAGCGTGAAGATAGTCAGTTACATTAGGAGCGTGAAGATAGTCAGTTACATTGGGAGCGTGAAGATAGTTACATTGGGAGCGTGAAGATAGAGTCAGTTACATTGGGAGTGTGAAGATGGAGTCAGTTACATTGGGAGTGTGAAGATGGAGTCCGTTACATTGGAAGGGTGGAGATAGTTACATTGGGAGAGCAGAGATAGTCAGTTACATTGGGAGTATTGAGATAGTCAGTTACATTGGGAGGGTGAATATAGAGTCAGTTACATTGGGAGGGTGAATATAGAGTCAGTTACATTGGGTAAGTGGCGATAGTTACATTGGGTAAGTGGCGATAGTTACAGTGGGAGGATTGAGATAGTCAGTTACTTTGGGAGAGCGGGTATAGAGTCAGTTACAGTGGGAGGGTGAATATAGAGTCAGTTACATTGGGAGGGTGAAGATGGAGTCAATTACATTGGAAGGGTGGAGATAGTTACATTGGGAGAGCAGAGATAGTCAGTTACATTGGGAGTATTGAGATAGTCAGTTACATTGGGAGGGTGAATATAGAGTCAGTTACATTGGGAGGGTGAAGATAGTCAGTTACATTGGGAGGGTGAATATAGAATCAGTTACATTGGGAGGGTGAATATAGAGTCAGTTACATTGGGAGGGTGAAGATAGTTACATTGGGAGTATTGAGATAGAGTCAGTTACATTGGGAGTATTGAGATAGTCAGTTACATTGGGAGTATTGAGATAGTCAGTTACATTGGGAGTATTGAGATAGTCAGTTACATTGGGAGTATTGAGATAGTCAGTTACATTGGGAGTATTGAGATAGTCAGTTACATTGGGAGTATTGAGATAGTCAGTTACATTGGGAGTATTGAGATAGTCAGTTACATTGGGAGGGTGGAGATAGAGTCAGTTACATTGGGAGCGTGAAGATAGTCAGTTACATTGGGAGGGTGAATATAGAGTCAGTTACATTGGGAGGGTGAAGATAGACTCAGTTACATTGGGTAAGTGGCGATAGTTACATTGGGAGGATTGAGATAGTTACTTTGAGAGCGCTGAGATAGAGTCAGTTACATTGGGAGGGTGAAGATAGTCAGTTACATTGGGAGGGTGAATATAGAGTCAGTTACATTGGGAGGGTGAAGATAGAGTCAGTTACATTGGGTAAGTGGCGATAGTTACATTGGGAGGATTGAGATAGTTACTTTGAGAGCGCTGAGATAGAGTCAGTTACATTGGGAGGGTGAAGATAGTCAGTTACATTGGGAGGGTGAATATAGAGTCAGTTACATTGGGAGGGTGAAGATAGAGTCAGTTACATTGGGAGGGTGAAGATGGAGTCAATTACATTGGAAGGGTGGAGATAGTTACATTGGGAGTATTGAGATAGAGTCAGTTACATTGGGAGTATTGAGATAGTCAGTTACATTGGGAGTATTGAGATAGAGTCAGTTACATTGGGAGTATTGAGATAGTCAGTTACATTGGGAGTATTGAGATAGTCAGTTACATTGGGAGTATTGAGATAGTCAGTTACATTGGGAGTATTGAGATAGTCAGTTACATTGGGAGTATTGAGATAGTCAGTTACATTGGGAGTATTGAGATAGTCAGTTACATTGGGAGTATTGAGATAGTCAGTTACATTGGGAGTATTGAGATAGTCAGTTACATTGGGAGGGTGGAGATAGTCAGTTACATTGGGAGGGTGAATATAGAATCAGTTACATTGGGAGGGTGAATATAGAGTCAGTTACATTGGGAGGGTGAAGATGGAGTCAATTACATTGGAAGGGTGGAGATAGTTACATTGGGAGTATTGAGATAGAGTCAGTTACATTGGGAGTATTGAGATAGTCAGTTACATTGGGAGTATTGAGATAGTCAGTTACATTGGGAGTATTGAGATAGTCAGTTACATTGGGAGTATTGAGATAGTCAGTTACATTGGGAGTATTGAGATAGTCAGTTACATTGGGAGTATTGAGATAGTCAGTTACATTGGGAGGGTGGAGATAGTCAGTTACATTGGGAGGGTGAAGATAGAGTCAGTTACATTGGGAGGGTGAAGATAGAGTCAGTTACATTGGGTAAGTGGCGATAGTTACATTTGGAGGATTGAGATAGTTACTTTGAGAGCGCTGAGATAGAGTCAGTTACATTGGGAGGGTGAAGATAGTCAGTTACATTGGGAGGGTGAATATAGAGTCAGTTACATTGGGAGGGTGAAGATAGAGTCAGTTACATTGGGAGGGTGAAGATGGAGTCAATTACATTGGAAGGGTGGAGATAGTTACATTGGGAGTATTGAGATAGAGTCAGTTACATTGGGAGTATTGAGATAGTCAGTTACATTGGGAGTATTGAGATAGTCAGTTACATTGGGAGTATTGAGATAGAGTCAGTTACATTGGGAGTATTGAGATAGTCAGTTACATTGGGAGTATTGAGATAGTCAGTTACATTGGGAGTATTGAGATAGTCAGTTACATTGGGAGTATTGAGATAGTCAGTTACATTGGGAGTATTGAGATAGTCAGTTACATTGGGAGTATTGAGATAGTCAGTTACATTGGGAGTATTGAGATAGTCAGTTACATTGGGAGGGTGGAGATAGAGTCAGTTACATTGGGAGCGTGAAGATAGTCAGTTACATTGGGAGGGTGAATATAGAATCAGTTACATTGGGAGGGTGAATATAGAGTCAGTTACATTGGGAGGGTGAAGATGGAGTCAATTACATTGGAAGGGTGGAGATAGTTACATTGGGAGTATTGAGATAGAGTCAGTTACATTGGGAGTATTGAGATAGTCAGTTACATTGGGAGTATTGAGATAGTCAGTTACATTGGGAGTATTGAGATAGTCAGTTACATTGGGAGTATTGAGATAGTCAGTTACATTGGGAGTATTGAGATAGTCAGTTACATTGGGAGGGTGGAGATAGTCAGTTACATTGGGAGCGTGAAGATAGAGTCAGTTACATTGGGAGGGTGAAGATGGAGTCAATTACATTGGAAGGGTGGAGATAGTTACATTGGGAGTATTGAGATAGAGTCAGTTACATTGGGAGTATTGAGATAGTCAGTTACATTGGGAGTATTGAGATAGTCAGTTACATTGGGAGTATTGAGATAGTCAGTTACATTGGGAGGGTGGAGATAGAGTCAGTTACATTGGGAGCGTGAAGATAGTCAGTTACATTGGGAGGGTGAATATAGAATCAGTTACATTGGGAGGGTGAATATAGAGTCAGTTACATTGGGAGGGTGAAGATGGAGTCAATTACATTGGAAGGGTGGAGATAGTTACATTGGGAGTATTGAGATAGAGTCAGTTACATTGGGAGTATTGAGATAGTCAGTTACATTGGGAGTATTGAGATAGTCAGTTACATTGGGAGTATTGAGATAGTCAGTTACATTGGGAGTATTGAGATAGTCAGTTACATTGGGAGGGTGGAGATAGTCAGTTACATTGGGAGGGTGGAGATAGTCAGTTACATTGGGAGCGTGAATATAGAGTCCGTTACATTGGGTAAGTGGCGATAGTTACATTGGGAGGATTGAGATAGTCAGTTACATTGGGAGGGTGGAGATAGTCAGTTACATTGGGAGGGTGGAGATAGTCAGTTACATTGGGAGCGTGAATATAGAGTCAGTTACATTGGGTAAGTGGCGATAGTTACATTGGGAGGATTGAGATAGTCAGTTACATTGGGAGGGTGGAGATAGTCAGTTACATTGGGAGGGTGGAGATAGTCAGTTACATTGGGAGCGTGAATATAGAGTCAGTTACATTGGGTAAGTGGCGATAGTTACATTGGGAGGATTGAGATAGTTACTTTGAGAGCGCTGAGATCGTTTCATTGGGACGGGCCATTCGGTGTCCAGGGAATGACCAGCAATATGTGTTTGTGCTGTAAGTAACTGTTGTAGCCTCAATCCAGAGTTAGTAATTGAAAGTAGTTTTATGCTGTAGAGTTTCAAGATGTAAATGGATTTTACTGAGTATTATGCAATGTCCGTAGTTTATGGCATCAGATGTCACAATGTCAATGAATTTGATATAAAGGTGGTGGGAGGGATCGATGGGCGAAAAGTAAGCATTCTCGATATGGTGTGTTTTGAAGATACTGATAATGTGGTAGTTAAAACCGCAGCTTCTGCTACCGACACATTTTGCCCACTGAATGCCCTATAGCAGGCTTTGAAAGTACTGACTACTCTACAGCCTTCTCTGTTCCAGGAGGGTCGAGCTTTAGAAAAGCCTAACCTTGAAGGATCCAGTCTAGCACCTGGGAGCCTAGACCTTCTCTGAGCCAGGTCTCCATGGTACATGGCAAGTGATGTGAATTTGGGGCTAATAAGTCTGATTTTATGGACATGCTTAGCCTAGGAGTGGGGGTTAGTTGGACTGCATTTGACAGCATCGGCGGCTGGAGTTTGAAAGGTTGCAGGGGAGTGTGGGAGATGGGCGCGAAGGGTTAGAAATTTGAGGACTGCAGTTCTGCTGCTTTAATGTTTGTGGATTGATTTGAGAAGATGTTGAGAGGCGAGTTTACTCCCCAGATCGGAAGGCAGAAGAGCTCATGGCACTTAGTTCTTCTGAAGAATTGAACAAGCATGGAATGAGTATTTAGGAGATGATTGAAACCGGCAGAGTCCCCTCTCCCCCAAGTTCACCTTTGGCGCTCATGTACGAGATGAGAGTTTTAAACAGTGTGGTCTACAAATAGATTCCACCAACTAGAGCGCTAATCTTGGCGCTCCTGCAGGCGCTCACTGTGACTATGGAAGCAACACTAATAGAGAGCGAGAACAGACTATGTGAGATTTAGGATGGAAAGAGATGAGTGGCAGGTTTGATCGCGGGGGAACAATCCCCCGGGGTAAGAAACTATTTCGCAACCCATAAAGCGAGTAAAATGGGGAAAGTGAGCAGGGAAAGGTTATTAAAAGACTATGCAAAAACCAATTGGGCCCAGAAATAACATTAAGATGAATAAAAATACTATTTAAAAAAAAAAAATACAATGATTTGCACTTTCATCACAAAGAGGAATAAAATGGGCAGAAAATAAAGGGGTCAGGTAGGGAAGGAAATCCCTTACAATCTTTTGACATAAATAAAAGAATTAAAAGTGCGCAGCAATAGTGACCGCGAGCATTTGCGGCCTGTCATATTTCCTGCGCGAGTTCAGTGTTTAAATAGCATGATTTACGTATAGATTATTTAATAGACATAGGGCATTATTGAGTTTGGCGGATAGGCTACTCCGTCAGAAACATGGTGGATGTCCCGTCTGCCGTATTACCAAGTGCAACACACCTATGACACTTGTCCTACAATGGACAGGACATTTCCCACGTTTAGACAGAGTCTCCTGTCCACCCAACTCTACATACGGCCTGTAGATAGTAGCCATTGTTTGAGTTAGTGGATAACCTAATGCACGTCATACTTGTTATTAATCCATTAACTGTCACAATGATGTAAATTACCAATTCCTTTTTATTTGTTATACTAGGACCTCTTATTGCTAGCACACTCTTTTCATTACGAGCCCAGGAGAAGGAAAGTTTATGTCCTGTTGACCACCCAGACCACGCGAGAACACCCGTGGGCGACCATTCCCTAGGTGAGTAATCATGGGCTGCCAGGGCTCTGTGCAAGGGCAAGAGTTATTTACTACCGCTTGGACACTGAATGTGTTATGTTAGTTTAACTTTACACATTGCTGATGTTGCCTGTTGAGTGAGAAACCTTGTTCAGAAGAGGAACCGACTGCAAAGACTGCACTGTTCGCCATTACAACCACTGAATGTGTTGCCTTTTGCATGTCTCACCCTCCTTAAGATGTGAGCTGCTGTGGTTAACTGTGAACGACCATCGTAAGACACTGGCCGCTGTGGCTTGTGATCGTTCATCTTAAGGCAATGGCCACTGTGGTTTGTTGTGAATGACCATCATAAGACACTGGCCGCTGTGGCTTGTGATCGTTCATCTTAAGGCACTGGCCACTGTGGTTTGTTGTGAATGACCATCATAAGACACTGGCCGCTGTGGTTTATGAATGACCATCATAACCAGAGCGGCCAGTGTCTTATCTGTGAACGACCATCATAAGACACTGGCCGCTGTGGTTTGTGAATGACCATCGTAACCAGAGCGGCCAGTGTCTTATCTGTGAATGGCCATCATAAGACACTGGCCGCTGTGGCTTGTGATTGTTCTTCTTAAGGCAATGGCCACTGTGGTTTGTTGTGAATGACCATCATAAGACACTGGCCGCTGTGGCTTGTGATCGTTCATCTTAAGGCACTGGCCACTGTGGTTTGTTGTGAATGACCATCATAAGACACTGGCCGCTGTGGTTTGTGAATGACCATCATAACCAGAGCGGCCAATGTCATATCTGTGAACGACCATCATAAGACACTGGCCGCTGTGGCTTGTGATTGTTCATCTTAAGGCACTGGCCACTGTGGTTTGTTGTGAATGACCATCATAAGACACTGGCCGCTGTGGTTTATGAATGACCATCATAACCAGAGCGGCCAGTGTCTTATCTGTGAACGACCATCATAAGACACTGGCCGCTGTGGCTTGTGATTGTTCTTCTTAAGGCAATGGCCACTGTGGTTTGTTGTGAATGACCATCATAAGACACTGGCCTCTGTGGTTTGTGAACGACCATCATAAGACACTGGATGCTTTGGTTAACTGTTAACGACCATCATAAGACACTGGCCTCTGTGGTTTGTGAATGACCATCATAAGACACTGGCCGCTCTGGTCATCTGTGAACGACCAACATAAGACACTGGCCTCTGTGGTTTGTGATTGACCTTCTTAAGGCACTGGACACTGTAATTTGTTGGAAATGACCATTATAAGACACTGGCCAGTGTGGTTTGTGAATGACCATCATAAGACACTGGCCGCTGTGGTTTGTGAACGACCATCTTAAAGCACTGGCCACTGTGGTTTGTTGTGAATGACCATCATAAGACACTGGCCGCTGTGGTTTGTGAATGATCTCATAAGACACTGGTCGCTGTGGTTTGTGTTTGACCATCATAAGACACTGGTCACTCCAGTGTCCACAAGCTAGAAAATAGGGCTTCCATGTTTGATGAACACGACTCGCCCCAATGGCTGCTTGACATTGGACAGCCTATTAGAAGGAAGCTGGTGCCACGCCCTCCCTGGCTGTCCTGGCCCTTACATCCGTATGTTTGAAGAGGAGGCATGCTTGCGCTCAGATGCAGCAGTATTATCGTCTTTACTGATCAGGCGTTGATCCGACGTGAGCCCTTCGTGCATCCTGCTACTTATTACATTTATTTTATTGGCGTGTGTTACTTGCAGGTTTGCACATTGCAGTTCTTAATCGTTTTTTCCAGTTTAAAGCCAGGATTACATTATGTGTAAGGGCTCCTAGGAAGTCTTTTTCGCAGTTGCTTTGCCGTCAGTGCTCTATGGCCCCCCCCCTCCCCCTCTTCAAATGATGGGGATCTGGATGGTGATCTGATAGCCACGGAGTCTCAAATGAAAGCAGTTGCTACTATCAGCTTCATTTATTTGATTATTTTGAGAAAGATGTTACCAGTTCTGCCTCTTAGCATCTGTCTGTATGTAGAGGCAGCGTGCATTCTATCGAGATTACATTATTGGTCTGCCAAATGTTTTCCTTAAACCACTACAAAGAATGCCAAATGTCGTTGTCCAGATTTTCTATAGATTGTAGACATTTGACCCCGTTTCGGCAGCTCGGTGAGCTTTGCTCTGGCTCGCTGTGAAACTAAAGGTTATTTCTGAAACCCAGTGAACAAAATGTATTATGACGCGGAAATAGCTCATTTGGCCTTTTGCTTTAATCACTGTAAATTGGCTAACGGATGTTGCTCTAATTCTTTGCTAGATGTTCAACATCCCTAAAGTCAGGAAAACCAGCGTGGGAGGCAGGTCACTTTCATATTCGGGACCAAGTTCGTGGAACAAGTTTCCTATTGCAGGCAAAATAGCTCCAATAACTGGCGATACGACTGGTGCAGATGAAAAATCCAAACGTAGTGGCCACTTGTTTCTAAGTGTGTCCTTCATCTTTTACAACGTAGTAACTTCACCCCAAACCAAGCGTATGGTTTCCATGGTCCATGGAAATGCTGCTAGTGATATCCGGTCTCAGCGAAGAAGGCTGCTGAGAGACTCTTGTGGAGCAAGAGACCTCCTCGCCATGTGGCGGTGCTGGTAGCATCGAGGGTTTGTGGCTGGAAGGCGGTAGCTATCCCTCTGGTTTGGCTGGTGAAGGACCAACAAATGGCCATCTTAATTTCCTTTTTGTACCTTACCTCATTAGAATATTCTTGCACCCACCGACGAGACATACCCGCGTTTAAGACGGACAAAGGCCATCCGCAGCCCAGGGCCCATTCTCATGCCATGTGGGGCAAATATTCTACTTTCCCCTGTAGTTAAAAACACCAGGGGCGGATTCAACATTAGGGCTCGGGCGTTGCGCCCCCATGAAATCCCTACACCTTCCTGTACACATATGAAATATATCGATTCATTTAGAGATACAATCGTATCTCTAAACAGATCGATGTATTGAAGTCTGCGCTGTCTGTCCCAGGCTGCCTACCCCACTCGCTCTGAAGGAGGAGACGGAGCCAGACAGTAAATCAACTTTCTAAACTGTGACTCGGGGCTTACTGTTCTAAAGCCCTTCATTGCCATTGCAATCTATGGTGGTATCCACTGTGGGCCAGTGATTCTTTTAGCGTCATGGATTTGGGCGTCGGAGTCTCCGCCCCTGCGTGATTCCAGACGTCTGTCATTCACAGGCATAGATCCCACCCTTTCCCATTCATCACACTTAGGAGTGGACGCAGGCACGTTTGTTCTCATAATGGTAAGCATCAGAAATTCTACAGCCTGTAGTTTGCATGTAAACTGCTTGATTTTGTGGTGAAAAGAAATACGTGGGAGCCGGTGGTTGAACGTTCTATGTATGCTCTGGGGCTGCACACTTTTTTCCACAGTTACAAGCTAACACATTACGCATTTTATGAGTAGTGCAAGTAGCGGTCAATGTTAAAAAGCAGAAACCTGCGGCAAGCAACAGCAGCCTGAAAAAATGTTTTTCATTAACACACGTTTTTCCCCGTTATGGCCCTCATTCGATGGCGGAAGAAAAATGGAAGTCCGGCGCATACTGTGTTTTCTCTTGACTTCCAATGTTATGTTGTGCAAAGCTACCGCAATCCCATACAAATTCTCTCAAGGGAACGCAGAGAATTTTGAGAAGGGAAAAACAAGTCTGCAATGAGGAAAATATGTTGAATCGTGGCAGGTAAACTACGCCTCCATTCCGATCTAAACATTTTGGAATCCCCACGATAATCCTTCAAACTTAGAATGAGTCCTTAAATATGAGGCAGTGACAATATCAATCATTTGACATTTTCATAATGAAATGATTTTCTCAAGCTTCAATAAGATCAAAGAGCTGGCCCGTATGCATAACAGGAATGCAAGCTTCTCTCATACACACTCAGAAAACCTACAAGACATACAGCAGCACAGCCTCCCCCATACACAAATACATGCATCCTGTACAGTAGCAGTGGTCACTCACTAACATGGACAAGACACTTGGGGTACAGAGAACAGCAGTCAAGATGCACACACACACATAAGTATAGAAAAGGTACCTACCACGTAGAAGTCATCAGCAGAGCAAGCTCTCCTTGCACCTACAGAACAGCCTGAGTGCAAGCAGAAACATTGCAAGCTTCCGTCACACGCACAGAGGAGGCGTACCACATGGGCACCAGCAGTGAATGCTAATCTTCTGTTGTATGTTTTGCTGAGACCCATCGCCTCGCTAACCTCCCCCACTATGACACTCCAGGCTCTGGCTGCAGGTCGCTCCTCCGCCACTGACCCCCCAGGCCCTGGCTGCACGTCGCTCCTCCCCCACTGACCCCCCAGGCTCTGGCTGCAGGTCGCTCCTCCCCCACTGACCCCCCAGTCTCTGGCTGCACGTCGCTCCTCCCCCACTGTGACCCCCCAGGCCCTGGCTGCACGTCGCTCCTCCCCCACTGACCCCCAGGCTCTGGCTGCAGGTCGCTCCTCCGCCACTGACCCCCAGGCTCTGTCTGCAGGTCGCTCCTCCCTCACTGTGACCCCCCAGGCCCTGGCTGCACGTCGCTCCTCGCCCACTGACCCCCAGGCCCTGGCTGCACGTCGCTCCTCCCCCACTGACCCCCAGGCTCTGGCTGCAGGTCGCTCCTCCCCCACTGACCCCCAGTCTCTGGCTGCACGTCGCTCCTCCCCCACTGTGACCCCCAGGCCCTGGCTGCACGTCGCTCCTCCCCACTGACCCCCAGGCCCTGGCTGCACGTCGCTCCTCCCCACTGACCCCCAGTCCCTGGCTGCACGTCGCTCCTCCCCACTGACCCCCAGGCTCTGGCTGCAGGTCGCTCCTCCCCCACTGACCCCCAGGCTCTGGCTGCACGTCGCTCCTCCCCCACTGTGACCCCCAGGCCCTGGCTGCACGTCGCTCCTCCCCACTGACCCCCAGGCCCTGGCTGCACGTCGCTCCTCCCCACTGACCCCCAGGCCCTGGCTGCACGTCGCTCCTCCCCCACTGACCCCCAGGCCCTGGCTGCACGTCGCTCCTCCCCCACTGACCCCCAGGCTCTGGCTGCAGGTCGCTCCTCCCCCACTGACCCCCAGGCCCTGGCTGCAGGTCGCTCCTCCCCACTGACCCCCAGGCCCTGGCTGCAGGTTGCTCCTCCCCCACTGACCCCCAGGCTCTGGCTGCAGGTCGCTCCTCCCCCACTGACCCCCAGGCCCTGGCTGCAGGTCGCTCCTCCCCCACTGACCCCCAGGCTCTGGCTGCACATCGCTCCTCCCCCACTGACCCCCAGGCCCTGGCTGCACGTCGCTCCTCCCCACTGACCCCCAGGCCCTGGCTGCAGGTCGCTCCTCCCCCACTGACCCCCAGGCCCTGGCTGCAGGTCGCTCCTCCCCCACTGACCCCCAGGCTCTGGCTGCAGGTCGCTCCTCCCCACTGACCCCCAGGCCCTGGCTGCACGTCGCTCCTCCCCCACTGACCCCCAGGCCCTGGCTGCAGGTCGCTCCTCCCCCACTGACCCCCAGGCCCTGGCTGCACGTCGCTCCTCCCCACTGACCCCCAGGCCCTGGCTGCAGGTCGCTCCTCCCCCACTGACCCCCAGGCCCTGGCTGCAGGTCGCTCCTCCCCCACTGACCCCCAGTCTCTGGCTGCACGTCGCTCCTCCCCCACTGTGACCCCCCAGGCCCTGGCTGCACGTCGCTCCTCCCCCACTGACCCCCCAGGCCCTGGCTGCACGTCGCTCCTCCCCCACTGACCCCCCAGTCCCTGGCTGCACGTCGCTCCTCCCCCACTGACCCCCAGGCTCTGGCTGCAGGTCGCTCCTCCCCCACTGACCCCCAGGCTCTGGCTGCACGTCGCTCCTCCCCCACTGTGACCCCCAGGCCCTGGCTGCACGTCGCTCCTCCCCACTGACCCCCCAGGCCCTGGCTGCACGTCGCTCCTCCCCACTGACCCCCAGGCCCTGGCTGCACGTCGCTCCTCCCCACTGACCCCCCAGGCCCTGGCTGCACGTCGCTCCTCCCCCACTGACCCCCCAGGCTCTGGCTGCAGGTCGCTCCTCCCCCACTGACCCCCAGGCCCTGGCTGCAGGTCGCTCCTCCCCCACTGACCCCCAGGCTCTGGCTGCAGGTCGCTCCTCCCCACTGACCCCCAGGCTCTGGCTGCAGGTCGCTCCTCCCCCACTGACCCCCAGGCTCTGGCTGCAGGTCGCTCCTCCCCCACTGACCCCCAGGCTCTGGCTGCAGGTCGCTCCTCCCCCACTGACCCCCAGGCTCTGGCTGCAGGTCGCTCCTCCCCCACTGACCCCCAGGCTCTGGCTGCAGGTCGCTGGCCCCGTTAGAAGTGGAGCTGCTGCATTTGTTCCCCCGCAAAATGGATCCAAAAGACGAGCGGGCCCGGGCTCTTGTTCCCTTGTGAAGTTGATCCAAATATCCGAGTCAAGCGCAAAGCGAGAGATCTGTGCTTACAGTAGACAGTTATCTGCTGTACGACATTAGAACTGGCCCGATCTTCATGCCCTCAACAACATTAATGCCAAAAACATAGATTGAGTTACTAACAATGAGTGTTAAAAACGTTAAGGCAATGCATGTCAGCGATTTCGTTCCTCTCTTATTTCAAGTTTGACTTATCTTGCCTCCCTTGAGAGTTAGCTGTTTAATCATGTTGTGTTTCTTTCTGTATTTTTTTCGTGCAAACTTTGAGCTGTGCAGGTGTTTATGAGGGGTTTTGATTGAGAGCTCTGGTGCTGACCCTGAAGCCAGAGCAAAGTGCCTGTCAGTGGGTTGGCCTCTCTGCAGGACGCACAGAACAATGGTCATATATTCCAGTTGTAATTGCAATTTTGTGGAAATGTGTGTGAAGGGGTGCTGAGAAAGCAAAATATTTACAGGGCAAAAGCTAAAGGAAATAAATTGATTAAATGTGAGTGAGTGCAGTGTGTTTGGAGGTGGTGAAGTGAGGGAGATGCAAGGAAGTGCATTCAGGGAAGAGTGAAAAGAGGGTGCTGAAGATGTGCAGATGGCAAGATGTGCAGAGAAAAAGGGCCCATATATCTAACATAAAGCACTCATAACTGAAGACAAACTCCTCCCGCGGCCTCCATACTATTGACATTTCAGAATTGAAACATTTTGAAGGTTAATTATTAATAACAAATCCTTGTTGTTACTCATTGATCTTAAACCTCTAACAACCATTGACAAAGCCAATTGTACTGACAGGTTTTCGTGTATGTCAGTTGTTGTTATATGTCTGGATGCAATAACATCTCCGAGAGAAACCAAAATACCAGTCGGGTGGCACACTGTGGGAATCACAGAGATTTATTTCACATGTTCCCTTTTAGAGAGCCCCCCCTTTTTTCATCACACGTAAACACCTGTCTGCACATATTTCTATATGACTGAATGCAGTCAGCAGCTGTGGGTCTTTCCCGAAGCCTGGTCAGAGCGTTTTGTACCAAGCTTGATGCCGCATGCAGTGCAAGGCACTGGACAAGCCACGCTTCAAAAAGCTGAAGTTGTCCGGTTGTACAATTCGCACATTACAGTAACGGTTGAACATATTAATGCAGTAAGGTGTAGGGCAGTTTTTAATGTGTTTAATATTTCAAGACTATACGTTCCCACTGGTTTATAAGCCTTGTTTATCACTAAATTAATTTTCTTTAAATTATGTCCATTAAGCTTGCTCACGCCGCTCACTGCATAAGGGTCATATCAAACTTTTACGCCCCACCACTTTCAAATGTCACCAGCTACCTTTAAAAAAAGCATTTTGTTGAAAATGTAAGAACGCTCTCTTTTAGAAAAGAAATAAAAAAACATAATCATCCGTCTTAGATTCTTCCGTCTGTGCTATGAGAATGAGTTTGTAGTATACAAAGCATAATGATGAAACATAACCGTTCCACAGTTGTATCTGGCAAGGTCTAAAGGAACCTAAAACATCTTCTATATCATTCATCATTGTGTTTGTAAAATAACTGGCATTCCTTGTTTATGGGAAGCGTGCAGCTAAAGGGACCATGTTGTTGTGCAAGTAAATCACTGGTTTCTTTGATAACAGGTGGCGTGAGGGATAGCTCCGCTTCGACCCTGGGAATAAAAGGAGAAGAAAGCCATGCACAGGATCCCCACAGCACAAGCAGAAGAAGAAGCAGAGAGAATCTCAGCACAGGTTAGGCACAAGGAGGGGGATCTTTTGGTTGACAGTTAAATTGCGAGGTATATTGGCTGTAATTAAGGGTCCAACAAACTAAAGGAGGAAATATCTTGAATATCATAAAGTGCACGTATATGGTCTATCCGAGACCGGTAAGTAACGGCAGCCAGGTAAATCGGTGCTCACCTTACATTTGTCTCGGACGTGTGTGGCTTGCTTCATCATTGGACCCTCACTCACACACATAAGGTGTGTGAGTGGACTCAACGTGTTTGTAAGCGGAGTTCTGTGATAACTGTGAGTGAAGGCATGGGATCTTGGTGAGTTAAAATAACCTCCAAAACCTAAAACGTTATTTAATGGCGCCGGTTTAGGGGCTAGATTAAAAGTATGAAAAGTCACACTATATTAGGATATAATGGTCCCAAGTGTCTAATCGGTCGGCATGTTTCAGCCACAAACTGCCCCGAAAGGTCAATTGGCTTTCTTCAGGACCTGTGTTTTCCCTGCTAGTTATAATAAACAGCCTATTGGCATGTACAAATCACATCGTTTTTAAGCGGTTCCATAGTGGTATTTCCATAGAGTATTCCTCCAATCCATCAGGTCGCTGTTTTGGACGCAACTGGCATGCTGCATGTCTCGTGCCACACCAAACCGGCAACATCGCTCCTTTTATGCGCTTGAAAATGATCTGGATACAACACAACAACCACTAAGCACTTATTAGGCACAAAATTAAGGGTGCACATTAAAAATTTAAGGACGCCCAAATTTGATTATTGTTTATTATAACTAGCAGGGAAAACACAGGTCCTGAAGAAAGCCACAGGTGGTACCTGTGGGTGTATATATATATATATATACACACACACAAACAAAAAATACATTCTTAATTTGTGGATGCGTCATGTTCTAAGTACATCTAAAATTGCAATGCTAACATTCGCACAGTAGTGCACAGAATAACACCATGGGGCTAAGAGGACCGTTTATTAAAAATGGTGAAACAATTGTCTAGGTAGGGAATATATTATCAATCCAAGTGACACCAAACAAATATTGTAACTTTCTCTGGGATACCTGAACACAAATGACTTTTATTGAAAGTCTACTTATTTTCCCACAAAAATTATGAAATTGTGAAAGAGATTTGTTTTATTATCTTTTTCACATTTTGCGTCCCTACCAGCTCTGCCAAAATGTATATTGTGGATGGAAACGATATGTGTATTTGATGGTGGCAATCCACAGTTATCCACCAAAGAAATGCTACTGATAGCAGGAAACATTTTTTATCAATATTTTGCCTCGGGTAGTGTTTTCTTGGCTGATACATCAGCAACAGGACCCCCTGTCCCTGGCTGCACATATGCTTCTTAACTTAAAATAGGGACAAATCAATACATTCTATTGTGAAGAATGTATACAGTATTAAAAGGGCATCTTCAATGCGGGTACGAGCACTGAATCAACCAAAGGCTCGCCTTTTGGGTCAGACGTTATTCTGAGATGAATGCAGGTCCTTTTGTTCAAACGAAGGTAAAGCCACACAAACCGCTGGATTCTTGTAAAACGCTCACAAATGAATCCCCGTCTCCTACTCCAGTCTTTAATTGTTCTAGTCTTACTGTTGTGTGCTGACGATTCCAGTCGCACCCGATGGAGTCCCTTGGCCCCAGGCAGTGATGGATGCCATGCAGAGAGGAGGAAACTTAACTTGAGCCCTAAGACCCCTCATGCTCATCTAACCTGAAAAAGGAACCATTGAGAGATGGCCGTTGAGCCCTAAGACCCCTCATGCTCAACTAACCTGAAGAAGGAACCATTGAGAGATGACCGTTGAGCCCTAAGACCCCTCATGCTCAACTAACCTGAAGAAGGAACCATTGAGAGATGGCCGTTGAGCCCTAAGACCCCTCATGCTCATCTAACCTGAAGACGGAACCATTGAGAGATGGCTGTTGAGCCATAAGACCCCTCATGCTCAACTAACCTGAAGAAGGAACCATTGAGAGATGGCTGTTGAGCCCTAAGACCCCTCATGCTCAACTAACCTGAAGACGGAACCATTGAGAGATGACCGTTGAGCCCTAAGACCCCTCACGCTCATCTAACCTGAAGAAGGAACCATTGAGAGATGGCCGTTGAGCCCTAAGACCCCTCATGCTCATCTAACCTGAAGAAGGAACCATTGAGAGATGGCCGTTGAGCCCTAAGACCCCTCATGCTCATCTAACCTGAAGAAGGAACCATTGAGAGATGGCTGTTGAGCCCTAAGACCCCTCATGCTCATCTAACCTGAAGAAGGAACCATTGAGAGATGGCCGTTGAGCCCTAAGACCCCTCATGCTCAACTAACCTGAAGAAGGAACCATTGAGAGATGGCCGTTGAGCCCTAAGACCCCTCATGCTCAACTAACTTGAAGACGGAACCATTGAGAGATGACCGTTGAGCCCTAATACCCCTCATGCTCAACTAACCTGAAGAAGGAACCATTGAGAGATGGCTGTTGAGCCCTAAGACCCCTCATGCTCATCTAACCTGAAGACGGAACCATTGAGAGATGGCCGTTGAGCCCTAAGACCCCTCATGCTCAACTAACCTGAAGAAGGAACCATTGAGAGATGGCCATTTGGTCCTGCCAGAAACTGGGCAGCTTGTTGGTGTGCTCCCCTCATCCTAACTGTAGGAAGCTGGGTTTCTGTTGCAGTAACCGCCCCCCACTTTTTGCCAGACTACTGATGTACTTTGACTTGATGTGCCCTGGGTCCCTGCCAATCAGGTTCGCAGGGCCTGTATTCTTTCCCCAAAACTGTACCTTGTACACCCAATTGGCATCTCTGGCCACAGGTCAGCCCCTGGTAAATGGTACTACAGGTACCCAGGGCACGGTGACCAGGGAAGACCTCTAAGGGCTGCAGCGCTTATTGTGCCACCCTTAGAGGTCCTGTACCTTTACACTCACACACTGCCTTTGCAGGCTGCGTGTTTTGGTGCAGAACAAAGTGAAGAGTCGACATGGCACACATCCCTGTGTGCCATGCCTACTACCCACTGCCCTGGCATAGATCAGTCACCCCTCTAGCTGGGTGCCCTATACCAGTGGTGAGGGTACAGGTGCATGAGCCCTGTACCCCTACAGTGTCTAAGGCCTTTCTTAGACTTTGTAAGTGCAGTGCTGCCATTAAAAGTATATGGTGCTGGGAGTTTGTCATTACGAACTCCACAGCACCATAATGGCTACACTGAAAACTGAGAAGTTTCGTATCAAACGTCTCAGCACATTAAATCCACACTGATGCCAGTGTGAGATTTAATGACAAATGCACTCAGAGGGCATATTAGACCTGCCCCCTGAAAAACAACCAGCCTCTGGTGGGTTCCCTGACTGGTACACACCAGCCTGCCACCACGAGACATGTTTCTGGACCCCTAGGGTGGGAGCCTTCGCTCCCTGAGCCCAGAAACAAGCCTTTCCTGGGAGGAGGTGGTCACACCTCTCCCAGGCCAGTAAGAGCCATCTGTGGCATCAGGACCAGGCCCCCTTCCTGTCTCCCCTCCTTTTCGGCGGGAAGACAGGCGGGAACAATTAGCTAGCCCAGTAGGTGTGCCCACCTCTGCCAACCCCACCCCTCAGGTGGGGGAGGCGAGGTGAAGCCCACTCTTCAGTGCCCGCCATCTTGCAGATGGCAGGCACTCCCCAATCATGATTAGGGATTGTGCTCACTCCCCCACGTGGGGTGAGCACACCAAGGGGGTGGTCAACCTTAGGTCAGTAGCCCATTGGCTACTGACCCCAAGACCCTTAAAACGCCCCCTAAATACAGTATTTAGGGGGCAGCCCTGAACCAAGAAAGCAGACAAGAAACCAGAAGAAGAAAAGAAGAAGAAGGACCGAACAGCCATGCCAAAGCTAACAAGAGGAGGACGCCCACTGACTTGGCCCCAGCCCTACCGGCCTGTCCCCACCTCGAACCTGCTCCAGTGAAATCCCGGTGTGTCCTGCAGCCAGCATCCTCCAGAAACTCGGAGGACCTGCCTGCCTTCAATCCCAAAGACTCGGTCTCCCGTGAACACCGGATTTGTTCAACAACAGACTCCAGCTCCGCAAGGATCCGTGGGTCTGCACCACTCTGCAACCGACACCCACGGCCCGTGTTCGAGTGGCCCAACACCAAGAGGAGGTCTCCCCGGCGATCCTGACCCGAGATCCAGTGACCCCTGACCTGCCTCAAGTCTCCAGCCGATGCCTGGAGCCTCAAACCAACCGTGACCAGGAGCTGGTAAGAAGATCCAACCCTAAAAGGCACCCCTGCACCCGACACCCCACGGCCTTGGGTGGCCCAACCGACAGTGCCTAACCAACTCCCAGCATCCCAACTTACCTCTCCAAGTGGTGGTCGCACCCAGAAGACCTTCATCCCCGAGCCTGCAGTGTGTTTGCAAACCGGAGACTCCCCATTGAAAGCTACTGGGCTCCCGATGCCAAAACAGCCCTCTGCACCTAGCCGCCCCAGTGCCGCTGAGGGTGCACCTTTTGTGCTGGCTCAAACCCCCATTTGCCCTGAGCTTAAGTCCAGGAGCTTTGCTCCCACAACCCAGTGGCCTGCTTGTCAGCAGCCACCAACCGGAAGCCCCCTATACCCCATTGGATAACATTGGGCCTCAGCACTCTGCACCCGGCCGCCCTAGTGCCGCTGAGGGTGTAACAAGAGTGCATCCTTGACTCTGGGGGACCCCTGAGTCTAACCCCAGAATACCAACTCCCACAACAAAGTACTTACCTGTTAACCAATAACACTATTTTCATCCATAGGATAACAATGACTGTTTTTCTGTGAAAAGTTTTAAAGTGTGGAGTTGGAAAACCTAAGAAATCCTTTTAAAATTGTACTAAATAACAAAAACGCTTTTACTCACCTGTTTACAGGAAATGTCCCAGTGCAGTATCCAGGTATACTGCACTGTGTAAGAAAAGTAATCTGTAAAGTAATCTACTGGTCATTTTACTAAAAATCCTATACAAAGTATATGTACTGTATTCTGAAAAGCATTGCATTATCAGTAACACTACTGTAATCAAATCAAGGTACATTTACAATTGCAATCCAAACTGTTATAACTGCATTATTACTGTAAAGTATTGTAGGAAGCTGGCTCTGTATATACTACACCAAAGTGAGGTATAGTGTGCACAGAGTCCAGTGGATCCCCAAAGGTAGGCAGAGGTAAGGTTATATAGCACCTCACTCTATTTGTGGTAGTGTGGTCGAGCAGTAAGGCAGTATCAGAGGACAGTGTTAAGCATTTGTTGTACACACTCAGTCAGCAAATAAATTCGCACACTCAAAGACTGAACTTCAGACCAATTGTTTTTTAATAAAAATATTCTTTTAGTTATTTTATTTTCTAGAACCAAGCAAGCCTGGCACAGGTAAGCAATAAATACTTTACAGTAGTAATGCAGTTTGTAAATAGTTTGAATTGCAATTGTAAATGTACTTTGATTTGATTACAGTAGTGTTACTGATAATGCAATGCTTTTCAGAATGCAGTACACATACTTTGTATAGGATTTTTTGTAAAATTACAGGTAAGTTACTTTTGAGATTACTTCTCTTACACAGTACAGTATACCTGGATACTGCACTGGGACATTTCCTGTAAACAGGTAAGTAAACGCGTTTTTGTTAGTTAGTACAATTTGAAAGGATTTCGTAGATTTTCCAACTCCACACTTAGAAACTTTTCATAGAAAAACAGTCAATGTTATCCTATGGAGGAAAATAGTGTTATCGGTTTTAAGGTAAGTACTTTGTTGTGGGAGTTGGTGTTCTGGGGTTAGACTCAGGGGTCCCCCAGGGTCAAGGATGCACTCTTGTTTCACCCTCAGCGGCACTAGGGCGGCCGGGTGCAGAGTGCTGAGGCCCAATGTTATCCAATGGGGGGCAGGGGGCCTCTGGTTGGTGGCTGCTGACGAGCAGGCCATTGGGTAATGGGAGCAAAGCGCCTGGACTTAAGCTCAGGGCAAATGGGGTTTAGGCCAGCACAAAATATGCACCCTCAGCGGCACTGGGGCGGCCGGTGCAGTGTGCTGTTTTGGCGTTGAAGCCCTGTAGCTTTCAGTGAGGAGTCTCTGGTTTGCAAAAGCACTGCAGGCTCGGGATAAAGGTCTTCTGGGTGCGACCACCACTTGGAGAGGTGAGTTGGGATCTTGGGGTTGGTTAGGCACCGTCGGTTGGGCACACAAGGCCATGGGGCGTCGGGTCCAGGGGTGCCTTTTAGGGTCGGATCTTCTTACCAGCTCCTGGTCGTGATTGGGTTGACCTTCCGGTTTGAGGCTGCAGGCGTCGGCTGGAGGCAGGTCAGGGGTCGCAGGATCTCGGGTCAGGATCGCCGGGGGGACCTCCTCTTGGTGTTGGGCCACTCGAACTCAGGCCGTGGGCGTCTGGTGCAGAGTGGTGCAGACCCGCGGATCTTTGCGGAACTGGAGTCTGTTGTTTGAACAAATCCGGTGTTCACGGGAGACACAGTCTTGGGGATTAAAGCCAGGCAGGTCCTCCGGGTTTGTCGAGGTTGCTGGCTGCAGAACACACCAGGATTTCGCTGGAGCTGGTTCGAGGTGGGGACAGGCCGGTAGGGCTGGGGCCACGTCAGTGGGCGTTCTCCTCTTGTTAGCTTCGGCACGGCTGTTCGGTCCATCTTCTTTTCTTCTTGCAGGTTCTTGTCTGAGGAAGCAAGGTTCAGGGGTGCCCCTAAATACTAGATTTAGGGGCATTACAGGTATGTAAAAGGTTGGGACCAATGGGTCCCTTCCTGGGGTGGGTACACCCCCTATTATGCCACCCTCCAGTGGGAGGGGGGCATAAGCCTTTCCCTGGTTGGCTGGGTCCCCCCATCTGCAAGATGGCGGGGACTGAGACTTGTGCTTCACCTCACCTCCCCCACCTGAGGGGTGGAGTTGGAAGAGGTGGGCACACCTCTCTTCCTCACTTGTTTTTCCCTCCGGTTCTCCCGTCCAAAGTGGGGGTCAGAAGCAGTGGGGACCAGTTGCTGAAAGCAGCAAGTGGCCTGGGGAAGCTCACAAAGGCGGCAAGCCTTTGAAGCTTCTCCTTCGTGAACCCTGCCCATCCTGGGGGAGAAGGCTTGGCACCTCGTCCCAGGATGTGCATTGTTTCAGGCCCCTGAGAGCAGCAGGCTCTCGACCCAGGGGTCCAGAAACATGTCTGGTGGTGGCAGCTGAAAGCAGCCACTCAGCTTGGACACTAGTGGTAGGTCGTTTTTCAGGGGGCATCTCTAAGATGCCCTGTGTGTGCATTTATCATTAAATCCCACACTGGCATCAGTGAGGGTTTAATGTGCTGAGAAGTTTGATACCAAACTTCTCAGTTTTCAGTGCAGCCATTATGGTGCTGTGGACTTCGTAATGACAAACTCCCAGCACCATATAGTCCTAATGGCAGCACTGCACTTGCAATGTCTTAAGAATGGCCTTAGACAGTGTAGGGGTACAGGGCTCATGCACCTGTAGCCTCACCACTGGTATAGTGCATCCAGCTAGAGGGGTGACTGATCTATGCCAGGGCAGTGGGTTGTAGGCATGGTCGACTCTTCACTTTGTTCTGCCCCAAAACACGCAGCCTGCAAAGGCAGTGTGTGAGCGTAATGGTACAGGGCCTCTAAGGGTGGCACAATAAGTGCTGCAGCCCTTAGAGGTCTTCCCTGGTCACAGTGCCCTGGGTACCTGTGGTACCATTTACCAGGGGCTGACCTGTGGCCAGAGATGCCAATTGGGTTTTGTTTTCAATGCAGGTTTAGGAAAAGAACATAGGCCCTGGGCACCTGATGGGCAGGAGCCCAGGGCACACTCAGTCAAAGCACATCAGCAGTTCAGCAAAAAGTGGGGGCAACCATGCAGAAAGAGGGCACTTTCTCACAAGTATTTATTGCTTACCTGTGCTAGGCTTGCTTGGTTCTAGAAAATAAAATAACTAAAAAATATTTTTATACAAAAACAATCGGTCTGAAGTTCACTCTTTGAGTGTGTGAAATCATTTGCTGACTGAGTGTGTACAACAAATGCTTAACACTGTCCTCTGATAAAGCCTTACCGCTCAACCACACTACCACAAATAGAGAGTGAGGTGCTATCTACTTTACCTCTGCCTACCTTTTGGGTTCCACTGGACTCTGTGCACATTATACCGCACTTTGGTATAGTATATACAGAGCCATCTTCGTACACTAACCCCCATTGTGAATATCCCGCTAACACTTGCCACGTCGCCCCTGGTAGCATAATTTATCGCATCTTAACAGATCCCACAGCATACAGCAGCTCGCTTTTAAACTACTGATTATATTCTTGGAAGCCAATCGATTTTTCTTGTTGCTGGCATGGGACATAACTCTGTGGTATAAATCCTTGTAGATAAATTGTTTCTGTTGTCCAGGGAGGACTAGCAGAAAACAATATTACATCTCCTTCTTTCGAGTGGCATCCTTGTGACATCAGATGGGCAGTCGCTGCACTTTGCACGATAGCCCCATCAATAGGACCCCATTTTACATCAGATCTAATCAATGACTTCCTTTTAAAAGCTTAAGGAACCCCTTGAAGAAGTAGGGGGCTTCTCTCGTATTCGAGAGAGGAAGTTTTGCCACTGTTAACTGAACCAATTTAGTATTGTCTGTGGCTATTTTGGGGTTTTTGGTCCTTTGTGGCTGTAGAATAATCATATTTGCGTGAACTCCTGTTGCTTGGAAGCCAGTGTTCAATGCCAAAGATTTCGGTCACATTGTAGATTGAGCTTGGTTTCCTCAACAGTGATAGTCTACCTACCTCTTGTAAGGTGCGGATGAAACTGATCGGTGACCTGCTACCCCTCCTTCATATATTACTTCAAAAACAGCCCATTTTTGGATAATCACCCTGCCAGGGACTGGACATTTATTGTCAATCTTCCCCTCAAGCGCCTTCCCTCCCCCCCCCCAGGTGTGTGTGTGTGTGCGCGCACGCACGCACGCACGCACACACACACACACACACACACACACACACACACACACACACACACACACACACACTCTACAAAATTTAAGTCGCAAAGTGGTTAGGACAATCACAAGTATATTGAGAGCAATAAATATGACAAGCATTTGCAATGCAATAGGTCTCGCATTTGCGGGAGTTTAAGCTATTGGCATTGTAAATGACAGTGCCTTTTATTTATGTGTTTTGAAAGCCTACAATCGGTGCGTAAACACACACTTTGTACTTCTAGTCCTTGCTTACGAGAAGCAAGGCTGGCAGTAAAAGAGACACAGTTACTGCCAGCCTTCTATAAGTACAGCGTGTGTGTTTACGCACCTCCTGCAGATTTTTAAAACACATAAATAAAAAACGCATTGTCATTTACAATGCCAATATTTAAACTCTAGCAAATGCGAGACCTACTGCATTGCAATTGTTTGTTTAATACTTTTTACAGGACGGGGGACTGAGTCCCAGAGTCCTAAAATGGCTATCACCCGTCTTTTCGGGTCCTGTGCATGGCGTGTTTCAGTACTATCCTAGTACTAAAATAAATGAAAGAAAGTTAAAGATCTGGCATGGAGTCAAAATCTTGAAGTTTTAATATCGACTCTACAATTTCACTTACCAACATATTGCCAAGGTAACTAGATGTTGAGTTAGAACAGTCAATTTTTGTTTCCTATATATGCTTGCCTTGAGCATTGTACTGGCAAGGTAGCAGTGAGCGCTCTAGCTTTTCAGGGTGTGCCTAGAACCGGGATCTATGTAAACAAGAGGATTGCGCACCCATGTTCTTCTCCTTGCATTGAGTAAACGTGAGCGCGTGCTGCTACATGTTTGAAGTTTTATTGAGTACCTGTGAGAGTGTGACATTTGTAACTAAGTTTTTTCTTTCTGTGCAACAGTGTCTGCAAGACTGCATTTTCTTTGTGCCCTTTATTGTTCAGGATTTTTACTGGGTGGGTATAAGCAACAGGAGTTTAATGTTCTCCATCATTTTTCTATTCCTTGAGCATCATCTTTGGAAAATATTGCTTAGTGCTCTCGATTTTCGCACTATGTCCCCGGGACCTCAGTGCTTTATAAATAGGGCTCCCGGTTTTATGGTATTTATTTTTTTAACATTTCCGTCTGTATTTATCCATATTTATTTTTATGTCATTTTATTATCTACTGGCGGTCGCCAGTAGATAGTTATAGTTAGGACCTATTTTCCATAGGAAATCCGCGACATTCTATTTGAAATAACTCTTGCGTCGGTTGACGAATCTTCGCGAAATTTTCAAACTTTATGGCCCGCTCCGGTCCGCTCCTACCCTGAAAGTCTCAGGGTGATTCGTCAAGGGGGGGCCAAGAAAAAAGGGGGGTCCCAAAACGTGTTTTCCCCATTCATTTTCCCATAGGAAACTTTAGACACGGCTAGAACCGAGGGACAGAAACAAGTGCGCAAAGCGCAAAAAGGGGGCAGGGTAGAAACACCCTGACCCCCTAGGTCTGCACAGGGGGTCCCACAAGGACCCCTGGGCAAGAAAAGCATTTTTTTAAATCGGCAGGATGCGCTCAGGGTGCGCGGATCCTGCCGATTGAAAAAAAAAACAGAAGAAACAAGTGCGCAAAACGCACAAAGGGGCAGGGTAGAAATACCCTGACCCCTAGGTCTGCTCAGGGGTCCCACAAGGACCCCTGGGCAGAAAAAGCATTTAAAAAAAAAATCGGCGGGATGCGCTCAGGGTGCGCGAATCCCGCCGAGAAAAATAGAGCGCGGTCTCCGCGCTTCGATCTAGATTTGCCCCCGGGTGGCCCAAGTCCCGGGGGCATGCGAGGGGTGGGTTTATTGTTTATATGGGGGCCTCCAAGGCTCCCAAGCCCCGAGGACCGCCACCCCCGGGGCTTAATAAAAAATGGTGCGGGAGGGCTCTCCTGCCCTCCCGCAGCCCCGGTGACCGCCACCCCCGGGGCTTCTTTTAAATTTTAAATAATGTGTGGTGGGGCTCCAGCCCCCACACACCCCGAGGACCACCACCTCCCCGGGGCACATAGAAAATAAATGTGGGGTCCGTTACGGACCCCAGAGCCCCGGGACCACCACCTCCCGGGGCTGTGCACTGGATGGGAGGGGGCCACGCGGCCCCCTCCCTGGAGCCCTTGATGGCCCTGGGGACCGCCACCCCCAGGGCCGGCTCCTGCAGTGTCCCGGGTGCCTACCCCCGGGACACTGTAGCTTGCTATGACAGGACGGGAGCCTCGCGGCTCCCGTCCTGTCATAGCAAACTTAGTTTGCATTTTGAAGAGAGAGCAGGAAACCTGCTCTCTCTTTCAAAATGCAAACCAACTGCTTTCCACATGGGGAGCAGCATGTTAGCTGCTCCCCATGTGAGAAGCAATGCCTGGCTCGCGCAGGAGGCGGGGAGCCGGCTGGGACTGTGGGGGATTGGGGACCCCCACAGTCCCCAACCAGAGGCCAGGCCCCGGGGATGGGGTCCCCGGGGCCATAAGTGGCCAGGGAGGGGCCACGCAGCCCCCTCCTCAAATAAATTTTTTTTTTTTTAAAAGGGCAAGGCCGGCCCGAGGATGGGGTCCCCGGGGCCTTAAATGGCCTGAGGAGGGGGGCCACGCAGCCCCCTCCAAAATAATAAAAAAAATCGAGGGCATGCCCGGGGGATGGGGTCCCGGGGCCAATACAGGCCCAGGAAGGGGGCCACGCGGCCCCCTTCCCGTTTTTTTTTTAAATTAAAAAAAAAAATGCTCGGGCCCCGGGGGATGGGGTCCCGGGGCCAAAGTGACCAAGGAAGGGGGCCACGCAGCCCCCTCCCATTAAAAAAAAATTAGAAAAAAAAACGACCGGCATCGTGCCGGAGGCTCCGCCCTCCCTGCAGTACTCTGCAAACGCGCCCCTGGCGCGTTTTAAGAAGGGGAAGTAATTCCCCTTGAATACTGGGGGTCCCTGGGGCCAACTAGCCCACCAGGAACCTCCAGTATGCGCCAGGGGCTGCGTTGCAGAGAGGTGTACAGAGGCCACGCCCTTTTACACCTCTCTGCAACGCAGCTCTGTGGCGCTTTTTAGAAGATACATGGTGGGCTAGTTGAACTCCAGGGACCCTCAGGATTCAAGGGGACTTAATCCCCCAACTTAAAACGCGCCACGGGGCGCGTTTGCACAGTGGTGAAGGGAGGGCGGGGCTTCAGGTGACATGTGTGCAAACAGGCCCCGTGGCGCGTTTTAAGATGGGGAATTAAATCCCCTTCAATCCTGAGGGTCCCTGGGGGCCACCAACAGGTACGTCCAGAAAGCGCCACAGAGCTGCATTGCAGAGAGGTGCAAATAGGGGCGTGGCCTCTGAACACCTCTCTGCAACGCAGCTCCTGGCGCATACTGGAGGTACAGGGTGGGCTAGTTGGACCCCAGGGACCCTCATGATTCAAGGGGACTTAATCCCCCAACCTAAAACGCGCCACGAGGCGCGTTTGCACAGATGTCACCTCAGGCCCCGCCCCCTCCCTTCACCATTGTGCAAATATTCCTCTAAAATCAGCCGAAATACGAATTCCGATTTACTCACCTGTTATCAGGAGAGACCTCAGTGCTGCATCTTTCAGCCCAGTACTGATCCTGAAAAGTAATTTTAACCGTACTTACCAGTAACTTGAATTTCCTTCCATAGGATATCATTGACTGGTTTCACTTGGAAATTCTTCTAAGTGTGGAGTTTTGGAACTTTATAATATTCCTCTAAAATCAGCCGAAATACGAATTCCGATTTACTCACCTGTTATCAGGAGAGACCTCAGTGCTGCATCTTTCAGCCCAGTACTGATCTTGAAAAGTAATTTTAACCGTACTTACCAGTAACTTGTATTTCCTTCCATAGGAATCCATTGTCTGGTTTTCAGCAGAAAAGTTTCAAAGTGTTGATTTTCACAAACTACAAATATTCCTTAAAAATCGCCTGCATGACTTAAACGCATTCTTTCAACTGTTTACAGGAGATGCACCAGTGCTGGATCCAGGATCCACCACTGAGTAAGAAAAAGTAACGATAACACTACTTACCTGCTAAGTGAATTTCCTGCCATAGGATAACATTGGTGATTCTATGCACTGTAAAACCATAGGTTTCAGGCACGTTATAGTTAGAAATTAGCATTTAAAAACCTTTGAAATTCACTGAAAAAACCATAGGTTTCAGACACGTTATAGTTAGAAATTAGCATTTAAAAACCTTTGAAATTCACTGAAAAAACCATAGGTTTCAGGTACGTTATAGTTAGAAATTAGCATTTAAAAAACCTTTGAAATTCACTGAAAAAACCATAGGTTTCAGACACGTTATAGTTATAAATTTGCATTTAAAAACCTTTGAAATTCACTGAAAAAACCATAGGTTTTAGGGACAGTTATAGTTAGTTGGACATTGCACTCGTACAAAACCCGTGAAATTCCCCCGTTATAGTTAGTTCAGCTAACTATAACTCGCGCCCTCACAATGCACTGCTGATGACGTCACATATTACATCACTCATGACATGGTCAGTGACATCACTGATGACATCACTGATGACATCTCAAATGACATCACTGATGACATCATCCATGTGATAATTTCATTCATCTTCTCACACCCTAATATAACTTTTGATACACCCACTGTAAATTACAGACTGCCATTCTCAAAACCATAGACACTCCAACACCAATAACTACATACCCACTCACTGATTCTTAGGTCTACACACACATCCACTCACTCACCCGTACAGTCACTCATACTTACGGTCACTCAGTACAGGACTATCATATGCACTCATACACCTACATAGACATTCACACACCGCCACTCATCCATAGAGGTACTCACACACCTAGTCAGTCATGCAAATAATTAAACACACTGCCATTTACTCACCTATACAGTTATACACACACCAGCTCACTTACTCATACAAATACTAGCACATTCTTACGCTCTTATACAATCACTGATACAAGCACACACTCATCCATACAGTCACTCTCACAATCACAATCACACACTCTCAAGCTATAGCTATTTATATACTCCAACACACATATATACTGCCTTTCACATATGTAGTTACTCACACATGTACCACTGAGATATACATTCACTCACTAACACACCCATACACACACTCACCCACCCATACAGTCCATCACAGATGCACTCGTGAAACCATGCACCCAGTGAATCACCCACTGATACATCTATGTGCAGCCACACACACCCCATCCACACAAACACTCAGGCACCCATACAGATACTCAGACAACCAATCAATAACACATAGACACTCATGTAGCTATTTACAAACCCATGCAGCCACTTACACACCAACAGACAGACGGATAAAGACATTCACACAGTTTAGTCACTAACCCATGCATTTAGTAAGATAAGTTTAATCACTCACTTGTAGAGTCAGTCACGCACCTACTAAATCATCCATCCAGACACTTATACACCCACTCATTATTCAATACACCTTGGCATATATATTAAACATATTTAAACTTTATAGAAACACACAGTCACTGCATGATGTCATCAGTGATGTCATTTGAGATGTCATCAGTGATGTCATCAGTGATGTCACTGACCATGTCATGAGTGATGTAATATGTGACGTCATCAGCAGTGCATTGCGGGCGCGAGTTATAGTTAGCTGAACTAACTATAACGGGGAATTTCTACAGGTTTTGTACGAGTGCAATGTCCAACTAACTATAACTGTCCCTAAAACCTATGGTTTTTTCAGTGAATCTGTATATATCTGTATTTATTTTTGTCGCAAGCAAAAAAAGAGGTTGCAGCTAGTATTTTTCCACATTTATTTAAATAGACAGTGCACACGGTTGTTATAGGTTTAGCTATATGTATATATGCGCCAAATATGTTTCATGCAACATCCACAAAAAACGTTTTCTGTTAGATGAAAACAGGAACTCACATATGAGAAATGGGAGTGGTGTCACTGAGATTACTTGCAGTAATATTAGTGAGCTGCTGCTGTGTTACAATATTGAAAACACTGTCACTAGCCATGATTATTAAATGTAAATGCATTTAGAATTTAGACGAGTGCACCTGTGCACTTTCAGTGACCTGGCCAAAGACGGCAGCAAGCTCTCAATTCAGAAAAAAATATCCAACAACACCCACGTGAGCTGGCAGCTTTTGATTCACATTTTTTAAACTAAGTCCTTCGCTAATGCAAAACCCTTTTTCCATAAGTTAAACAGTCTCTGCTTTGAAGACATTGGGCGTGTATCACTTCCCTTATTTAACTTTGTACTGCCTAGTAGCATTTGAACAATTTACTGTAATGCTGTAATTCCACACATTTTGTCCAGCATGGGCTGACACATCACCAACCTGCACCGAGATGACGTTGAAAATGGTAGAATTTATTGGTGTGCGATAAACGCAAAACATAACAATAGATCTGCTTTTGATACCGGTATTCTTGTGAACTGCAGGAGATAACCGCACCTGCGGAATACAGATAGCCCAGGGTTTGGTGCTTACAACATATGCTGAATTCCGCATAGCAACTGGAAGCATGACATGCAGGGCCCTTGTTTCCACCACTAATCAACACGTCTCACCTTTTCCCAATCATTCTCACCTCGATAGTTCACCATTTGTTTCCTGGTGAAATGCGTCCGGTGAAAAACCACGAGCGTTCGGAATTCACAAATCTCAGAATCCCGATTCAATTGCAGACAGGCGTGTGAGTGCAAATCAGGATTTCCTCACTACGCAAATTACGGAAGCTTGGATTCTGAAACCAACGTTGCCCTCTGAAGCTCTGGCCTAGGACATGACCTTGCCACGTATCTCTATTGCACACGGTCAGGTTTTACTGCTTCAATCAGTGTCTGTGTTGCAGCAGAGTTGATGTCTCTGCACCTGAAGTTGGCAGGGCCTGTGTAGTTATACAATAACTCACACCACAAGTCAACAGCCCTGAGTTCGTGTGGGAAAGCAAAGATGCGCAGCTGATAAACCATCCTGGAATTCCAAGGCCACCGTCGGTGCATTTCCAGGTAACAGTGAACAGCTGGGGGTGGGGACAGAAAAGAACTGAAAAGTCAACATGTGGTTCCGCTCGGACAATACAAGTCCACCCCCACCCTTTCACCTACTTGTGACCTAAAACTGACTGGGGTGCTGGCGCAGCTCCGGAGATGTCGAAGGAACAGCTGAAGGAATTTCCCGCGCCTTCCAGAGATTAATGGCCCAGCAGGTGCTAATGTGGGCAGGCATACACCACAATCAGGAAGAGGGGCGTGACAGGCAACCCTGGCTGGAGCACGGATTGCCAAACAATTCTCGGAAACCGAGAATCCGATTTGGTTGTATTTTTCCGCTTCTATTTATAAATACAGACGGAAGAAAAATATTTTTCCGTCTGTATTTATATGTAAAAATCCGTTTAAACGGAAAACCGGGAGCCTTATTTATAAACAAGCATCCGTGCAGTGGATGCAATGATGGTGACCTGAAAGCAAGCTCGTCTGTTCTCATCTGCGACCCACGAGGACTAGGAGCTAGCCACTATTCTGGACTTTGTTAAATGTACAGTGGCCAACGTATGTCCCTGCAAGGTATCAGTAGATCGATTTTAGGAATAACTCAAAGTGCTGTGAAAGAACATAGCTTAGAGCATAACCAACTGTCCGCTAGTCGCTCTGCCCAATTTAAGGTTAATGGCATCGGCCCAATACAAAAATATGTTTAGAAGAAGCGGCCGCCATTGTCCCGCGAGTGCTGTGTGGGGGCAGCCACTATTAAAGTGAAAGCGTGCATAGCGTGCTCCATATACAAGAAGCGGCCGACATTGTCCCACGAGTGCTGTGTGGGGGCAGCCACTATTAAAGTGAAAGCGTGCATAGCGTGCTCCATATACAAGAAGTGGCCGACATTGTCCCACGAGTGCAGTTTGGGCGCACTGCAAATGCGAGAAGCGGCCGCTATTGTCCCGCATTATTCATTAACGAAAATAGTGCTCACTGACTTTTAGAGTAGACCGTATAACAACACAAGTAAAAAGTCCAGTCGTTATGGGAGGCTACAAATGCAGACAAGGCGGTACCAAGGAGGGACTGCTAAGCCTATTCACGAATGAAAAGGAACGATTTCGCAAGGACATTAACGGGAGCCAATTGAAAAGATGGGCAGGAAATGGGCAGAGCTTCTATGCCATAACTCAATACAGCATGCCTCGCAGAGCAGCGCATGCGCTGCCCAGGCTCGACCTAAAAACTGTGTACAGAATGAAGAAAGTGAGCACTATATTAAACTGTATATATTCATCCTTTAAATAGCCTGTCATTAATTTCGAGCAGCTGTGAAATCTGCTATTATCAGAAATGAGATACAGGATCTGAAACGAAGGCTGAGCACAGGCCATCCCGACAGACTATGATTGTTTGAGGCTGTGTGTGGCGGGAGCGCCAAATCTGTTGGATACCTCTCCCTGTTCTGCTCAGCCCTCTCTGTTCCAAGACCAAGCATGATATCTCATTTCTAGCTATGCACATCAGGATGCATGCATAAATTCTCTTGTGAACAATAAAATGAGATAGGAAATCAGATTGAAATGGGTCGTGGCTTGGAGCGAAATGAAAATGGCAGTGTAGCTCAACTACTCCCGTCCGTGCAAACGCTCTTAAACTGATAGTGATCACAAAATGGTCTAATTCTTGCTATAGAAGGCGGGTGCTGGTAGCCCAGGACATCCCGCCAAATGCTTCACCCAAAATGTGCTGCTCCTGCCCACCGGTATACAGCATACCTGAAGGGGACGAGCCCTGAGACCGGAGCAACTACACCCATATGCAGTGGATCCACAGAAACTCAACCATGAAGGATATAGGCGATGGCTCCAGAGGGGTCCGATTCACTCACTTGGCAAGTTCTCTTCGGATGCGGCGTCAGCTGTATTTCTGCGGTACTGCATTTAACGGACAGCATCAGTCGCATGGCCGAGTCTCAAAATGGCAGCTATGGTTATCCTCGGAGTGTAACACTAAGGTTTCAGGACTTTTTTTTGGCACTCTTCTACCCAGATTTCTTTTGATCAGCACCATTGCATGGCTTATATAATCCTAAAACAACACAATATATATTTCAAGAATCAAGCGGTTGTCTCACTCTATGCCACCTTGATCTCGTCTCACCCTAATATAGTTGTGTCATTGTTTCACTTGACCTGAAGGTCAGCTCCTAATCTTGCAACCATTGTCCTTGATTCCCATTTCTGTACTGCACCACATTTACTAGTGTTATTCTGTAGGAAGCTGACTCTGTGTATACTACACCAAAGTGAGGTATAGTGGGCACAGAGTCCAGTGGATCCCCAAAGGTAGGCAGAGGTAAAGTTAGATAGCACCTCACTCTATTTGTGGTAGTGTGGTCGAGCAGTAAGGCAGTATCAGAGGACAGTGTTAAGCATTTGTTGTACACAGTCAGCAAATGAATTCACACACTCAAAGACTGAACTTCAGACCAATTGTTTTTGTATAAAAATATTCTTTTAGTTATTTTATTTCCTAGAACCAAGCAAGCCTGGCACAGGTAAGCAATAAATACTTTACAGTAGTAATGCAGTTTGTAAACAGTTTGAATTGAAATTGTATATGCACTTTGTTTTGACTTACAGGATGGTTGCAGAGAAATGCAATACTTTGTAAATACAGTACATAGACTTGAATGGGCTTTTCAGTAAAATACCAGGTAAGTTACTTTTTAGATTACTTTTCTTACTCAGAGTAGTATGCCTGGATACTGCTCTGGGACATTTCCTGTAAACAGGTAAGTAAAATCGTTTTGGTTAAATAGTACAACTTTAAGGAATATCTTTAGGTTTTCAAACTCCACACAGAAACTTTTCCAAGAAAAACAGTCAATGTTATCCTATGGAGGAAAATAGTGTTATCAGTTTTGAGGTAAGTATTTGGTAGTGGGAGTTGAGGTTCTGGGGGTAGACTCAGGGGTCCCCTAGGGTCAAGAATGCACTCTAGTTACACCCTCAGCGGCACTAGGGCGGCTGGGTGCAGAGTGCTGAGACCCAATGTTATCCAATGAGGGATAGGGGGCCTCCGGTTGGTGGTTGCTGGCGAGCAGGCCACAAGGTTGTGGGAGCCAAGCTCCTTATGTTAGGCTCAGAGCAAAGGGGGATCCGGTTTAGCACACAAAGTGCACCCGCAGCGGCGCAGGGGCAGCTGGGTGCAGGGTGCTGTTTTGGCGTCTGGTGCCCTGTTGTTTTCAATGGGGATTTTCGGTTTTGGTTTTTAGCTGCAGGCTCGGTCCAGGAAGACTTCCGGGAGGAACGAACAGCTGGGCAGGTAAGTTGGAGGGCTCGGGGACGTAGGTGTACCTCGGGTTCCTTTCTGCAGGGCGGCTGGATGCAGGGGTGTCTTTTGAGGTCGGATTTCACCTTACCGGGCCACTTGTGGTTGGGTGGGTGGGGGTCTCCATGCAGAGGCTGCAGGCAACATCGGGGAGTCCTGGAGGGGTCAACCCACGGTGGACTCGAGCGCTGGGGGGCCTCGCTGGGACCGGTGGGCCACTTGAACTCGGGCTGTATGCGACGGGTGCAGTGGTGGTTCCAGGCGTCGGGTTTCTTTTTCCTCAGCAGGCTCGGAGTCTTTGTTTGGTGTTTCTTTTGAACAGAGCTGCTGTTCACAGGAGATCCGGTCTTAGTTGAAGGCAGTCAGTCCTCCCAGGGGTTCTGGAGGTCGCTGGCTGCAGGACAAGACGATTTTGGGCGCAGGATCTCCGGAAACTGCAGACGGGCCGGTAGGGCTGGGGCCAAGTCAGTTGTTCTCTGCAGTCTCCTCTGCTGTGCGTCTTCTTTCGTCCTTTTTCTTCTTGAGTTGCGGGAATCTGCTTTCTTGGTTCAGGGCTGCCCCCTAAATACTGTATTTAGGGGGCGTTTTAGGGGTCTCGCGGTCAGTAGCCAATGGGCTACTGACCTGAGGGTGACTACACCCTTGGTGTGCTCACCCCACATGGGGGAGTGAGCACAATCCCTAATCCTGATTGGGGAGTGCCTGCCATCTGCAAGATGGTGGGCACTGAAGAAGAGGCTTCACCTCGCCTCCCCCACCTGAGGGCTGGAGTTGGCAGAGGTGGGCACACCTTCTGGGCTGGCTAGTTTTCTCGCCTGCTTTCCCGCCCGAAAAGGAGGGGAGACCGGAAGGGGGCCTGCTCCAGATAGCAGGAGAGGCTGGGGGTAGCATTACAAAGGCTGCCAGGCCTTTGAAGCTCCCCTGCCACAGATGGCTCTTCCTGGCCTGGGGGAGGTGTGAACACCTCCGCCAAGGAAAGGCTTTGTTTCTGGGCTCAGGTAGCGAAGGCTCCCACCCTAGGGGTCCAGAAACATGTCTCGTGGTGGCAGGCTGGTGTGTACCAGTCAGGGAACCCACCAGAGGCTGGTCGTTTTTCAGGGGGCATCTCTAAGATGCCCTCTGTGTGCATTTTTCATTAAATCCCACGCTGGCATCAGTGTCGGTTTAATGTGCTGAGAAGTTTAATACCAAACTTCCCAGTTTTCAGTGTAGCCATTATGGTGCTGTGGAGTTCGTAATGACAAGCTCCCAGCACCATATACTCTTAATGGTAGCACTGCACTTACAATGTCTAAGAATGGACTTAGACACAGTAGGGGTACAGGGCTCATGCACCTGTACCCTCACCACTGGTATAAGGCACCCAGCTAGAGGGGTGACTGATCTATGCCAGGGCAGTGGGTTGTAGGCATGGCACACAGGGATGTGTGCCATGTCGACTCTTCACTTTGTTCTGCACTAAAACACGCAGCCTGCAAAGGCAGTGTGTGTGTGTGTGTGTGTAAAGGTACAGGGCCTCTAAGGGTGGCACAATAAGCGCTGCAGCCCTTAGAGGTCTTCCCTGGTCACAGTGCCCTGGGTACCGTGGTACCATTTACCAGGGGCTGACCTGTGGCCAGGGATGCCAATTGGATTAGTTTTGGGGAAAGAACACAGGCCCAGGGAACCTGATTGGCAGGGACCCAGGGCACATCAAGTCAAAGTGCATCAGTAGTCTGGCAAAAAGTGGGGGGGTTACTGCAACAGAAACCCACTTTCCTACATATTCTTATCAAGGGATTTGGAGTATTACAACCCTTTGGTCTGTCTGATTTTAAAATGGTGCCCATCAACATAACCTACAGCTATTAGGAAGGTAAACCTCGTTACACCCCTCATAAGCAAACCTTAACGTGTCTTGTGTTGTACACCTATTTGACGCTTCCTTCAAGCAAGATCATCTTCAGTCTGCTCTCAGCCCCACACAAAAGGAAGACTACCAATTACTAATACCTGCACTCACACTTGCACGTGTATACTATCAATCATTCGCACTGGCATTATTTGCACATCTCTAATCTCTACGCTAGAAGTGTCCATCCTATGTATAAAATGTCTGGGAAGGAATCTGAAGCTAACTTGAAGAGATCCAAGGCTGATCCCCCATTGCCAGATTCACCTATAAAAAGGAAAAGTGACCTGAACTTTAAAATGGATATAATTCGTAAGAACTTAGCAGTTGTGAGCGACCTGGTAAAATCAACCAAAGCAAACACTGACGTCATGCAGACAGAGATTGCTGCTATCAGATCCGATATAATGTCTATCAAAAGTAGAACCATCGAGGCGGAGTCTCGGATCAGCCCAGATGAAGATGTAACCAACCTCCCTCCAGTCATTATCATGATCCCATTAAAGAGACGTGTCGTAGCTGGAGGATTGCAACAGGAGAGGGAATCTTTGTATTTTTGTTCTACCAGAGGGGATGGAAGGCTCTGTGGGTAGAAACATGGTTTCAACACATCACTGATATAACCTTCACCAAAGGCTTCAAATTGGAACAAGCCCATCGCGTACCATCCTATAAACCAACAAATGTGATGTTCTCATGCCCTATAGTATGCAATTCCCCATGCTTCCAACACATCCTAAACTTTAGGAGGAAAAATAATAATAATAATAATAATATCAGTTGGAACGACCATAAAATCCTCATATCTCAGGACTGTTATAAGCTGACTGTTGATATCTGGAAGGAAAGACTTAAAGACAGTAATATTCCTTTCGCAGCCAAATTTTGGATCACAATAAATAGCCGCCAACGTATCTTCAATGATCACAAGGTTCTGTGCTCTTTTCTTAACTGGCTTGACTCTCAAAAAAAGGAGATTCTTTGATCTCATACAAAAGGAAGGCGTAATTTGGGCGTCGGGACATACAATGCGACTATTCTGCTTCTAGATCCAGCTCCATTTGTTCATGTTGTGGTACAAATAACTGTTCTTTTATTCTAGCTTCAATGTGGCCCTTTAGCGAGCCTACGTCTCTTCTTGACACAGTACATATGACTCAAGGAGGTCATCTGCTTTGATAGTAGTGTTTTGACTGCTGGAAAGGGCCATGTGATTTCAAATAGCAACATGTTATGCCTCTGAATGTTCAAATAATTTGCAAGCTTATCACATACTTACCCTTAGTAATTTTGACAGTTCCATACCACTTTGTCAGTACACGATTGACTGGCGTTTTGGGTCGATCACGTTATTGTTTAATGGTTACCCTCTAGCAAGGTATATGATATTAAGGTTTAAATTCAGTCCACCAAAAATTTTTCTTGTGATCCAATATAAGGTTACGGTTAGAATGCGTGGAGGAGAGAGTTCTACTTCTCTATCGCCACTCTTACATGCTTACTTACAGGAAGTGGGGTGTAGGAAACTGGCTCTATATATACTACACCAAAATGAGGTCTAGTGTATAGAGTCCAGGTGACCCCAGAGGTGAGGCAGAGGTTAAAGTTAGATAGAACCTTACTCTCTATTTGTGGTAGAGTGGTCGAGCAGTAAGGCAGTATCAGAGGACAGTGTTAAGCATGTGATGTACACACTCAGTCAGCAAATGAATTCACACACTCAAGGACTGAACTCTAGACCAATTGTTTTTGTATAAAAAATATACTGTTTTATTTTTAGAACCAAGCAAGCCTGGCACTGGTAAGCATTAACTACTTTACAGTAATAAGTTGCTGATTGTAGAACAGTTTGAAAATGCAATGAAAATGTACTTTGTTTGATTTACAGGGGATGCAGTAGGTTGCAACACTTAGCAAATACAGTACATTGAAATGAATAGGCTTTTTCAGTAAATTACAGGTAAGTTACTTTTTACGTTACTTTTCTAACTCAGTGCTGGATACCTAGATTCAGCACTGGGACATTTCCTGCAAACAGGTAAGTAAATACGTTTTGGTTATTCGTGTGATTTTTAAAGAATATTTTTAGATTTCAAAACTCCACACTTAGAAACTTTATGGAAGAAAATTGTCAATGTTATCCTATGGAGGTAAAACAGGTTATCGGTTCAAAGGTAAGTTATCAACTGTGGGAGTTAAGGTTCTGGGCTTAGACTCAGGGGTCCCCCAGGGTCAGTGATGCACTCTTGTTACACCCTCAGCGGCACTAGGGCGGCCGGGTGCAGAGTGTTGAGGCCCAATGTTATCCAATGGGGGAAAGGGGGCCTCCGGTTGGTGGCTGCTGGCAAGCAGACCACTGGGTTATGGGAGCAAAGCTCCTGGACTTTAGCTCAGGGCAAATGGGGAAACAAAGTAGCACCAAAGGTGCACCCTCAGCGGCACTGAGGCGGCCGGGTGCAGAGTGCTGTTTCGACTTCGGGCGCCCTGTTGTTTTCAATGGAGAACTTCCGGTTTGCAAAAGCACTGCAGGCAGGGAGAAGAAGGACTTCTGGGTGCGACCACCACTTTGAGAGGTAAGTTGGGAAGTTAGGGGTTGGTTAGGCACCGTTGGTTTGGGCACACAAGACCGTGGGGCGTCGGGTGCAGGAGTGCCTTTTGGGGTTGGATCTTCTTACCAGCTCCGGGTCGCGGTCAGGGGGGCCTTCTGGATTTAGGCTGCAGGCGTCGGCTGGAGGCTTGAGGCAGGTCAGGGGTCACCGGATCTCGGGTCAGGATCGCCGGGGTGACCTCCTCGTGGTGTTTTTCCACTCGAGCTCGAGCCGGGTTCGGCGGGTGCAGAGTGGGCTGGATTCGTGGTCTCCGGCTGCTGCCAGAGGTTGCAGTTGAACAAATCCGGTGTTCACGGGAGAAGCAATCTTTGGAAGTGAAGGCAGGCAGGTCCTCCGGGGTATTTGAGGTTGCTGGCTGCAGGACACACCGGGATTTCGCAGGAGCAGGTTCGAGGGGAGACAGGCCGGTAGGGCTGGGGCAAAGTCAGTGGGCGTCTTCCTCTTGTTAGCTGGCTGCACGGCTGTTCGGTCCTTCTTCTTCTTTTCTTCTTCTTGTCAGGCTGGATCTGAGGAAGCAAGGTTCAGGGTGCCCCCTAAATACTAGATTTAGGGGCGTTACAGGTAGGTAAAGGGCAGGGACCAATGGGTCCCTTCCCTGGGGTGGGTACACCCCCTATCGTGCCACCCTCCAGTGGGAGGGGGGCAGGAACCTGCCCTGGTTGGTTGGGTCCCCCCATCCTCAAGATGGTGGGGACTCGGAGTTGTGCTTCACCTCGCCTCCTCCACCGGAGGGGTGGAGTTGGAAGAGGTGGGCACACCTCTCTCCCTCACTTGTTTTTCCCGCCGGTTCTCCCGCCCAAAGTGGGGGGCAGAACCAGTGGGGGCCAGTTGCTGAAAGCAGCAAGTGGTCTGGGGAAGCTCACAAAGGCGGCATGCCTTTGAAGCTTCCCCTTCGTGAACCCTGCCCATCCTGGGGGAGGAGACTTGGCACCTCGTCCCAGGATGTGCATTGTTTCAGGCCCCTGAGAGCTGCAGGCTCTCGACCCAGGGGTCCAGAAACATGTCTGTTGATGGCAGCCTGAGCAGCCACTCAGTCGGGACACTAGAGGTGGGTTAGTTTTCAGGGGGCATCACTGAGATGCCCTCTGGGTGCATTTTTCATTAAATCCCACACTGGCATCAGTGTGGGTTTAATGTGCTGAGAAGTTTGATACCAAACTTCTCAGTTTTCAGTGTAGCCATTATGGTGCTGTGGAGTTCGTAATGACAAATTCCCAGCACCATATACTCTTAATGGCAGCACTGCACTTACAATGTCTAAGAATGGACTTAGACACTGTAGGGGTACAGGGCTCATGCACCTGTACCCTCACCACTGGTATAGTGCACCCAACTAGAGGGGTGACTGATCTATGCCAGGGCAGTGGGTTGTAGGCATGGCACACAGGCATGTGTGCCATGCCGACTCTTCACTTTGTTCTGCACCAAAACACGCAGCCTCCAAAGGCAGTGTGTGAGTGTGGTGGTACAGGACCTCTAAGGGTGGCACAATAAGTGCTGCAGCCCTTAGAGGCCTTCTCTGGTCACAGTGCCCTGGGTACCTGTGGTACCATTTACCAGGGGCTGACCTGTGGCCAGAGATGCCAATTGGGTTTAGTTTTGGGGAAAGAACACAGGCCCAGGGAACCTGATTGGCAGGGACCCAGGGCACACCAAGTAAAAGTGCATCAGTAGTCTGGCAAAAAGTAGGGGGGGTTACTGCAACAAAAAGCCACTTGCCTACATGGGGGAGGAGGGAGGAGGGTGATTGGAGGAGTACTCAGGGGTTTACTCATTTTGTTTTCTACTTACAATCAACACTGTCATTATCTTTAGTATATTGCCTAGGTTTCTAAATTGCATTACACGTTATTCCTCTTTGTCTCCTAGTGCTCTTACACCATCCATTTATGTGATGACTCGTATGCGGTCTCCTCTCAGCACATTGCCGCTATCATTCCCAGTTCACAAATATACAGCACCCTCAGTAATGGATATCTTTGTTGTCACCATGATTACCTGGTAACCAAAAGACTTCCAATGTGAAAATTGTCTCATTCAATGTTAAAGGGCTTCACCACCCAATCAAACGTAAAAAACCCAAAAAAAGCGACTACCTCTTGAGACAAAAAGGTGATATCACCTTGCTCCAGGACACTAAAATCAGAGATAAGGAATCTAGTTTCCTTAAAAGCAAAAGAACAGTGGAAGTGATATGTTCCCCTGCAATGCATAAAAAGAATGGGGTCCTCATACTTATAGCTAAATAAGCAAATAATGAGTTGAATCTTACTTAACTGCCTCCGAAGGATGGTGGACTGTAGCCAAACTGAACAGAGCATGCACCCCCATCCATGTTGTAAACATCTACGGCCCAAACTCTGATGACCGTTCCTTTTGGGATGACCTTTCGAACAGGATAAGTAACATTCTGGATAACAAACTCCTATTAGTTGGCAGGGACTTTAACTTACCAATGGGACATACTCTTGGATAGGAATTCTAAATTTAAATATCAGTCATCAAAGGCACATTAATCTATGATCAGACTCTGCCATAGGTTTAATTTGAAAGATTGCTGGAGATTACAACATCCAGACACAAATGCTTCAACTTTTTTTTTTCACCCGCATAATTCTTACAGCAGAATAGACTACATTCTTTTAACGGATAGTTTCACCCACCTTCTTGACCACACAGTAATCAAACTTGGGGCCTAATTTAGATCTTGGTGGAACTCCAAAAGCACACCAACCACACTCTCACAAAACCAACACACACAAAAGCACACCTACAAACAAAACAACACCAACCAAAAGCAAACACACCCACCCACCAGATTATCAAACACCAGCCATTTAAAACACGTCCAAACCTACACAGCATACACCAGACCCACATGCAACTGCCAAACATAAAGACACAATCACATCACCCACTCGAGCTCCCTCTACCTTCAAAAGCCACTCCTCTACCACCCTTCCTACCCTTCACCCTTTTTTCCATTATTTTTTTTTTAAATACCATTTTATTGGCATTTTATAATTGCTGTTATTTATAACATAGCATTCAAACTTAATGATACATACACGGCATAAGAAGAGATCATACATTACATGGTTAAACTTCCGTACTGTTTGTCAATTTACGTCCCTTATTCATTGACAACATAGCTACAATTAATTACTATAAGCGACACTTTATCTTTGGCCCAGATCCATTACTCACTGACATCTGACATTGGTTCCTCCTGAGGGGGCTCACATATGTTGCCCCGAAAAACATTCCACTTTCCCCGTGTCCATTTCTTGGGGCACCCTCTGTGTACATAGACTGCTTTCTCTGCTATCATTGCGTTGTCCATGTCACAACACCATTGTCGATAGGTGGGAGCCAGCCCCGTTCCCCAGTGTTGGGCGATATTTCGTTTCGCTATCACCATACCCAGCGTCGCCCAGTCTTGAGCCATATGGTTCAGATCTGTGGGCTCCCAGATATTGAGGAGACATCTCTTCGGTTCCTGCAGGACAGTAGCTCCACTAACCTGCGAAACCGTGCGCATGACCGCCTCCCAGTAAGGTGTGATCCCTGGGCATTCCCATATTATGTGATAGAATGTGCCTGGCAATCCACACTGTCGCAAGCAGAGTGGTGTGTTCGTTCGACCTAGTCGGTGCATAATTATTCGCGTGTAGTAGGTGCGGTGAAGGATTTTTAGTTGTACTCATTTTAATTTGGAGGATATCGCAACCTCTCGTGGGGACGCGATTGCCTCCTGCCAATCTGTGTCATCCAGCTCTCCTACGTCAGTCTGCCATCGCTCCCTAAGGGTTGTTGTGGGATCTGGTTGATTATTTATTATTTTTCGATAGGTTTGGGAAATGGCTTTTTTGCTCATGCAGTCCGTTAAAAGTCTGTCCTCTAACGGCGAGGCCTCTGGTAGTTGCGTTCCTAGTGGGATAACTCCCATGAGTGCGTGTCTGATCTGCATGTATCGAAAAGTTTCCGTTGGTGCTAACCCATATGCGTCTTGTAGTTGAGAGAAAGCAATGACTTCGCCCTTTTTCCACAGATCCTCTATCTTTGAAATACCTATTAGATCCCACTGTCTGAACCCCTTGGTATTGCGTAGTTTGCCTAGCCGTCGGGTTTCCCAGAGTGGCGTGGCCTGTGTTAGAACCTCTTCCCATCCTAGTGCTCGTTGTGTAGTGAACCAAATTCGGACAGTGTGCGCTGTCGGACCTGTGAGTGTATTCTTCTTTGTTTTATTGTACAGTGCACCCATGACGCCCTTGGCAGGGAGGACATATCTGTCCATGCGGAACGCTGGTTCCTCCTGGGAGGCATGAAGCCATTGGTTTATTACTGTGAGCTGCGAAGCCCAATAGTACACCTTTATATTTGGCAGGGCAATTCCACCATCATACCAGCCCGTTTTTCATTAATTTTATTTTTGTAATTTCAAAAATTTACTTGTGAGAATTATCTAAATTAGTTTTACATATTTTAAATTTTACCATTGATTGTTGTTTTTAAGTTTTAATACAGGTGTGTTTATTTTAATTTAATAAGTGAAAAAATAAACACATTTGCATTACACATAAGAAAAGAATTGCATATAAAAGCAATTTAAAAGCGCACAAATCCAGAGCAAATTCAAACGGGCAATTCATAAGAAAACGGGTACAAAAGTAGCTTACTTTTGATTCCGGCGACGACGGAGTTGATTTGTATCGTGGTCAAGTAGCAGCAGCAAAGGTAGGACTAGCCGGTTCATGAGGGAAATGGAAGTGGAAAACAGGAAAAAAAGGTAAGTTTCTACCTCATATCCCTTCGTTTACGCCAACTCAGGTTAGGAGGTTTACCCGCCACAATTTCCTTGGCGGAAAGGCACATCGAGATTGGGCCGTGGGTAATATTGCCTGGACTCCCTCCATCAGCCGCTTCTGCCAATGTCCACGTGGGAGGAAAATTCTGCTGGAGTTGGTGGTATTCCGATGGACTATCATCCATGGACCTGCCAGCATCTAAATAGAGCAAGCTGACCCCCTAGTAGGAGGTAAGAGAATGTCACGGAAAAGCGATGGCAGGACCTGATCCACCAAGATCTAAATCAGGCCCTAAGAATCTTATTAGATCACTCCTGTATCAGTGAGGCACTCATGGGATCCAACCCAAAACCAGCTGACAAAATCTAGAGGTTTAATGACTTTCTCTAGAAAAAAGCAGAGACTGTGGCTGTGATCAAAGAAGCAATATCTAGGTAGGTATCTGATAATGCACCGTAAGACTCGTCACCACTTGTAAGAATGGAAGCACTCAGAGCTACGATTAGGGGGAATGTCAATAATCTGTCCTCAATCGAACAACAAATTCACTTAGAACAAGAAATCAAACTTTTAGAATCCCGCCACATAGTGCACAGACCAAAAAAACATTTTCAATGCTCATATCCAAGAAATATGAATATAATAAATTACTTAGGGTATGAGCCGGTACTTGGATCAATAAATATAAGAGTCTAAATTTATGCAGCGGCAACACAGCTGGTAAAATATTAGCCTCATATTTAAAGCATAAACAGAACTCCTAAAATATATCAGTCCTTAAAGATGAGGGCACACTCATACCTCCCCTCAAAAAATAACTCGAGTATTTAAGGATTTTTACCAAAAAGTATAGGCTGGCGAACGGTGTTTCTGTAGAGAAGACTGTGATAAATATTATGCAAATCTAGAGCTCCTACATCTAAGCGAAGTTGATATCACATCTCTTAACAAACCTATCTCCAAAGAAGAAATGAAACTGACCATTAAGACACTCAAAACAGATAACGCCCTGGGCCAAGATGGGTTCTCAGCCAGATTCTATAAAGTTTTCTCAGACCAGACAGTGGAAAATCTTTTTAATCAATTCTCCTCCACTAGCTCGATACAGGGCACTTAGGCAGAAGCCTTAATAGTAGTTCTCCCAAAGGAAGGTAAGAACCTTACTCTAGCGAATAACAGACCGATATCCCTAATCCATATCGACTGTAAAATTTATGTAAAAATACTTGGTAAAAGACTTGAACCTCTCATCAACACCCTAATCAGTCCATCACAAGTAGGTTTCTTGAAATGCCGTGTTTTGCCAGTGACAACACTTGGTTATTGTGTCACATGAGTGAGAAAGCCAAATCAACAACTTCTCCAACATTTGCAATTCCTAAAGGCTCGGAAAAAGCGTTCAATAAGGTGTCCTGGACCTTTATCGAGGCCATCCTCCATAAATACATTCTAGGTTCGTATTTAAAAAAAATGGTGATGTCAATCTACTTTAATCCTCAAGCAGGGGTCAGAGCGGGAGGATGCATCTCAGGTTACTTTAAATTAGGACAAGGGACAAGACAAGGGTGTCCCCTATCCCCATTAGTGTTTCTACTGGCATTAGAACCACTTTTGCTTAATATTTAAAACAATACAGATATAAAAGGTGTCCCTTTCAATAACTTCACAGCCAAATTAGCCACATATGCGGAAGATATCTTCGTAATCACAGACGATTCACAACCTTCTATTCTAGCCGTTAAGGATACAATAGAAAAATACTCCTAAGTTTCAGGGTACAAGCTAAAGAGGGATAAGTCTGAGGTCAAATTACTGAATAGGCTAGGTTCTAAGGATATGTTAGGGTCTGTGGTATTAGCTTGGCAACCCCGGTATCTTAAGTACCCGGGTCTAGCAATCTGAGATAATCTCCTAGACACGCCGAAACATAATGAAGAAATCACTATCAAAAAAGTTTGGATATTTTAGATGGTTGGGCCCCAAAATTCATGAATTGGTGGGAAAGAATCGAATCCATAGAAATGATGGTTACTCCGATTATAAATTACCTCTTAAGCATGTTCCCTCTTTTTTTTTTTTTTTAAACATCTTCTTTTTATTCATAACAAAAACAGGTTATTAGCAATGGATAATAAAATGACAACGTGCAGGTAATATTTACAATCAGTTCTTGCTTGCAGACCCACATATATCATAACGTACAGTTATCATTTACATCTTTTTGACCATATAACGTCGGAACAGCCTTCACTCCTGTAGGGGGGGGGGAATGCTTCCAATGGTGCACATAACATCCCTCTGTGTTTATTCCAGTCCCCCCAGATCTTTGTCCATTTTTGTGGGCCCCCCTTCGCCTCATATATTACTCTCTCCATCTGCATGCACCAGTCCATATCGGTCACCCAATCACAGAATTTGGGCGCCGTGTCTCCCTTCCAGGTTCTGGCAATGTTACGTTTGGCAACCACATAAGCATGTTCCCTCTTGAATGTTCAGATGATTTCATCTACAGGGTAGACAAGATGACTAATAAAGTTTTATGGTCAGGCAAATGAGCACGAATTGCTTTAAAAAACTCCGTCTCCCAAAAGAGCTTGGGGGGTAAGGGTGGAGAATTTTAGGGAATACCAACTAGCCTTCCTGGCTAAGCAAGGACTACAATGGGTCCTACCATCGAATGTATACATACCAACATGGCTTCTAGTGGGAAAAGCATTACTCAGTGGGAGCGACCCTAATTTTCTACTGACCGGGTAAAAATATGACATACCCTGGTCAAGGTGCATCCTTATTAACACTAAAAAGGCCCTTTTAGGTTTAGATGCTCTCTCCGAGGCTAGGATTAAAGATGCTAATATGGCATCCTTATGGTACAGTGCAAAATTCAAATTAAAAGGCAAGCCTATTCAATGGAAACATTGGATTTCCAAAGATATCTTGTTTGTCAAACATTTAGGCTTTTTTTTTTCTTTCTTTTTTCTATTGCATCCTATTTCATTTGAAAATCTCCTAACAAAATTTGGTTAAATAGCATAGAATTTTATAACTTCTTGAAACTAAACACTTGTATTAATAAAATGCCTAACCCATTTAAAGACCCACCAATTACTCATTTATTCTCGAAATTGAACTCAAAAGGGCATTATGTATCAAACTTTTATAACATGTTCTTACCAAAATCCCCGAACCTGTTAAAACACCCGAAATCCAAATGGGAAAATTATCTCCTCAGGTTATCCCCTGGGATAAAGATTGGAATTCAGTATTCGCACATAAGATAGCTCCAGTTCTTTCGCAAAACCAAGTACTAACTCCTTCATAGAGTATACTGAAGACCTGATTGTCTATACAAAATTAAACTAAAGAGGACCAGCCTTGTTGGAATTGTGGAGAAGGGTTGGGGATCTCTCACATTTGCTGTTTCACTGCAGGTCAGTTAAACTCTTCTGGACAAAGATATTTAGTTTTATCACATCGGCTCTAGGTTTTCATCCCAAAGAAGAATTTACCTACATTATTCTGGGGATTTTGACCCAAACGTAAAAAATGTAAATGATAGAGCCCTTTTGGACCTACCTTTGACTACCGCCTGCAAATTAGTTGCTAATAATTGGAAAAACTGCAGAAACTTCCTTTAAGGCATGCAAAAATTGGATAATCATCTTAGGGGTGCTGATAACGTCTGTTTGAAGAATTCACTATGAAAACCCCAGTACAAGGCATTGTGGAAGTCTCTTGATATCCACTATTCAGAGTCCAAGCCACCATGAATCTCTTGTACCCTATACACGCCATCAGCACCACAATACTTAGTGCTTCTTAATCTTTTTCAGGCCCACTATTGCAGTGTTTCTCAGTATGGTGATGTGCCATTGTGGTGATATTGTCTCCAGTCAATTTCTCTATACGGCAAGCTATATTTGTGTGTGTCTCGCCTCAGAGTATGTACCCATATGGTATAAATTTATATCTGATAAATCTCTATACTTTTCCCTACTATTATACGTTTATATAGTTCTGTAATTTTCTTTCTAGTTTTGGAAAACATAATGAAGATTTGAAATTTTTAAAAATCAAATTGAAAAATGTCTTCAGAATTTCTAAAAACTTTATATGTTGACCAGCAGGATTTCCACTTCTCTGTGACGAAGTGCATTATAGGAAAAAGGACGAGTCAGAATCTTTGTCACTGCATCACCCTTGTGAAGAAGAATACAGTCCCAGCCTTGGCGCAGGTGAGTGGGAGGCACTTAGCACACGGTCACTTTCATCATCTAACTCACCTTTTTATAAGCCCTTTGTAGCTTCACATATGACCTGGTACCACACGATTACAGAGCCCCTGCATCCTCCCATGGGCTGTCATCTGCTCATAGCCCCTTTTGCCTGTCCTGTGAAGGGCTCTCAGGACTTCTCCTGTTCTTCTTTTCTTATCAAAGAAAACATAACTTTATATGTCAAAACCTAGATGACTTAACTCTTGTGTGCTACACATCATTCTGAACTTTGATGTTTCTTCTAACAGCAGAACATAATGTCATTTCCATCATTATAAAAGAGGAGGAGGAGGAAGCGTGTTCATTGGACCGTCAAGATGTACGGAATAGAGGAAGTGGCTATAGGTCCGCAGGTGAGTGAAGTGCACTTACCTGCATCTAATGGTTGTATTAAGACACTGTTGGCCTTCTACCCATTTGCACCCGGCACCATAAGTCCATTTCCTGGTATCGTACTGCAGCCAGATCATCAATTAGACATTTCTCTTATTGTAACTTTGACTTGAGAAGAAGAAAGGGTAATTGGGCCATCTCTGTCTCCACATATTCTCAGAAGCTCTCTATATATTATTTATCAGTATCACTTGCCCAGATTTGGGTCAGAGGAGATCATTACACTAAAAGACCCCTTCTACCAGTCTTGATTCACCAAGTGGAGTATGGGCAGAAATGTATTGTCCTGTGTATAGTGGAAGTGCGGTACCCTCTCCCCGCTCCTAGAATAGCCACCCAGATTAGGTGCAGCAAAGAAAGGTCTTCCTTCTTAGGGGTGCTGAATATTAGCAAAGGGCTTGGCCCCAGGCATATTAGTCCTGTAGGACGAATAGGACAAGTGTAGGGTAGATCCCTGGAAGGACCGATCTGTAGGTGCAGCACACCTGCCTACGCCAGTAAACATGTAATGCGCGGTCCTGCACCACCAGTAGTGACTGCCCATTACAATACCGCGCTGCGTCTCAGGAGGGGTCATTCTGGGCACTTTGAGTCAAGGACTTAGGACCTGATTTAGAGTTTGGCGGATGGATTACTCGATCACCAACGTGACGAATATCCTGTCCACCTTATTACAAGCGATACAAAAGGGGATGATGGACGGAACGTTTGAGCCAATCAACTGATCTGGGTTTAATCCATCATCATTCTTTAGCTCACTCCACCACCCCAGTTCAGACATGGCCATATGCAAATCAGTCTGACCCTGTGCCTCATGGGAACAGTCCAGCCCGATCTGCCAAGCCATGTCTTCCCTGGACCGGAAACAAGCATCCTAGGACCGGTTTCTGGCATTTCAGCCGTCATCAGCCAAGCTGCCTTGAATCCAGTGGCAAAGTGAGCAAGGGACCCACGTCTGGGCATACCCCGCCAACTTAGGGGCGACCAAAGCGATACAAAGGGGATGATGGACGGAACGTTTGAGCCAATCAAACACTCACCCCAGTCAACTGATCTGGGTTTAATCCATCATCATTCTTTAGCTCACTCCACCACCCCAGTTCAGACATGGCCATATGCAAATCAGTCTGACCCTGTGCCTCATGGGAACAGTCCAGCCCGATCTGCCAAGCCATGTCTTCCCTGGACCGGAAACAAGCATCCTAGGACCGGTTTCTGGCATTTCAGCCGTCATCAGCCAGGCTTGCTTGAATCCAGTGGCAAAGTGAGCAAGGGACCCACGTCTGGGCATGCCCCCGCCAACTTAGGGCGACCAAAGCGATACAAAGGGGATGATGGACGGAGCGTTTGAGCCAATCAAACACTCACCCCCAGTCAACTGATCTGGGTTTAATCCATCATCATTCTTTAGCTCACTCCACCACCCCAGTTCAGACATGGCCATATGCAAATCAGTCTGACCCTGTGCCTCATGGGAACAGTCCAGCCCGATCTGCCAAGCCATGTCTTCCCTGGACCGGAAACAAGCATCCTAGGACCGGTTTCTGGCATTTCAGCCGTCATCAGCCAGGCTTGCTTGAATCCAGTGGCAAAGTGAGCAAGGGACCCACGTCTGGGTCCTTTTGTATCGCTGGTCGCCCTAAGTTGGCGGGGTATGCCCAGACGTGGGTCCCTTGCTCACTTTGCCACTGGATTCAAGCAAGCCTGGCTGATGACGGCTGAAATGCCAGAAACCGGTCCTAGGATGCTTGTTTCCGGTCCAGGGAAGACATGGCTTGGCAGTTCGTACTGGACTGTTCCCATGAAGCACAGGGTCAGACTGATTTGCATATGGCCATGTCTGAACTGGGTGGTGGAGTGAGCTAAAGAATGATGATGGATTAAACCAGATCGGTTGACTGGAGGTGAGTGTTTGATTGGCTCAAACGTTCCGTCCATCATCCCCTTTTGTATCACCTTATTACAAGAGCATTATACGCTGCAGCACTTTGAGTCAAGGACTTAGGACCTGATTTAGAGTTTGGCGGATGGATTACTCGATCACCAACGTGACGAATATCCTGTCCACCTTATTACAACAGCATTATACGCTGCAGCACTTGTAATAATGCGGACAGGATATACTTGAGGTTTGTGATGGAGTAACCATCCGACAAACTATAAACCAGGCTTTTAGTCATTTTCAAACTTCTCCATTATTTTCAATTTATTTATTTCCGTACAACTAAGGTACACATAATGTAATATGTGGGTAGCTTCAGACACCACGGAAATTCTATAGAGAAAGAGAGATCTCCCAAAAAGTCTTTTACAAACTGGATCAGCAGGATCAGGTGCTTGTGTAGTGCGTATGTGGGTAGTGGTTAGAATTGTAGGAGGAAAGAGTGGATGTAGCAGCTTGGAGTACATTATATTGCACAAGGTGCAATCACTCATGAGGTCTGAGGAGCATAGCCGATATGAAGAGACTCTAAGGACAGCAGAATGAATAATACGTCCTAGTAAGGCAGCGAGATAGTGAATGTAATAGAACGATGAAAGACCTTGGCGGACGCAGCCTTCCTCTACTAATCTTCCTGTGCTCACCAGCACCGTGCATTGCACTGGCACCATGGCCAAGGCCTCTCTGGTTTGTACAAAATGCTGAGATGACCGTTTTGGGGGTCCTGCTCTTCTATAAGCCCCACTGGCGGTCTCTGCTCTGCCCAGTCCAGTCCAGCTGTCTTGGTTTTCTGCTTTCAGAGACACAGTTGGATGCAGCTTCGAAGCACTAGACTCTCTCTTGTGTTTTTATGTCTGGTCTTGGATGCAGGAAATAAGGCCAAAGAAAAGGGCGCCGTACTGGTGGGACCTCTTCCCAGTTTTATGGTGTTTATTCTTTGGACATTTCTGTCTCTCGTTATCCATATTTATTTTTGATTTTGTGCAGGTGTTTATCCTGTGTTCAGCTGGGTTCCTCAACTGAAACAGCCTCATATTTGATGCCTGGATTCTTTTAGTGCTGTAAATGTCCATAGAAAATACTTCCAGACACTCATATGAAACCTGCGTGTTGTTGGGACGTATATGCCCATCTGCAGCTGTTAAACGTCATAGGAAACTCCTCTACATGTCAGTCTGACAGCTCTTCGCCTGCCAGTCATAATTGACTGCATTGATGATCACTAAAAGACATATTTTGTTATTATCCATATATAAAAGTAAATAAAGATGAGAAAATAGATGGTTTTCTGTTTTTATTTATCAGTAAAAATCAGTGAACATGGAAAACTTGGAGTGTTGTTTGAGAACAAAAGATGTCCCAGGTTTGATGGCCCCATGCATAAACTGTGAAAGCAGGAAATCCTGAAAGGGGCCTCTGGCCTGCATGATAACGTGCTTTGTATTGCATTTATGGCAGTGTAGTATCATTTGGCATCGCGAAACGAGCTTCGCCACTTGAACCAGAATACTTCCCTTATTACGTTGAAATGAAATGTTTTTTTTTTATAGAGCGCATGTATGTTATGGCGTCTTAGCGCTTGCTGCCCAAAGCAGGTGTACCGGAAGAGCAACCAGCCAGTTTAGTGCAAATGGAATAACCAGGTTTTAAGTTCCTTCCTGAACTGTAGCAAATTGTTTTGATTTCTAAGATGCAGGGGCAGGGAATTCCATAGTCTAGGGGCTAAATATCTGAAACTTCTGCCACCCCACTTCAGTGTCTTTATTCTCGGCACTACAAGCAGTGACGCCGATTCCGAACGAAGGCTTCTCTGAGGGGTGTAGCGCTTGATGTATTGACTAATCTGGACAGGTCCTGCCCCATACAGGGTCTTATGTACTATACACATAGATTTAAACTGAATTCTCGCCACAATTGGTAACCAGTGCAGCTGTTCCCTGATGACCTGACTTATAGGACTGAATTTAGGACGTTTTAGTAATAGCCTAGCGGCAGCATTTTGCAAAGTCTGCAGTTTGTGTCAGTCTTTTTAGCTCCAAGATAGAGCGAGTTACAGTAATCGATTTTTGACAAAATCAAGGCAGTGACAACCGTCTTCCTGAGGGGCATAGGAATAAAAGGAAGGATCTTCCGAAGCATTTTTAATGTGTAGAAACACGAGGAGGTAATGCTATTCACCTGGTCTGACAGTGATAGATGGTCGTCAATCAGGACTCCAAGGTTTTTACCTTCTTCACGGGCTGGGGGCATGGCCCTGCTGTTCCTGGCCACCAAGTGGAATTCCAGAAAGAGGTTTCCCTTCCAAACGTAACTACTTCAGTCTTCCCGGTATTTAATTTCAAGCAGTTATCCTGCATCCAGCTAATGATGTGACTCATGCAGAGGTTAAAACGTGCAGCCACCGTCTCTGGTTTTGATGTTAGGGAGACAACAATTTGTGTATCATCCGCATAACAGATGGCGGAGAAACCGAGGGAACGTATAAGTTTAGCCAATGGGGTAACATATACGTTAAACAAGGTCGGGGAAAGTGATGATCCCTGAGGTACTCCACATGGCATAGCACAAGGGAGTGATTTATGTTCGTCCAGTATTACAGATTGTTCTCTGTTAGTAAGATATGACCGAAGTGTATCTGCTGCTTTGCCATTGACACCTATTTCGGCCAACCGCTGAAGAAGTATAAGGTGATCCACCGTGTCGAACGCGGCCGACAAATCGAGCAAAATTAGTATGGCCTTCCCTCCCTGATCTAGTTCGACACGTAAATTTTCAGTAGCTGCAATCAATGCAGATTCAGTACTATGCCGTGGCCTAAAACCATGTTGTGCTGGATCAAGTTTGTCATTAGTTTCTATGAAAGACAGCAATTCCTCATTTAGTGCTTTTTCTAAATTTTTTGACGGAAACTGTAAGCAGGTAATGGGACGATAACTGGCAACGTTGCCTATTTTTGTCATTCTCTTCTTCCGTTGCTCTAAGGTTTATCCATTTATTTATCCAACTATTCCTCTGTTCTTGTTCTCCTAGAGTAGCCCTATGTTTGTTGCATCTGTGTTGCTTCGCCTTTTCTTATTGCTAAAAAGAGTCTCTATTTTCTTCTTTTTTTTTTTACTTTCATGGTGTTTCCTCATTTTAGATTTCTTTTTCTCTGTTAAGGCATGCCTAGTGTTTATTATCTCAGTCTAATGGCTAAAGAGTCTCTTTAGGTCTTGGCTCGACAGCTTTAGCTGTTTGGTGCAGCTCATGTCATCACGCCACATACACATACTCTTACTCATACGCAGTGAGCAGGTTTTGGACAGGCCCTTTCAACTATTGGCTACTGTGGTTCATCAGTGCTAGTGTCAGTCCAGAGCATATTGTGGATGTGAACTACCTTAAAAAAGAAGTTTGCATAGACGCACATTGGAGAGGATTCCTTTTTTTAAATTATTTTTTTAATGTAGCAGGCCTCCGTGCCCTTGAGGGGCTGAGGGGTTTCCCATCCAGCTCAAAACACTGCTGCGTGTTTGTTCACTCTCTTTATTGTGGCTCTCAGGCAGAGGAGCTAGGCGGAGCCAAAGCAGCAAAAAAGCTGCTGCCCTCTGAGACATTTATGAATCTGATAGCAGCACTCACTGCTACAGCGAATTACTTTGGACATGTAATGCAGTTTGGTTCTCGTAGGTTCAACTGCTCTTTCTTTACAAGTTTGAGGTTTCATCTGGGCTGGCGGTTCGCGGACTGTGCCCTATTGTGGCGATGTAGGTTCCGAGGTGTTCTGATACTCTCGCAGCTAAGTATATTTGAAGGGTCGTGCTTTGCTGTATATGCATTACTGTCTTTTATTTCGACATTCCGCTTTCTATAGTATATGGTTTTGTCTGAACAGTTTTAAAATAGTCCATTATCATTGTTTCTGTATGTATTTGCCATTCAATCTCCTTTTCTTTCCTTCCTTCATTTTGTGCTGTCCTTCTCCGTGCCTGAGGAGGGATGAGAAGGATTACTACTTTCATCGTCAAAGCACATTTTCCTTTAGGGCCCCTATTACCTTGCTCACTTAGGCGCTTCTCTTCTTCATTAGTATCAGTGACCATGGGCTTGTTGCTTGGAGTGCTTTTTATCACCATGGTAATGTGGCTCGGGTTTAGTTCTGATAGCATGATCTGTTATCCATCGCCACTGCTACGGGATCGAGCTTCGAGACGGCGCTGAGATTAAAGCAGTGGTGTCCTACAGCCACAGGTCGCCTGTCCAAGACTCCACGCCAGCTTCTGTGACTTCATTTCTTACCCTTTTGCTGCTTTTGTCAACTTTCAGCATAACACTCCTGTGATTAGCCCTAACTCTCACTCTGCCTCTATGTGGAGCTCTTGGGGTGTTCAGTAGATGATCATTTGCAGTCAGCTATGTCAGGGGTTCAGTTAAGTGTTGTTACCAGGTTTTTAATTAACATCTTTGTATAGCCCATATAAATTCATTTGTTTCTGCATCGTAGACTCTTGATTGATAGTTATAAATGTTAGATTAATTCCTTGCCGTGTGCGGACCTTGCAACACATCATTTTCACGGCATTGTCCAAAGATTTTCTGTACAGAGTGTACAAGTCCATGTGCCCCTATGGTGAACAGGTCCCCTTTGAGACTACAGAAGGCCAGATTGTTCACAAATTTTTACTATTAGAATCCAACATGCCTATTTCAAGACTGTATTACAGCACTCCAAAACAATAATTATTTAAAGAAATTGGTTTACATGAAATGAATAGTGTAGCTCGTCAAAGCACTTCCTATCGCCATTGAAAAAATCTAGGATGGCAGCATCACTATCGCCTATGACATCAGTGGTGTTATCTTGAACACCTTCACGTCAATCTATTCTCTGTAATCCAGTTCTTCCATCCATTTACCCAGAATGATATCTCCACCCTCTCTGGCTTCACCTAAAATCACTTTTAGGTTCTTGTCAATATTGTCATCACCTTGGAAGAGACAGCTGCACAGGAAGAGAATACACCAAGACCAACCTAGACCCGTTTTCTCTTCTGATCCAGCACCACTTTTTCCTGTGCCCATTCGACCAATTATTCAACCCGAAGATCCGGTGCAGATGCTGTCAAGACCTTTCCGTTTAACCCCACCAAGGATGGTATCCAGACTGATTTCGATCTCGCCTTTAAGGAGGCCAAATCGAACACGCCTCCACAAACGTCACCAACACCCTATAGAAGTAGGCTGCAGGCATCTCCCTACTTGCCTGAAAGAAGAAAAATACATAGATTAAGGTCAAGAACTCCTTATACAGACTCTGATGCACACTCATCGTGTACTCCTACCTCTTCATCTGCCTCATCATCCCAGATATCGCCTATCGATGACATTACCACGTTTCAGGAATACTTTCAAGGGGAGCGTCAAGACAATATGCAGATAGAGACCACTCAACCTGTTGTATCTGCCATCCTCGAAACTTTACAACCTAGATCGACTCCAAAGCCACTTTAAAGATTTTATTGTTAGATATCGTGGAAGAGAAGTTTTTAACACCGACAATAGTGAAGTCCGCAACACCACATCTTGTCAAGAATTCAGCAGGATCCTTAATTCAGTATTTAATTTCGAGCCAGTGGTTGCAGGTTGGCATTTTTGAGGACAAGAACTTATTTCCCTCATCAGCCTTTGAGCAAGAGAGAGAAAAACACAAAAGGGAGAAAGAAGGGAATAGGAATGGGAATATGAATAAAGTGAGAAAGCAGGAATGCGAAAGAACCTATTGGAATGAGAGAAATGGATAGGGAGTGTCTGGTAATGAATGAAAAAGGCATGAGGTGGAATCAGCTCTGGGATTCGACACCCTGATATTCAATAGCTCAAGCCAAGGGCCTTTGAGCAAAACCTTAGACCCAGCACTTATTCTTCTACAAATTAAGCACTGCCTGAAAACAGACCCAAACTTTGATTTGGTTATTGTCACACCTGTACGGCGCAGACATGCTTTGGCATGCGTAACGACAGCACTTCCAGTGTGCAAGAGCAAAATAATTGGATGCAGCAGGTAGGAAAATGTTTACCATTGCTGGCACCCACCTTAAAAACACCAGCGTAACTGCCCTTCTTGGCAGATATCAGACAGAAATACGGGAATGTATGAAATCTTTCATTGATGACATACCCAAACCTCGGTGCAGGATGTTCTGGAGATTAGTAAATGAGACTCCCCGGTATCCAACCAGTTAATAGGTGCTGCAGTAGAATCAGCAGAGCTGTCAGCAGTGGGATAGGGCCATAGAATGTGTTTGAGGGCATCATCGTGGCTTTGCGTGACCACTTTGAAGCCAGAAGCCCGGCTAAAGGTCATCAATCTCCCCTTCTTGGAATCCACCTTATTCGGTCAGCAGACTGAAGAAGAAATGCTGAAAATAGAGAATGAGGAGGAGGACTCAAAGTCAGTGGACCTAGAGGAGCACAGGACGTTTTACAGGGAGCAATGCAAGCCTAAAGCAGAAGATGCTTCCAGCGGAGGGTTCAATCCCCTCCATGAACTTTCCAGCTGCAGGACCAACAGCAGCATTCCCGCAAATAACCATATCTAAAGAAGTACTCTAAGGCAACGATGACACCACCAAAGCCATCCAGTGGGAGACACTCTTTGGGTCATAGACATTGACAGTCTTTCATCCGCCTCACCTTACCCACTTTAGTAGGGGGGGCTGTGGGCTTTCATCAAGACAAATGGGTGCTTAGTTATGTGTTGAAAGGCTACGGTCTATGTTTCAGAGCACTGCCCCCGAAGGTTCCTCTAAAACCAACAAGAGCACCACATTTCCATCTTGAGGAATGAAACAGCTGTTCTTTAAACATGTGATGCCACTAGTTTCAGCCAAATGCAAAAAGAACAATTGATGGACAGAATGCAGAACAATGTCATATATTTACCCCAATACAGAGATCTGGGCCTAAATCCATCGATTTTTTTGCTCTGCATGCCATTCCAGTTTGAACCCAGCCATATGCAAATCAGTCTTGACCCTGCTCCCTATGGGAACAGTCGAGCCCGAACTGCCAGGCCAGGTCCTCCCTGGATTGGAAACAAGCATCCTTGGACCGGTTGTGGGGTAACACCCCTCATCAGCCAGGCTAGCTTGACTCCAGTGGCATGGAGAGCATGGGACCAACGTCTGGGCATACCCGTCCCACTCGGGGTGACAAATGCAAAAAGAACAATTGGACAGAATGCAGAACAATGTCATACATTCACCCCAGTACAGAGATCTGGGCCTAAATCCATTGGTTTTTTGCTCCCCATATCATTCCAGTTTGAACCCAGCCATATGCAGATCAGTCTTGACCCTGTGCCCAATGGGAACATTCCAGCCCGAACTGCCTAGTTCCAGCCAAGCAAAAGGCCAAGGAGTATTTTCAAGATATTTTCTGATTCAAATGAAAAGTCACAAACTGGAATACAGGCCGATTTTTGATCTTCGATTCGCAAAACAGTTCATAAAAACGATGAAATTTCATTGTCTAGCCCTATGTTAAACCACAAGAGAATATGTACAACGGACCTGCAAGGTGCGCACTTTCACATCCCAGTAACAAGTCACTCAAGAAGGTACCTCAGATTTGTTGTAGGCGAAAGACAATATCAAAAGACAGTGCTACCCTTTGGCCTGAAATCAGCCCTTCGGACACTCTAGAAATGTGTTAGTTGTAGCTTCTCATCTGAGGAGAAGAGAAGTTTCAGGCACCCTTGGACGACTGGCACATAGTCACACAGTCATCTAAACGTTGTACAAGACTTCAGAACAAGAACAAAGCTACTGAAGAAGCTGGGATTTCAAATCAATCTAGAAAAATCAACCTCGAACCCAATTCAGCATCTGTCTTACCTTTGGAACGACAATAGACACAAAAGAAGGAAGAGTGTATCGTTTGGAGGCGAGATTATCACCTCTCTGAGACAAGCGTCACATCATGAAAGTTGCCAGCAACCTGACAGCTCATCATATCTCCTTTTTAGGTTCTATAGCACCATGTACTTACATTGTCCCAGACGCAAGGCTGCACATGAGACCTCTGCAGCGATGCCTCGAGGATCAATGGTTGCAGAAGACGGACAAATGGGAATATAAACTGCAGCTAGCCCCAGTAGCGAAGCAGTCCCTAGCAGGGTGATGCAAGAGAGAGAACATGCTCAAAGGAGTATCTTTTCAAAAGGAGATTCTTCCTCAAATGACAGGCTGGGGAGCCCGTCGGAGCCAACGACACTGGACTAATAAGAAACATTGTATGACATCAACTACCTGGAACTGAGACTGGTCTATCTTCCTCTGCAGGCTTTCCTTCCATCTCTGATGACGAAGAACACTCTCAGCCAACAAACAATACCATAGAATCCGACAGCGGAAAGAAAACAATCTAACAATAGAGTTGATGCCCATGCACGTTATCACCAAGAGGAGAAGTCGCTCTACCTCGTGACTCGATAAACTTCTTCGAAGAAAAAGAACTTGCACATATCCGGACCCAACACCAGATTGCAGGAGTATGCAAAGTATGTGAATCTACAGCACTACGTGCCAAAAACAGAGGCTCACAGGGTAAGTAACATAATCCTTACTTTAACAAACAGGGAGGGTCAGTATCAACATCACGCTGAGTGGAAGCACAAGTCTCTGGCATTTGTCTCTAGCCAGAGGCATCTTACTGGCAGCACTGCACATCCTGCCACGCAGGACCATCAAGCAGACTTCCTCAATTAATACTTTGATAAAATACACAAATGGGTACTAGACAACGAAGTCAAGATGAAGAGGAGACCTCTTCAAAGAGTGATACCTAGATGTTGTTGCAGTGGTACAAAACAAAAAATGCAGAGACTTCACATCCGGGCTAGAGAAACAAACTCAGTGGCAATGCACGTTTGAGCAAAGGGTCTCGGCCATTTGCTTACGCTTTTCCATCAATCCCATTAATAACAACAGTAATAGTGAAGCGGTGCAAATCTTAAACAAAGATGATTCTGACTGCACTGGAGTGGCTGAGACAGCAGAGCTATCTAGACCTTCTACAGATATACATCACACAAGAAACTGCCCCGTAGACCCAACTCATTATACAGGCTTCAGGGGCAAATTCAGCATATGAACTTTAAATCTTTGCAGCACGGCACCTAAGGTAAGACAGTACTGTCATTTAAACCTACCATCTACGTGTTTGAAGATATTGAGAGAAGCCAAGTGTCCTTCAACAGGGCCTGTTATGCATTAAAATGTAAAAGTTTTGCATTTGGTGCTGGAAAAACAGACACAACCCAATACCTTATCTGTTGCTCGGCCCAAACTACAATTCTCTTCTATAAAACTCCATATAGCAGCAATAATCTATATAAAAACTCTGGATCATATTTATGTTTTAGAATACCTGTATTTCTTAGAATAACAAAATAAAGTTTTCTCTCTGATCCAGAAATCTTCTCCCCTATGGAAGACATATTCACAAGGCTTCAGTGCAGTATCTGTCCTAGTGCCGTCCCCTCCACAAGAAGAGTAAGCGTGATTCAGGCACTCTCTTCTATTCAGACGTACACAGTATTCCATGCAAAGAGAATCCTGAGAACACATCCTTTTTACCCAGAGTAGTGTCATATTTTCTTCTAAATCAGACTATTGCACATTCTACCTTTTCCCCCAATCCATCCTCTTCAGCACAACACCAGATGTGCGCTTTCTAAAATACCTAAGAAAATTGAACCAACTATTCATCAATTATGGTCATATTTGGCGGGGCCCAGCCTCGACTAAACAATCTATTGAAAGATGGATTGTGGCTTGATTTTCAAAGAAACCTCTTCCAGGAAAAAGAAGGAGCCCACTATACAAAACTGTTTTATTAGTTGGGAAGGATGCAAGTCCTGCACAAGTAATACATCTACAGTTGTATTTTTTTAGCCCATTGTAGCACTTGACTCTCTCAGGGCAGCGAAGCAGAGCAGTCCAAGTGCTACAATGGGGTACTTGGACCAAGGCCATAGTGTCCTTTTCTATACCAACACTACACACAGTGCCTGTGTTCGGAGGGTGCTGTTGTAGGGATTCTGCACATACACAGAGCTATGCACAGGATAATAGGACCTCAGAGTATAGTGGTGAGCCAACCATACACCTTAGTACCCACAATCCCAACCCGACTAGCATTAGCGTCTCATTAGCAGCGCAGCTACCAATGATTAGACAACCCAGAACACGGTCTCTCTCTCTCAGGACTCGCAGGAGTAAGAACACTCTTTCATAACTCACTCATACTTGTCCACAACGTGCGTAATAAGAGTCACTGTATAGTTTAAAATGTTTATTTCAACTATCGTGCTCTAAGTTACAGTACACGTGCCAGTACTATCAGCATAATGCATAATGATAAAATAATAAGCATGGTTACAATTCCATAGAATACAAACGGGGATAGCATTTCATAAAGCAGTGGACACAGAGCTAAATGACCTGTCCACCCTCCCCGTGCTATTAGCTAGTTTATTATAAAAACAGAAGACCTCTGGGCATTGTCAGGTGAACCCCCATACCTCAATATCTAAATGCAAGTTTACATCATCAGACAAGCACAGCTCTTCTCTCTGGAAAGGTTTTTCTCCAAGTGCCCCCAACATTGAAATCACAATATTAAAAGCACACAAATTTCTCCAGTGCAGCTGCAATCATTGTTATGTCTAAGTGCGAGGGGCTGACCAGATCAACAAGAACAAGGGACATTGTTTTTCGACCTTGTACATGATGTGCAGACGCAACCCAAAGTGAACAGGAGGAAAGGTGAAAGGCAAGCAGTTCTAAAATAGCAGAGGCTGGAAAACAAAGGCACAAAATAACGTGCGCAAAGAGGTATCATGGCAGCCAGGCCTAAGCTAACGTAGCAATGCAGACCACGAGTCCACAAACCACACGACACCCTCCCCTGGTCAGTCCATTGGCGAAGACATAGGACGAAGACAGAGTTCAAATAAATGGAGCAGAATGGCCAAATCTGTTTGGAATAGTCCCCAATGAAGGACAATAAGCATTAAAAACACGGTGAATCAATTCACCGAAATGTTGTGGGAGGTTGGTGTTCAACAGGGCCTGTATTTCACTGTGGGTACTCGCCACCTGGAGAACGAATGTTTCCCGGGCGGTTGTGAGCATAACCTCCTGATTCAATAATAGTGCCTTTATTCTGCTCAATTTATTGAAATCCGCCTTCAAAGTCGGAATGGAAGGCCAAATGGAACTATCTACGATGCCGTGCGGGGGAGGAAAAAGCACATTTTTGCAGCAGACAACTCTGTGGGAAACTGTTACAATATAGGGTATACCGGCAAGCATGCCACAGCAGTCCTGATTATTTAGGAGATAGCTACCATTTGCAAGCACAGTGAAAGTAGGAGAGATAGAAGGAGCAGGAATGCCCTTTAGAACACAAGCAAGATTCGGAGCCGAAACATTACAAGCTCCGTGCAATTTAATGTGTTTGCAAACAAGGGAATGACCCACAGTGGAATCGCATGACTCCCGTGTGAGAAAAACTTCCTTCCCGTCCCCAAGACATTTATACATGAAAGGCAGGGACCAAAGTTCATGCAGGAAAGCACTTCCTAAAGGCTGAAAACGACCGACAGGAAAATGTTTCATGCAGGAGCTGAACTCAAATAAAGAAAAAGGCAAAGCGATAACCCCGTGTACTAGCCACACAGCAGATTCCAATTCCGCAACAGAGAATGGTAAAGGCTCTATTCTTTCGATATGTAACAGAGTGTAAGCTGCATCCTTCATGGACATGAACCGCTGTTTTTCAGTCAAATTAAAAGGTAAGAATAAGGCAGAGGTGTTTAAAAAGTGCCAAGGAACCTTCCCCATTTTAAGTGTTTGCAAAGTCCATGCAAACTGCATAACTGAACGCAATTGATTTTGACCATGATATAACACAGAAACATCATCTTGTACAATATCAACAACAGAGGAAACAATATTCTCTAATGTGTAAATGCGGGAAGACAGGGTATTAAAACTATTGTCAACAACAGCAAGCACTTTTTCTAGATTTGCTTGATCTATTTCCCGAAGACGGGAAGCAGCTTCAATCTGCGAAAGCTTCCAGAGTTCATTATAAGTTTCATAAATGAATCTCTTTGGTCGAGGACCACGAGGCCCCAGAACAAAGTCGGACAGATCAATGTTGCCTGATAAGAGGGATAAATGTTGTTTAACAGAATCTAAGGAAGAGTGCTGCAACCACTGTTTACATAATTTACCAACAGAATATGTTGTAACAGTACGAGAGTCAGAAAACCTGGGGTCCGGCCTATCCTGTTTATAACCAGGATCTGTGTCATGAAAACGCAGTTGGCAGGCATTGGATGCTATTGGCCAAGCCAACCAGGGTGACTGAACAAATGTAGACCTGTTGAACGAATTGTTCTGGAACAAAACTTGCAAAATTACAACGGAAATATTGAAAAGCAAGCTCTCGTTGGGAGTAGAAGACAATACAGGAATGGAAGGTGCATTTAATTGTTTGGAAGTAGCCAAACCCCAACACGTTGTTTGATAGATGGTTTGATTAAAAAATAAAATCTGGGCCGGGATGAGGCAAGCCCGGTGCAAGGCTTCTGTGCCTTGTACCTGCCATGCTTTGGAGCCCCAGATAGATTTTAAATCAATGGTGTCCCGCCAATGTTCATACCCACCCACAGCTAAGGCATTAAAAAAGGAACCAGAATACAAAAATTTAGTGTGAGTTAACATAATTTTCTGAGTGGATGAAGTGTTCAATTTAAAATAATAGGACCCAGGGTTCGATCTATTAAAATCTGTAAAATAAGTAAACTTATTTCTAAGAGTCTGGGAGCTACCTGGCAAAGGGGTCGGACAATGTTCCCATTGGGTGTAATTAAAAGGACCCCGAAGGGTACTTGGTTTATGGAGAAAGTGGTTGCCCCAATGCTGGTAACAATATAAGTCGGCATAACTTGCAGAATTTAAATACAAATCCTCAGCATTAAAAGCAGCATAATATTTCAAATCAGAAAATAACGATTCAACGGCATGTACATCCCAATCGTCAGAATGAATATTACTTTTTACGACATCACCCATTGAAACACGGAGGACATTTGGCACATTAATAATCTCGGTTGGTCCATGAATTTGGAAATTTACCGCATCCCATACGATGCCATCAGCAACGGGAAAAGCTGAAATGTTCACAAATGTGTGGTCACGCTTCATGATGTGAGATGAAGAATGCGGAGCCAAAGTTCCAGCGACATAGTTCACAGCAGAGCGTTCGGGTAAATAGTGACCATTGATGAGTAAGAAAAACACTGTCACAAAGCCAATGGACATGAACAGAAAAATCAGGAATAGTACCAACCAGATGTATGTCCATGGGGGAATTAAAAAATTGTCTCTGAACCAGGATACAAAAATACTGAATATGGACGGGATAAGTGCTGAGGTGGAATCTGAGTCAAAAGAATAACGTGTTGGGCTCAGTGGCGTCGTGGGTAGATGAGCCACGGACTCGGTGGCGGGGTAGGTATACTCGGTCTCCTCGTTGCAGGGGGAATCCGGGTAGTCGAGCAGGCGATCAGGCAAATCTACCATCTCAATGGCAACATCAGTGACCGTTCGGGCTGGAAGACCACAAACATTTGTCCTGGAAATGACTGGACAAGAGACCGCTGGTGTTACACTATTCAGGATCGGCCAGATGTTGTAACTTGACATTTTCCACTGAGATGTATCTGTTTTCCTTGCGACCAGGAAGCGGTGGTAAGATGACTGTACGAGTACCCTTCAAGCCAAGGACTGGAACCGGTGCACGATAAGAGGGGCCAAATTCTTTTTTGTTCTCCACCTTCTCTCGGACCAGGTCTCCAACTTTCGGAAGCCAGCCGGCAACCGGAATCTGCAGAGCAGTGTCTGTGGCTGAAGTTAAATGTTCAATTGCAAGTTTGTCTCGGGCTTCTTGTAAGTCCTGTAACATAGTAGAATGGTTATCTACATCAAAGATTGCGGATTGCGCCGCCATGTCTAGACCATCAAGGTCAGGCACAAACATTCTTATGCCAAAGAGCATTTCGTATGGGGTCCGCCCACCCAGAGGTCTTCTAGGGAGATTATTAAGTGCACGTTGTACGGTATACAAGTGGGCCAGCCAGTTCCTGCCAGTACCGAAGACTCTAGCTGTCAAGGATTGCTTTAAGTCACGGTTCATTCGTTCAACAATCGAATTGCCCTCAGGCCGATACGGAGACGAAAATTTCACCTGCACCCCCAGTGAACCCATTGCGTCCTTGTAGGCCTTAGAGGCGAACGCTGGACCTTGGTCAGAATGGAAGGTGCCGCAGGCAAAAATTCCCACAAAGACACACAAATCCCTGATGACAGTTCGAGCGTCAGCACTCCGTTGTGGCTAGACCCAGATAAAAACGTGTGCACGAATCCACTGCAACCAAGATGTACTTATATGCAGTGTCAGAAGAAAATGGACCGCAGTGATCCAGGTAAACACACCCAAAAGGTCTGTTTGAAATGCAGAGCGGTGTTTGCGGTGGTCGTGTAACCGTAGAAGGCTTAATTTGCTGACAAACGTCACAAGAAAGCACATAAGTACAAGTTTGTTTATATAAACCACGCCACCAGTAACGCTGCTGCAAGATGGAAACCGTCGCAGACACGCCAGCATGAGCCGAAGCCATGCCTTCGTGTGCGGCAGTTATCAAGGAAAGTCTGCGGTCCGCGTTGGGAATCAGCCGATCACCAACGTCTGGAATTCTTACGTAAGGAGCCTGTTCGGGACCTAATTGATAAGAGTATTTGGAAGGAAACCCCGTGGGTAATTAGTACCTTCTTTTGTCGCAGCAATAGCTGCCAAAATATCTTTATCGATTTTAGTCATGGATCTTGTAACTGCTGCTACTGTGCACGTGGCTACTGCTGATTTGGCAGCTTCATCTGCCAAACCGTTACCGACAGCGTGTGCGCCCACACGCTAGTGGCCAAGGGTGTGAATCACCTGTGTGAGAGGCAGACGTTGTTTCAGATCTGCAACTCGAACCCAAAGCATTTTATGCTTAATTGTACTGCCTTTAGCATCTCTATAGTCATTTTGTGACCAAAAGAATAAATTGTCATTGAAAGACTGAACACAGTAGTAAGAATCGCACACAATAAGAGTTGTCACGTCTGGATTACCAAACTCAAGGGCGAGCACCAAAGCGCGCAGCTCGGCTAATTGTGCAGTACTGTCTCCTAGTGCCTGAGTATGCACTACAGTCTGTTTGAAATCACCGTTCACCATAGTACCTGCAACAATAGCACATGCTGCTGAATAAGCATGCTTGGAACCCGTGGCCGGTTTTGCCGAACCATCGGTATAGACATTCGTACTCCTCAAGCGGTAACAAAGACACAGGAGGAGGATGAACAAATTCATACTGTAAAAACTCCTGTGTCTGAAGTGAAGAATCAAAGATAAACGTGACATCCGGGGACGTCAGGGATGTAGCCCATTGTATCCAACGGGGGTGCAATGCCTTAGAGTTCGGTACACTGGCTTTCGTCACTGCCTCAAGGGCAGGATATGGTGTTACCACCAAAATGCGTTTTCCCTGTGCCAGTGCGCGTTCCTTTAGAATCGCCATTTGCACTGCTGTCAAAACTTTCTCCACAGAGGAAAATCGCATCTCTGCCGAAGTGTAAAGATGTGACTTGTATGCTATAGGTACTGTGTCACCTTCGTTAAAGGTTAAGTACGTGAAACCCACTGTCCCTGGTATGATTCTAATCACCAGGTTGGTGTGGTTGTCACGCGTCAACAAGAATTTAGATTCAAGCAGATCAGACTGCAAAGACTGCAGTATAGAGGAATGCTCAGGAAGCCAGCATGACTTCGAAAAGTTAGGTTGTATCAAGGCATAAAGAGGCTTGATACGCTGGGCATATTCGGGAATATAAGTACGTCCGAAGTTTAAAAAACCCAGTAAAGACTGAAGTTTCTTCAGTGTGGTTGGAGGGCACAAAAGTGCGCATTTCTCCAAGAAATGAGGGGCTAAGCCCTTACCTTCATTGTTGCGCTCATAGCCCAAAAACAAAACGGTAAATTCAGCAATATGAGATTTGGCAAAGTTAAACTTGTAACCTAAGACCGCAAACTCGAGAATAATGCGGTCCACTCTGGAAAGATGTGGGTATAATTCGTCGTCTGTCAGGTAAATATCATCGACGTACGAACATGCATCTGTGTCTATGCCGTCTAACAAAGAGACAACACGGGCAGCGAATACGCCTGGACTGTTTTTGTAGCCCATAGGGAGACGCCTGTTGGGAGATAAGGCCTGTTGGGAGATAAGGCTTTCTGTCGCTACGCGTAGATTTCTCTTGGGCACTTGGTGAGCAGTGAGCTCAGAGGTATCATTCAGAGTTCTTGGTACCACCGACAAGGCCAAGTATAGCAAAGGTTCCGGTCACCTCTGAGCTCACTGCTCACAAAGTGCCCAAGAGAAATCTATGCGCAGCAACAGAAAGCCTTATCTCCCAACAGGCCTTGCACAAACGTGAAGGCAGGTATCTGGGAGAGACAGACAGGGACAGACAGGGACAGATAGAGGCAGAGACAGGGACAGGGGCAGACAGATAGAGGCAGAGACAGACGGAGAGGGAGACAGATAGAGGGAGACAGAGAGAGAGACAGAGATAGAGGCAGGGACAGATAGAGGCAGAGACAGACATTTAGAGGCAGAGACAGACAGATACAGACAGACAGATAGAGGCAGGGACAGGGGCAAACAGATAAAGGCAGAGACAGAGAGACGGAGAGGGAGACAGAGGGAGGAGGGCGACAGAGTGAGACAGACAGAGGGAGTGAGACAGACAGAGGGAGTGAGACAGACAGAGGGAGTGAGACAGACAGAGGGAGTGAGACAGACAGAGGGAGGGAGACAGACAGAGGGAGACAGACGGAGGGAGACAGACGGAGGGAGGGAGACGGACGGAGGGAGAGAGGAAGGGAGACGGAGGGAGAGAGAGTGAGGGAGAGGGAGACGGAGGGAGAGAGAGGGAGGGAAACGGAGAGAGGGAGACAGAGTGAGTGAGACACAGAGAGAGAGGGAGGGAGACAGAGATAGAGAGAGGGAGGGAGAGATAGAGAGAGAGAGATAGAGAGAGGGAGGGAGAGATAGAGAGAGAGAGGGAGGGAGAGAGAGAGAGGGAGAGAGAGAGAGAGAGAGAGAGAGAGAGAGAGAGAGAGAGAGAGAGAGAGAGGTGTGTATGCCGGGTCTGGTGGCTCAGTGGACGAAGGCGTCCGCTGCAGGGGCCTGTGTTCAACCTCATGGTCACAGTTTTTTTTTTGCTCTAGCCCCGCCCCCACCGGTGCGGCCCTCGGCCACAAACCACACTGTACATTTGGCCCCCGAGAGAAAGTTTGTGAGTACCCATGGTCTACACATTACAGCAAGGTGTCAAACAGCAAACACACACACACACAACTTCAATTGACACCACACTGGCTACTCCCTCAATGTTGTCTTCAGCAGTTGAAAGGCTGTGCTGTGCATCACACACTTCCAGTTGACCAAAGGCCACCAGGCATGCTAAAATTCTGCGCAGTGCCCTGTGACTCACTGTGTGACGCAGAGTATCACAACACAGTGCTCAACTCAACCAATCACATGCCTCTATTTGCACACCACTGACAATAAGTACACACGTGTTCGGGTGGCCTGCAAAAAATGTTTGTATGTGGTGACCTTGGAGATTAACAGTTTCAATGCTTTTACTTTGTGTTTAGAAAACCTGCAAGCGGTGCTTACGCACCGCTTGCAGGTTTTCAAAACACATAAATAAAAGGCATTATCATTTACAATGCCAATAGCTCAATAGACCTTTTGCATTGCAAATGCTTGTTTTTAAACTGGGAGCGCACTGATGCCTGCGAACCAGACCACACTGCCAGTGCCCTGACCCCAACGTGTACGTCGAATTTGCTGTACCCAATTGGAAATGGCTAAATTACTTGTGAGTCTCTACTAAATGGTACTTTGGTACCCAGGGCAGGTAGGTTAGAGGGGTATTCCAGAACTTGCAGCACTGATTGTGCCACCCTGGAGGTCCCCCAAGTAAAACAAGTCTCCCAGTCTGCCACTGCTGCCTCGTAGAGCAGTCGTGCACTGCTGGCCCGACTTTGCAATTGAAAGCAATGGCAAAGCAACCACTTCCCCTGGACGTGTGTGTGTGTGTGTCACCCCTCTGGCAGGCCTGCCAAGTCCCAAAGGCAGAGTGCATCATATGACACATGTCCTGACAGTAAAACACGCAAAACTACAGTTTTTACTTTGAAAGATTTAGTCGCCCAATTGGCAAGGACATCGTTACACGATGACCCCTCAGCTGTGCTAACTTCTAAGTGGTGCAACCAAGTTGGCTCTCCAAGGTATCAAACAACTCGTTACATTAAGCCATATCTCAAGTCAAAATGAATGTAACTTGTTGCAGTTTGCAACTTTAGCAAAGCTGCCACTTTGTTGCTTTTTAAACTCCTGTGACTTTCCAGGCACAAATGGAGCCTGCTCCACGAGTCCGCTTTCTTCCCTCCTGGAGAGACGTGCCAACGACTCTCCGGAAGGAGAATAAAAAATTTGCTAGCATTCGCGCCAAGAATTTTCAATTTAATTAAGGACTCGGAGGCGAGGATTATTGCTTCTCTTTCTTTACTGTAAACTCACAGCAGCCAATGAAAACGTTTTATCATTATAAACAAACTACATTTCCCATGATGCTTCACAACCAATCATGTCCCAGCAGACCCTATAGGAGCCACCATCACCTTTCGAAGAGCATCTCTCTTTGCTCCGATAGTCTTTAATCCAAAGTGCGTAACATAATCATCAAACAAGACCACTTTCGTCGATCATCCAACATGAGATCAACCTCTCAACCAGGAACTGGAAACAATGTCGAAATATTTCTGATCGGAAGAAGACAGAATCAATCTCCTTTCTTTTCTGAACCTAGAATAAATCAAAAGGAAAAACCCATAATATCTGTAAACAACTGCATAATAAATATGGGTGGGTTATCATTACGACAATTACAACTACAATTGTATTACAATCGGGTGGGATAATCCTCGCCTCCGTGTCCTTAATAGAATTGAAAATTCTTGACGCGAATGATAGCTAATGTTTTATTCTATTACAGGACCGGAGGCTCCGATTATTGCTGGTTTAACGCATATCAAACACCACAGTAGTTATATCACCCACTGGTTTATAATAAAATTGTTTAAATGTAGATTCGGATGAACAATCAGCAGATTTTATAATATCTGGAATGGTTTAACCTAACGTGAAAGACTTGGAGGCCATAGCTCCACGTAAGAATGAGCACCAAAAACTTGGGTATCAATACCTGCTTCTTTCATGACTGATTTTAACCACCTGGCTATTGTAACGGCAGATACTGGTTTAAACGGTTTTTGCAATGCAATTAACAATTGTGTTGAACCCTCCAGTCGCATGGACCGTGTACATTCCTCGTATGCTTTTAGGCATTGAACTACATACAGCTTAGCATTGTTAGGAAAAGCATTATACTCTATGCAACGTGAAAAAGTTTTTGTCCTGCCAGTAATGGTAAAAGAAACTCCTTCTGGAGTGAAGACTCTACCTGTAAGATCCAGGATCTTCACATCCGAAGAACGTCTGCAGGCAGATAGACACAAAAGCTTACTTGACAACTGTTTTCTGGATAACCGAGCATTATCCGGCCTCTGTCATAGAGAGCCAGGACCAAAGAGGAGTCCCATAAATATGAATACTTCGGTTTAGGAAGATTTAGCAACTCGGGATGCCTTTAAGCAACATGCACAACACTGGATGCATACCTACTGGTTTCCCATCCACTTGACTATGACCCACTGATATTGCCAATCGGAAATTATTTACAGATCGATAAGACAAATCATCTGAAGCTTTGTCTGACAGAAAATTTACAACATTTGATAATTCCACCCCCACGGGATCCACGTGCCGTCCCAGGCACCAACGTACCCAGTATTGCCAAGCTGACGAATATCTCTTTCTCAAGGAAGGGGCCCAAGCTTGCTGAATGAATTCGGAAGCTTTGTGCGAAATGCCTGGCATTTCCCATTGTTGCCGGAAAGCCTCCAAGCCATCAGAGACAACTGCTCTGATATTATCATTGGATGCGATTCTCCGTGAGGGCCCTGGAGCATCGTCTGAGACCAAGGGAGCATCCTGGGATAGTCACAGCTCATTTCCAACAGGATTGGGGACCAGGGCTGCGACTTCAACATAGGCGTCACCAAAATCACCTCCGCTTGTTGCCGGGCTTTATGTGTTGTCACTCTTGGAATTAGAATGCATGGAGGAAATGCATAGTTCAGATTCACTGACCAGTCTTGGGAGAAAGCGTCCGTCGCTCTTGCTAACGGGTCCGGCCTCCAACTGAAGAACGCTTGCAGTTGTCGATTCAATCTGGAGGCAAAGAGGTCTATTTTGCAAGGACCCCACACTGCCTGTAACCATTGGAACAGGCGAGGTTGGAGCTGCCAATCGCTGTAATCGGTCAGATATCTGGAATTCCAATCTGCAACTGTATTGGATTGGCCCGGGATGTACTCCGCTACCACCGATATCTGATGATTCAGGCAATAGTGCCAAAAGTCCTTGGCTATCTCCACCAGAAGGGATGACCTTGTACCTCCCAACTTGTTGATATATCTCACTGCCGAGATATTGTCCATCCTGAGAAGGATGCAACAAAAGACTTGTTTGGGGGAGAGTGTCCGTATTGCAAACGACCCTGCTAACAACTCCAGACAGTTGATGTGTAGAGATAGTTCTTGGAGTGACCACCTGCCTCCGGTGGAGATATCTCCGCAGCGCGCTCCCCAGCCCCATCGGCTGGCATCTGACTCTATTATCACCTCTGGTTGGGAACCGAAGATGGCTCTGCCGTTCCACGCATCTACGTGACCTAACCACCATTGAATTTCCTCCCTCACTTCCTGTGTCAGCGGAACCAGATCTGTGTACGACAGTCCTTTCTGGAGGTGTTGGATTTTTAATCTCTGAAGAGCCCGATAATGCAGTGGGCCCGGAAAGATAGCCTGTATTGAAGAAGCCAGTAATCCCACTAATCTGGCGATTGTCCTCCATGAGACTATCTGGATAGAACCGATGTCAGTTCTTTTTTGAGATCTCGTAATTTTGACCTGGGAAGTTTTAGTTGAGCTGTCTGGGAATCTATGACAAATAGGAATTCTATCGTCTGAGAGGGGCAGAGGATTGACTTGGATTCGTTGATGACAAATCCCAATTTCTGCAAGAGTGATACTGTTATTTGTAAGTGTAGATTGGCTAATGTTTGTGTTTGAGCCATGATAAGTATATCGTCTAGGTACACTATCATGCGAATTCCCTGTTCTCTCAGGTGGGCTCTCACCGGCTTCATCACTTTGGTGAAACACCATGGAGCTGAAGAAAGCCCGAAAGGAAGGGCCAAGTATTCCAGCCAGCGGTTCCACCAACGGAATTGCAGGAAACACCGGTGAGGAGGAAAGATGGGGATCGTCAGGCGTCTTTGAGGTCCAAACGGACCATCCAATCTCCTTTCTTCAGTAGATCTGCTAAAAGGTGGATACCCTCCATCTTGAAATGTTTGAATATTATGAAGTGATTGAACTCTTAGATTTAAAACCAATCTGTGACCACCTCCCTTCTTTTGAACCAAGAAGACGTTGCTGCAAAAACAGCAAGCCTCGTTATCGCAATAGGCTACTGCATGTTTCTACAGCAATTCTCCTATTTCTGAATCTATAAAAACACATTCTTGATGGGGAAAAACTGAGTTGTTGTGGGTAAGAATCTTGGTGAGAAGTCTGATAAAACTCCAGATGAAAACCTTGTATTGTCTGTAATATTGATGCATCTTGTGACAGAACCCTCCAATTGTGAAGGAGGGACTGAGTACGAAGGGTAGCTCTGATGTATGGATAATTCTTACCTGTGGAATTCTGGAATTGGAATCTCGCTCTATGTCCACCTCTGTTGAAACGGCATTTGTTGAATCTTTGCTGGGTGGGAAAGAAGGTACCACCTCTGGTAGAGTCCCAATCACCTCTAGCTCGTCCGTAGTCTCCTCTGGGGGGAACTTGATAATAGGCACGGCCTGGCGAGCGTCCCCTGCCTCGCCCGGCCCTGTTAAAAAGGACCGCTTGAAAGAGCCTCTTGATGCTAGACTGGGCTTTGTCTAAAGACGTAAATGTGCCCACATATTTAGAGACGTCTTTGACAAATTTATCTCCGAAGAGATTACCCTCTGCTAAGGGGCCTGGTTCAGCCGAAGCCAGTTCTGTGAGATTGGAATCCATTCTCATGAGCAGAGATTTACGTCCTTCCGTGGAGATGGCACAATTCCCATTCCCCAGGAGACATATGGCTCGTTGCGTCCAGACAGCTAGAATATCCGGATCCACAGGGCTAGCAGGTTCTTTGGCCGCTAAGACCATTTCCAAAATCTTGGCTAGGGGTCCTGCCACATCTAATAACTTGTCCTGACAGCCCCGCCAGGCACGGTCGATACCTTGTTTGGGATCTTTAGCAAACTTTTTTAGGAAGGTTAGCATGCTGGCATCTATGTCTGGGGTTTCAGCTACCTTATCCGGTATGTCTGGTCTAGGGCACTCCGACCGCAGTCGGTTATGTATCTCTTTATCGAACCCTTTCCTGAGGGTCTCTTGACGGTATTCTGCTGCCTCTGGAGCCCAATCTGAAGAACGTGGGTGCATAATATCCGCAGGGTTAAAGGTAAAGGGAGTGGTTGGATTTTGAGATGGCACATCGGGAACAAGAAGGACAGTTTTTCTCGCTTTTTTCTTTTTGGGTGGTTCACCATTGTCTGACTTGGTAGAATCAGTGTCAGTATCAATATACACTTTCTGTTTGCGCTTCACCTTTCCACCCCCGGTGGAAGCCGGTGTTGAATACCCATGCTCATCCATAGGACCTTGAGGTAAATTAGCTAGGGCACCTGCATGAGGCCACGCTACTGACTTGGCTTTTTTCTTTACTTGTGGTGTCCGAGGCACCGGTTTGGGATTCAGGATTTGGAGGGTTCTGAAACCCATGATGCTTTGCAAAGCTTTCCAATTGTTTAGTAATAGGCTTAAGGGCTGCTGCTAATGCTTGCTGTACAGTATTGGGTACAGTGTTCTCAATAGCGCTGTTGACGGACTGCTGGACAGAGGCATCCAGAGCGTCAACAATATTGTCCTCCAATACAGACTCCTGTAGTTCTTCATAGTAGGGTTCATACTCCTTATCCTCAATTCTAACCCAATCTTCCATACTTGGATTTTTAAACTTTTAATTAGGGGCGGGGGGAATCTACCAAGTCTATCCAGTGGAGGAGTCCGGGGGAGCCAACCCACGTGCACTCAGAATTAGTGTATGTACGAATCAACTTAGCTCCTCAGCAAGGCTGTAGTCACTGATTATTGCAGCCCCAGTAACAGGAGGTCGTGAGCTGGATATATGTAGCTGGAGCGTGCACTCACTTCAAGGGCAGACGATTATTGCAGCCAGTCAGGCATACACCGAACTCTCTTGCCGATCGAAAAACCCAGGCGTTTCTGAGCTCCGGCGGCAAGGAAATTCAAGCGCGAACGTGTGTAGCTCAAATCAAATCAAAAATAGCCCAATTGGGCTACGCTCGTCCGGCAACAGGAAAAGGCGCAAGTTAAACCGTGCCATATGAGGGGAGGCTCCGATTGAGTCATGCGAGAGACCCCGATCTGACACACAGTAATGAGAGCACCGCTTACCTATGTGCTTTAGAGGTGCTCCCCAGCTATGGGAGACCCGCGACACTCGCGCTAATGAAGCGCCGACCAAAATACCTCAACCAACATCACATAATGGCATAATCACATAATCCCAGGCAGCTCGTTTCCCTCAGGCGCGAACACGAGCTTTATAAAATGCAGTTCGGAAAATCGTAATATAATGTAAAGAGCACTTATCTCCGCTGTGAGCAGCAAAGAATGAGGCTCTTGGAAAGGAGATGGTGGCTCTTATAGGGTCTGCTGGGACATGATTGGTTGTGAAGCATCATGGGAAATGTAGTTTGTTTATAATGATAAAACGTTTTCATTGGCTGCTGTGAGTTTACAGTAAAGAAAGAGAAGCAATAATCGGAGCCTCCGGTCCTGTAATAGAATAATGAGGGATTGCAGGCCTTGGAGGTGTCACCTCCCTCCTGCAGGAAGCAACATGGTTGTTAGCCCCAAAAGGCAGGCTTCAAAGGTGAAGCCACTTTTGAAGGGCAGATTTGTAACACCAAGTGGGAGGGCTGCTCCATTGATGAGGTAGACAGGCTGGCATGGGAGGGCAGAGAAGGGAAACCAGTTGCCAAACTGGGTTTCCTAGGAGCATGTAGTCCTGAGGTAGTCACACCCCGGTGGTGGGCTAGTGGGGTCCAAACACTGAGAGAGGGGATTCGTCATCTTGGGTGTGGGCAGAATGGTGCATCGTAGGATAGCCAGATGCCATACTGTGAGAAGCTGGGTTTCTGTTACAGTAACCCCCCCACACTTTTTGCCAGACTACTGATGCACTTTTGACTTGATGTGCCCTGGGTCCCTGCCAATCAGGTTCCCAGGGCCTATGTTCTTTCCCCCAAAACTGTACCCAAACCAATTGGCATTTCTGGCCACAGCTCAGCCCCTTGTAAAAGGTACCAGGGGTACCAAGGGCACTGTGGCCAGGGAAGGCCTCTAAGGGCTGCAGCACTTATTGTGCCAACCTTAGAGGCCCTGTACCCTTACACTCACACACTGCCCTTGCAGGCTGTGTGTTTTGGTGCAGAACAAAGTGAAGAGTCGACATGGCACACATCCCTTTGTGCCATGCCTACAACCCACTGCCCTGGCATAGATCAGTCACCCCTCTAGCTGGGTGCACTATACTAGTGGTGAGGGTACAGGTGCATGAGCCCTGTACCCCTACAGTGTCTAAGTGCAGTGCTGCCATTAAGAGTATATGGTGCTGGGAGTTTGTCATTACGAACTCCACAGCACCATAATGGCTACACTGAAAACTGGGAAGTTTGGTATCAAACTTCTCAGCACATTAAACCCACACTGATACCAGTGTGGGATTTAATGAAAAATGCACTCAGAGGGCATCTTTGAGATGCCCCCTGAAAAACGACCAGCCTCTGGTGGGTTCCCTGACTGGTACACACCAGCCTGCCACCACGAGACCTGTTTCTGGACCCCTAGGGTGGGAGCCCTCGCTCCCTGAGCCCAGAAACAAAGCCTTTCCTGGGCGGAGGTGTTCACACCTCCCCCAGGCCAGGATGAGCCATCTGTGGCAGGGGAGCCTCAAAGGCCTGGCAGACTTTGTAATGCGACCCCCAGCCTCTCCTGCTGTCAGGAGCAGGCACCCTTCCTGTCTCCCCTCCTTTTTGGCGGGAAGACAGCCGGGAAAAATTAGCCAGCCCAGAAGGTGTGCCCACTTCTGCCAACCCCACCCCTCAGGTGGGGGATGCGAAGCCCACTATTCAGTGCCCGCCATCTTGCAGATGACATGCTCTTCCCTATCAGGATTAGGGATTGTGCTCACTCCCCCACGTGGGTTGAGCACACCAAGGGTGTAGTCACCCTTAGGTCAGTAGCCCATTGGCTACTGACCTCGAGACCCCTAAAACGCCCACTAAATACAGTATTTAGGGGGCAGCCCTGAACCAAGAAGACAGATTCCCGTAACCTATGAAGAAGGACGAAAGAAGACGCCCAGCAGAGGAGACTGCAGAGAACTGACCTGGCCCCAGCCCTACCGGCCCGGTTGCAGTTTCCAGATATCCTGCGCCAAAAGTCGCCTTGTCCTGCAGCCAGCGACCTCCAGAACCCCTGGGAGGACTGACTGCCTTCAACAAAGACCAGAGCTCCTGTGAACAGCAGCTCTGTGGCATTTATATGTTAAATTGAATGAGTGTAGAGGCAAATACAATCTGTTTCTTCTGTTGTCTTCTGCATGTGCAAAGATATGTAATTTGTTCGGTTTCCCAAGGCTAAGGTGACCTGACTACTTGTCCTTTATGGTACCCTGTATAAATATTACATACAATAGTGCCTAGACTTCCCCTGATTGCTTGTAAGCGCTACACAAGACAGGTGACGATATTACCACATTGGCAACAATGTTAAATCGTCTGGGAGTAGGGAGACTATAAGTAATGTCTTTTATCAGCTAATAATGCATGCGTAAACAAGCGCTGCTTTAAAATACACTGCTGTAATTTCATGGCAGTACAGGCACAGGGTGACTTTACAGCAGTACACACACAGTGTGACTGTAGCCTGCTGAGATGTTACAGCAGCGAACACACAAGGTGACTCTATCCTGCTGAGATGTTATAGCAGCGCACACACAGGGTGCCTCTACCCTGCTGGGATGTTACAGCAGCGCACACACAAAGTGACTTTACAGCAGGGCACCCACAGTGTGACTGTAACCTGCTGAGATGTTAAAGCAGTGCACACTGCCACTGAGGGCATGGTGCACGCTTGGCATTGCTGTCACAAAATAAGATAAATTAACCTATAACTTGGAAGGGGGATCCTCAAAATGATAAGTGTGTTGTGTACTAAAATATTTGTGATGGGCTAGAAATGCTGTGTTTATGGCTTTTAATAGTTTTAGGCTACAGTCATATGTTAGAGGAAAGTGTGAGCGACATGATTATCAGAATATGCCTTTAAAATATAATTATCACTACCTATTTCTTTGCATTTTACTCAGTTCATATTCCCGGCATTCAATGCAATTCTGTTTTTCTACTCGCATTTACACAGTGAAAATAATTGTTCTATGGAATTTTTTGAATAATTAATTGTAAAATATAACTCTTACTTAAATCCAGCAGGTGATAGGAGTGTGAACAGGAAAAGAAAAATGGGAGAGCCTATAAAGTGGACCAAACGAAAACCGCTGTGTAGAGCTTTAGTTCGAAAGACCACCACCAAGGTGCTGGAGAGCTTCCATAAGGGCATAAACTCTAGAAGCCAGCTGTTGTCAGACGGTTACCAGGAGCAGAGAGGCGATGAAGCTACTCCAGATGTAAATGGATCCAGCACATCACAGCCTGTTGATTCATTTCCTGGAGTACCCATGGGACAGTTAACCCAGGCATATAATGATTTTGAAATTCTTCCAAGCAATTCACAATTACTCAATGATCTTTCAAATACACAAGAACTCCAGACACCATACGCATACACTACATGTGATAACAGCGACAGCCTCAAGGAGAGGTTTGTTGGACATAAAGGGCCACATTCCCGAATGAGACCCTATGCCTGCACGGACTGCGGAAAAAGCTTTCTTCATAAGGGAAATCTTATAAACCATTATAGAATACACACTGGGGAAAAACCGTATACATGCACATTCTGTTACAGAAGCTTCAGTCGTAAAGATTATCTTAACGGACATATTAGAACACATACAGGAGAGCGACCATACAAATGTACTGAATGTGAGAAATGCTTCACTCAGAAAGGTGAGTTAAATCAACATCGAAAAAAGCATCTTTGATAAGAGCTCCACCCTAGCAGTCAATCGATTCATATATTTTATAAATAAAAATAGAACAAAGAAAACATCACAACAAAAACATTTAATGTTTGTAAACTACTATGAAGCGCTTATACAGATACAGTTTGAACAAAAGGTAGTGGATCGTGAGAATGGCAGGGACAACACTTTGAGTTTCAGTAGATACCATTCCAAACAGAAAGATGACTCCCATGATTAGAAATCCATAGATATTTGCAAAATCTACCATAATACAAATAAAATCAACTCCGGTTAAACTATATTAGTAAGGCACGAATGGCCAGTTGCACAAAGGGAATCTGTAAATCAGAGGGTACGTGAATGCTAAAACTCTTTTTGTTTCTATGTTCTAAACACATTTAGTGATTCAGAAAAGTGTTTCCCTATCACTTAATGTATTTAGAAATAGATACTGATTCGGTATTTGGAAGGGCGTATTGTGGGCATCCCTTCCAAATGCTATGTATCAATGTTTTGCAACCAAGATGCTGTTGCAAAACATCGCTATCTTAACAACACAAAGGCGGTGGAAATCCATTCACAAAGGGAAGATGTCCCCTTGGGACCTCTTCCCATTTGTGAATTTAAAAGAAAAAAAGTTGATCACATTTTCCCTTAAACAAACATTTATTTTTTTACTTTTCTTTTTAAGCACAGTCCCATTTTGTTTAAGGAAATGGGCTGCATTAAAAAACAAAAACAAAGTTTGCTTTATTAGAAAGCAATCACAGCAGGCCACCATGTCTGTGATGATCCAATCGTATTAATATCGTACTAATATCCATGCGGTTGGTTGTATTGTGCCACTGCGATTTAGTATTTTGCGAACCGACCTTTTGGTACATAGGTTTGTTTGCAAGATACCACATTTGTCGCAAAAATACTGGTCACAATTTGCGACCAGTATTTTGAGACCAGTGTTTAGTACAGCTGGCGCTTAGTACCGACATGTAAAAGGGTACCAGGAGAAACATCATATCCAGAAAGTGGGGTACCATAAATATCAATGACACTTTATATAGTAGGGTCCTGGCAACCAAAATAATTAGAAGCCTGGCCCAAACAGACGCATGCCAGGGTAATCGAACCTTATCCAGTACCTCCAAATAGACAAACATCCAAATGAACAAACACACATGGCTGTCAAAACCCCAAAATCATCGCAAAGCTTAACTTCTAATGGCCTTCTAGTTGCCCAATCTCTCCCCCGTTCCCCTCTACTTTTCGGTGTTTTAAATGTGTGTGCTCAGTATGTGCCTCTGTCTCTGCTTGTGATGTTACCTCAGAGTATCTTCAGTTGGTCTCTTATTCTCTTTGTGTATATTTCAGTTCTCTCTCCTCTGTTTGTATGGCTGTCTTTTTCTATCCCCCCTCGCCATCATTGCTTATTTGTGTATGTCACTCTCTGATGCCTTCTCTAAACTCTGGTTTTCCCTGGGCAATATACAGTGGCGTGATTGTTAACACGATAAGGTTGCAATAGTAATGACTGTTCATGGGAAGTTGCAACTGAAACACAAGAATCGTGGCAGCCAGTCACTTTTGCAGCTTTTTTACACTACCGGTGACTCTTCCTCATGTTGTGTATTTCACCAAAGATGTGGCAACTGGTTTTCTTTCTAAGTGCTTTGAGAGATCATTTTCTACTTGCCCACTCTATGTCCCTGCTTAGGGGTCTGTGGGCAATGATGAAAGCTCTTTGATAAGGATGAGTCGGCGGTTTCATCATTGGAGCCACTTGCAGCTAAATTACTAAAATGTTTGATCACCATGAGGGTCGTTCCCCTACTGCATCTTCAGTCTCTTTCCAACGATGCTGTAAGTCGTACAGGCTCCACCCATTCAGCTTTTATTTAGCGGTCCAGTTTGGCTTTTTGTCAGCCAAGGTGATTTTTCGGGTATAATTAAGATGAGTTATAGGAGAACTAGATGGTCTCATATAGCAGTGTTCATTCTTAAAGTTCCTGCCAGATTGGGGGGGGGGGGTGCTGCAGTCAGAGCTAGAGTTTAACCACAAAGTAACTATTATCAGCAGTACACAGTACATTATCGCCACAAAACCTAATCCAACTCCTACTGTGCCAGAAGACGCAATTTGTGAGATGTAATCTGGATAAAAAAACTTCCTACTTGCATGCAACTCTTTTTGCTACTTTTGATCTGTCCAGGAAAGTTATGTGAATTGTTGGTACATAACTGTTTATTTCTTTTCTTGGTAGTTGACTTTCCTAGCAATTTTCAAGGATTACGAGGCAGAAGCGGTGCCTCTACTGGCTTCTGTCCAGGAAAGGTCAGCTCGAGGCATGATTCTTCCCTGTGTTAATGATCACAGTGTTGTTAATAGACATCTATAATGTTCACACTTAGGCACACACAGACCTGTGCCCAACACGATCCATTGTGGGTTGTGTTGTGCAGAACTGTGCATTTGGCACCAGTGTCCTAATGTAAGTTTCACATTGAAAGGAGTTTGAATTCTTGTGTTGGTTTGGTCTTTGAACAGGACGTGAAGTCTCTTTTTTTGTCCTCCACTGCTTTGGACATCCTCACCTAGAGAAGTATATCCTCACACAGATGAGCACTGTGACTAGGGAGCAGGATGAGGAGTTTATCAACCAGGAATTTATTCATTCACGAAAGTACAGACTTTCTCATCCCTGTCCTACAGTCCCCACATCTTCCCACACCCACATTGCCCCCACAGCAGCCGCTTTTCTTCTGTCATTAGTCCTGTCTGCCCAGATCCGCTGCTGTCCAATAAAACAGGTTTCTGTTAGAAGACATGGTGAGGAGATTGTGAGGGGTGGGGAAGAAGTTGGGGCCAAAGTATCCTTGTAGTCTGCATAAGGAATACGGGCCAGATGTATCATTACACTGGCTGTAAAAACTGGTCTCAATTTGCGACCAGTATTTTTGCAACCAGTGTGGAATTTTGTGAATTGTGAACCGACCAATGTACTATTTGGCTGGTTCCCACAATTCCAATTCAGAGTGGGTTGCAGTTTGACCTGCGTCATTAATTTTCAAGAGGTAGGTCGCAAGTTTCGAATCTCGTTGGATGCAATCACAGGGACAGTGGCCTGCAAGGGTCTGTAGACCACTATATCTGTTATTTATTTTAAATAACGTTTTTTTTTTTAAAGAAACTGCGCATTTTCACTTAGGATAAAGAAATACTTTAAAGAAAAGTTTAATTCAGAATTGGCAGAAATCTGACCCTAGATATTTTAAAAGCCTGACTAGGGGACAGTGAGGTTATGCTGTCTAGGGCGAAGGGGCTCAGGCCAAGGGACCCATTGACTTATGAGCACGACAAATATCATAGTTCATTCCTAGAAAAGGAGTTTGATGAGAGAGTAGCCCTCGGAGTAATCTGACATTTTCTCTTTTGTGCTGAAAGAAGTGCTTTGAGATCCAGCGGGTTGTAGTCACACTCTGCTGTCTGTGTGTCTGTCCATCTGTCACCTTCAGAGAGTTCTATGCATCACTACCTCACTCTCTCTAGCTGTCTGTGTGTGTGTCTCCTTCTGTCACCTTCAGAGAGCTAAGGTGCATCACTCCATCACCCCTAAGCTGTCTGTGTGCCTGTCCCCTTCAGAGAGTTACGGTGCATCACTCCCTCAATCTCTCTAGCTGTATGTCTGTCCTTTTCTCACCTTCAGATAGTTACGATGCATCACTCCCACACCGTCTCTAGCTGTCTGTCCGTCTGTCACCTTCAGAGAGTTACGGTACATTACTCACTCACTCTCTAGCGGTCTGTGTGTCTGTCCGTCTGTCTATCACCTTGAGAGAGTTACCGTGTATTACTCCCTCAATCTCTCTTTGGTATCAGTGTGGGCCTTCTGCCATTTCTATTTCACAAGCACTGACATGAGACTTAATTTATACAACGTAAATGGCCCTCTCCAGAAACAGGAAGTGGATATGTGACTGCATCAAGTTGTTACAATAGGAGACATTTTGGTATTTTGATATTTGTATGTCTAAGGAGGTCTCTCGGAGAAATGTTCGAATGTTTTTTTCTCTGTTGCATTTTGACCATGTAATTATATTTTATTATTCAATACAATTCTTTGGTTTCCTCCATGAAGGTAATTAAAATGTGAAACAAAGTTGATAAATTCAAAAATCAGTCAGTTCAGGTTTTTGCAGAGTGTAGATACCAGCACTGGAACTCAGTCAGATTCAGAGCAAATGCACAAGTCTGTGATAAGATGGGTTCTGTGATAACAAGAGGGCTAGAAGGTTATGAGCAAAGTGTTTACAATAATATGCGATATAAATATGCCTGCTAGCTCACATTCTGCACAATAATAGCAATCATTGCCTTTGCACATATTCTGAGCTGGGCGAAAAAAGGTTTTCACAGCTATCCGTGCCAGGTGAGCCATCAAGAAATGACCTGCGTGTGCTCGATTTCATGTCCTGTGTCATATTTCAGAGAAAGGGTCCTGTTTCAATGAAACACAAATTATTGGTACTTAAACTTAACAGATACCAGAACTGGTAGAATATTTGACACCAAAATCCCAATATTGAGTTAAACTCTATGATATGTTATTATCCGATGATGATTGTACTTCACAAAGTGAAACATTAGGGTGTGCTGGACACATGGAATTCCATGTTGCATGGCTAAAACACAACAATAACTACTTTATTGTTATAATAAAGAATTACAAAGTTGAATTGAATTTCCTTATTACCCTTCCAGACAGGTCAGCCGAGAGAAAAATAAAATAAAAATGAATTTCACCCACTGCTAATAGCTTGGTCCATGTTCTAGTCCAGTGGTTCTTAACCTTTTGACTTCTGTGGACCCTACGTAATCCGTACTGGAACCTGGAACTGCCCACGGAATCAATATTGGCTTCTGGGATCTCCCACCGAATTATTACTGGAAGCCGGGGACCCCGGTTTAAGCATTTTTGAGAGTTTGAACCGCAGATCAATAAACAAGAAATACAGAAACAAGCACTCATTAAACAAACACACAAGTGCTGAAATACTTTATTTAATTCACAAAAAGTTATTATAGTTAAAATGTTTTTTATTTAAATGGAAATGTTGGCGCTTTTCTTGATCCAGCTGAGGCCATTCATTGTCCATTCTGTATTCACTGCTCCCGCAAATCAACCTGACGATAATAACCTCATTGTTATCCTCATATTTGAAGTTCCTTCACATTTACAGAACATTTTACAATTTTCAATTTGGCTTCTGTATTAATATACAGTTTATCAATTTCTTAATATTATTTAATTTTGTAATCTGAGTAGGCCTCTTGGACCCCCTAGGTTCCCCGGACCACAGGTTAAGAACCACTGTTTTAGTCCACCACTTTGTTGCTTCTGCGCCACTCCAGATAGAAACCAACCAACAGCAAATCAGGCTTGGTTCTGCTCCAACTGGAACAGTCTAGCCGGAACTGCCCGGCCCTAGACAGGAACACAAGGAATCTTGTAGGTGCTCTGCTACAGCATTCTATATGCACCTCGTGTTTTTGCATAACTCTGTTGGCCACACAGCGAGAACAGACAGTAATAGAAATGAATCTCATGTCCTACTAATAATCAGATAAGCACCCTTGGTGCAGCTGAAATATCTTCTCTCTGCAAAAGTACCGCTACCTGGTAAATCAATTTCCTGATCAGAGTAAGGATTTGTACCAGAAAACCAGTGGTGCATGGACTGTCCAATTGAGCTTTCCAGTACCGTCCTGCCAATCTCATTGAGATGCCTATGCATCAAGCCAAGCCCGTAGCAACAAAAGAGAAACTGCTGCCGTGCCCTGATGCGCAACACCTAATGCTTCCACAAAGGTCACACCTATCAACCATGCACACAAGCCTGGCTTTCAGCCAGCTATATCTGGACTAGTTTTTGCAAAAATGATACTGGTAAATTGGCACTTTACAATTTGATTGTCGTTTAACGTACTTTAATAAATACTTGAAACAATCTTGGAGTCTCAGTATTTGTAAATGATTGATTGATCGATTGTTAAAGATTGTTGTTGAACCTTGGTGTGTATTATTTCAACCCAAATTCCTTTATGGGTGTGAAAGGACTCTTTAGTTCCTGACCAGCCAATGGGAGCGTCGTAATATTTAAATAGTAAGTGAACACCCAATCCAGTGCCTTCTTTTAATGACCAATCACATGCGCTGTGACTCAGCGGACTGGGCCTAATTATCTGCGTGCAGCACGCGTGCTTCATCTCCTCGAATATGTGCTGAGAGCTGATGAGCTGCCGTGCTTGTGTGATGGTGCACAACCCTTCGGGAAAGACTTTAACTTTAGTATCTGAACAAGACCGTAGTTATAGATTACTTACCTTGGAATTACCCCCAGGCGTCAGACTGGATCCGGAGAATTTGTTTCGTAGCAGTACCACTGCGCGTCAGTAGGTGGCATCGGTTGACTCCACGTTCGGCGGCGTGGTTGCCAGGATGACGGTGCGGTGTCTACTTAGATGCCGCCCCTGTGCGCTTACGTCGGTTCTTTCTTTTTCCGCACCAGCCAGCGCATATCCGGAGAGAGCGTGCCCCTTAGTCACTTTTTGACTAACCCTTTTTTGACTTTTGACGATATTTTTTGAGTTCTTCGACTCCTGGTGCACGAGGGATGTCCAGCCATCGGCCCTGTTTCAAGCCCTGTGACTTCTGTCACAAGTTGATGTCGGTCAACGATCCGCACCTCGTGTGTCTCTGGTGCCTGGAGCCGACCACGACCCGAAGTCGTGCTCCGACTGCCGGGCCCTGAACCCGAAGTCTTTTTGGGAGCAGTCCTGAAAGGTTTTGGAGGCCCGGCAGTCCGCTCCGTGTTGTTCGAGGTCCCGATCAAGGGGAAGGCCGCCACCATTCGTCCTCGAAGTCTTCACACTCCTCGGGTAAGTCGAAGCACAAGAAGAAGGCTAAGAAGCATCGTCGCTCTTCGCCTCCTTTTCCTGGAGCCGTAGTGTTCCCTGCCCAGCTTTGTGCATTTTACGAAGCGCTGCACAGCATCTTTGGGCAGCTTGACTCCGCAGGCGCGCCTTCAGGCCCCACGGACTCGGCTGGGGGCCCTGGGCCTTCGATGCTGGTGGCTACTGCTGCGGCGCTGCAGGGTCCCCAAGGATGCAGGCCTGGATCCGGATCGGTGCCGGTCGACCTCACGCCCCCGATGTCGGTTGTGCCCCCAACCGGCGTCGACCCCAGCCTCACCCCTGATTTGGACACGGTGCCGGACCGACATCGGTGCCGGAGGGTAATTTTGTACCGCTGTTCATCCCTGGCGTTTCCGTACCGCCCTGAGTGGCAGCCAGAGGAGGGTGAGGACTAGGAGGGGTCTTTTGACCCTCTAGCAGACCAACTTGAGGAGCTGGACTGGCGAGAGGAGTTGGGTGATGCCAGTGACTTGGATACCTCCCCATACCTTGGTATGCTTTCTCACCCTACCGTGGCTATGGAGGAGGGAGCTTCCTACGCTGTGGTGTTGCGTAGGGCGGCTGAGGCCTTGGGCCTGGAGCTTCCTACGGTGGCTGTCAGGACTAACCTCCTGACTGAGGTGCTTTAGCCAGCAGCAGCCTCTTCGGAGCCCCTGCTGCCTTTTAATGATGCTCTCACTGATATCCTTCTCGGCACTTGGTCCAAGCACAGCACATGGGCTCCTGTGGACAGGATGATTGCCCGACGCCACCGCCCGGCCCCGGGCGACCCACTTTTCCTTTCCCAACACCCTACCCCTGAGAGCTTGGTGGTCCAAGCCTCATCCTCAAAAGGCGCATTCCCTATTGCTCTCCCAGATAGGGAATCGAAGAACCTGGACCATCTTGGGAAGAAGATGTTTTCTTCCGCCAGCTTAGGACTGCGGTCAGTGAACACCGCATATCTTTTGGGCCGTTATACACACACAGTGTGGGACACGTTTGCGCAAGTACTGCCTCAGTGCCCGGAGGAGGCCCGGACCGTGCTATTGCTGAGGGTCGAGACGCAGTTAAGTTCACCATCCGGTGTGGGCTGGACACTGCCGACTCGCTGGGTAGGACGGTTACCATGTCGGTAGCCCTGAGGCGCTACCCCTGGCTGAGAACGTCTGGCTTCTCTGGGGATGTCCAATCCACACTTTTGGACATACCCTTTGTCGTGTCGTTCCTATATTACCGATATAGGATCTGCGCGTTCGGATAACATAAACTGTAGGACTGGTGGCAGACTGGCTCTGAGCACCCCCACCGAGAATGTTAGCCTTTCTGTTTTAGCTAGCTCACAGTGCCACTAGAATCTCCTCTTATCGGGGAGAGACTAGTTTCTGGCAACCTCAGAACATGACAACCCCGATCCCCCAGGATCGTGGAAACAATATACTACTTTTCGCTCAGTCACTCGTGTTCACTTATTCGGTCTCAGAGAGATACACAGAATAAACAGTCTGGGCGTTTCAATAAGTATTTATTGAACAGTTATTCTAGTGTAAAATATATGAGCTGCAACAACCATTAGACAGTAGCAGATAGATATGATTAGCAGTACAGTGAAAATAAAAGGATAGTATAGTTCTACCATCTTGCAATAATCATGAATACCTACATGAATATAAAATGCCTGATAAAAATTTGCGTACTCCTACGATGCCTATCTAGATGTACCTAAGTGTACCTAGCATGTGAGTAGGTGTGAAGCCAAGAATCCCTCTAGGATTTAGTCTAACCCCATTACCTGAAGTGAGAGAGTGTGGGACCCCGTCCTGGTCTCGAGTTGGACACCCCGCGAGGGATGTGTTACCACTGTCAGCTGGAGCGTCTGCATGCAGGAGCCTCAGCGTCTCTGGTCAGTGTGTCGGCCTGGAAGTCTCGGTCTCCTCTTAACCCTAGCAAGATGTGCTGTATTTATACAAAAAGTATCTAGGGTTTCTTTGTCCCTTGTTTCTTGTATTAGCCATTGTTGGATTTGAGGATGACGTATGGGTTGAACCGTGTACGTAGATATTATGCAGGTAGTGTAGCCCCTGCCTGGTTTCCAAGAACCCTCATGAATATTCATTCATACTGTATGAGTCCATTGATGGAGTTATAGGACGCTATTGTTCATGGAAAACCTCCTGCGCCGAGGACTAGAACTAGGTAAAGGTTCAATCCTAAAGGCTCGGTACTGTGTAGTGTAAGGGAGGTAATGTAGGTGAAGGTGTATGATATTACCCGGGCCTATATTAGGGTACCTATATGAAACATAACACCCACTCCTCTTCCGAACAGTCAATAATAATAAAAATGCTAGCGAACTACTGTATTTACTAGGTAGCAGCGCATAAAACATTAGTGAGCTTCATAAAATATTGTCATTAAAATCATTTAAAAACAGTCTAATCAGGGTGGAGAAAAATTATTCTCGAAAGCTAGAATTGGAAATGTCACTTTAAGCCAAAGTCCTAGTTGAGTTCGTTTATATAAGCCGAACCACTACAAGCGTCAGAAGGCCATGCTTTTCCAGCGAAAGTGTCCATTTTAGGAAGTGTTCCAAATTTAGTTGAGTATTTTGTCAAAAGAAAAATTCTGAATTCTTTCTCAGCACACAATGAGCCAATTATAGATCAAGTGTCCTGGCCGGGAGACGCAACATCGTTGTTGCTTGCCGCTGCAGGGGACGGTCCCTGTAATACCTCGCAGAGCACGTCAATGGAGCACAGATGATATTCAGAGCTGCCAATAGCTGGTGCAGAGGCGGCTGGTGCTGTAGTCGATACCGGAGTGCTAGTGGAAGAGCTGATGCTTAACCCAGTTGTAAAAGGCATCTGCGGGTTCTCGAGGAATGCAGCCATCAAGATGGGAATACGCTGGGGACATTGCCGAGCCTGGGCCCTCAGGGGTTCCAGCCTGGTATTCAAGTCCGCAGGCGTGTCCGATGCAAGTGTCAGACAGAGATCAAACACGCATTCTTCACCGCAAAATAGGCATCGAAGAACAGGTAAGATGCAGTCCATCCAGACTTGTCTAAACGATAGGAATCAAGAGACACTCAGTTCCCGTAGGCGAGGTGTGCCCAGATGTTGTACCATGCGTTCACGATATTTGCGCTCCAGGAGTGCTTTTGCCATCTCGTTGGTGATTGTGCCGTCCATTGCGTAGCAAAAATATGACAATCAGGATACCTGCTATTGAGAGTAGGATCAGCGGAAGACCTCCAAAAACGCTTCCCAATACGGAGTGTATAAAATTTGGAATAATTCAGAGGATTGTCTGAAAGGTGCTTAGAAATCCTGACCCTATGGTCTTAAATAGGTGTACAATACCACTCGTATCAGACATATTAAAGATACGACCCACCATTTCTGCGAAATGAAAGGGGCAGTTTGTACGTATAAGTGCCTGTATCTCAGTCGAGGTCCTTGCGATTTGAAGATCAAAGGTCTCTCGAGCGGAGGTTAAGGGTACGGTTTGCTGTAAAAGCATGGCTTTCAGTCTGCTCAAAGTATCAAACTGTTTAAAGGAAACATTCAACGAAGGCCATAATGGCGCCTCCCTGACTGTATTTACTGGGGGAAACAATACTTGCATACAGCAAGTAACCCTGGAGTTCACAGTGACCAGATAGGCAATGCCCGGAAGCATCCCACAGCAACGTTGATCGTTCAGCATCAAGTAACTCCCATTCGAGAGTAGCCTGAATACCGGAGTAATCACGGCAGCAGGAGTCCCTTTCATGTGGCAGGACAAGTTTGCTACTGAACCATTACACGCTCCGTGCAGGGAAATATCCTGGCACATGTGAGAACCGCTTAAAGCGTTCTTGCAGTTTGTACCGCTTAGAAGCACTTTTCGATCCCCACTCCGGCATCGAAATCTGTACGGTAATTCCCAAGATTCCTTAATGTATTCCTTACCCAATTTTTCATATTTGCTTGCCTGTTTTTGTTCAAGGCAATACTGAAACTGAAAAGTCGTGACCGGTAGAGTGATGTGGCCATGGATTAGCCATTCTGTGGACGGTTATTCCGCTACCGTAAATGGTAATCTATCCAGTTTCTCAATACGCAGCATTGTATATTTTGCTCCCCTTTGTGCCAATTCTACCTGTTTATCTGTTAGATTATATTCAGAAAACAGAGACGTACTGTTGATAAAACGCCAAGGCACATAGCCTTCACGCAAAGATTGCAGTGTCCAGCTTAACGACATAATAGAACGTAACTGAGATTGCCCGTGTTGTAATATGGCCAAATCTTGTTCCAGTATGTCTATTGCAGAAGATACAATGTTGTCTAAGGAATAGATCCTGGAGGTCAAAGTTGTTAACCCATTATCCACTACTGCTAATGCCTTCTCTAAGTTAATACGGTCTATTTCCCGTATTCTCTCTGCGGCCTCTTGTTGGGATATTTTCCAATTTTCATTGTAGACCGCATAAATGCCAGCATATATGAAACGTTTCTGACGTGATTTCCTGGGACCTAGCAAAAAGTCCCTAAGATCCATGTCATGTGTGAGTAAGGATAAGTGTTGTTTCACTTCTGTTAGTGTTGAGGTCTCTAGCCAATCCAGGCACAACTTCCCAACACTGTAGGATGTCACTACCCCTGGGTGTTCTCTTTGTACATAGCATGGGTCTGGCCTATGGGTACTGAACCCTTCTGTTATACCCCAGAATCTTTTCTGACATGTGTTTGTGTCTAAGGGCCAAACCACCCATTTCTTCCAATCGGGGTCTGATCTATAGTACTGTAAAATGTCAACCACTGTTGCCCCTTCTTGTGAAGTCGAATTTTGCCACCCCTCTATCTGTGATGGTGTTGGAAACCAAGGTGTGTTCAGGTCCTTGTTCTTGGCTAGTCCAAGACAGGATGTCTGTTGCACAGTGTCATTCAGGAATATCATCTGCTGTGGAATGAGGCATGCTCTAAATGGCGGTTCTGGTCCTGGACTTGCCAGTCTCTAGAACCCCAGACTGATTTTAAGTCTATTGTGTCCTTCCATAGGTCAAAACCCTGTTCAGACAATCGGGTGATAAAGAAAGCAGAATATATTTGTTTGGTGTTTTTCAACATAATTGTCAGTGCTGATGTCGGTGCAACCTTGTAGTAATACGAGGTCGGGTCAGTGGTGTTAAACCCTGAAAATATGGAAACTTCTGAGCAAATGTATGCGAACTACCTTTTGGTGGTGTGGGCAATGTTCCCACTGGTGGTACACAGAAACATTTCTAGGTGACATAGATTTGTACAAGAAATGATGACCATAATGTTGGTAACAGTACAAAGTGTCATAGTCTGAAGTACCTTCTAACTTTTCAGTGTTCGGAAATGTGGCAGTTCTCTCTAAATCAGACAACATATCATTAACAGTTTCAGAGTCCCAATCATCAGAAAATGTACTGGAGGTAATGATATCACTCAATGAAATTTTAAATACATGAGACATTTTTAAAAGTTCAGTAGGTCCGAATATATCAAAATCAACCTTGTCCCAAACTATACCGTCCGGTATAGGAACTGCTGTAATGTTCACTGATGACAAGTCTCTTTGTTCACGATGAGAAGATTGATGTGGTTTCAGAATCAAATTCACTTTCTCGGCTTCAGGTCTTTGTTGAAGGTATCGTCCGTTAATAAGCATGCTAAAAGTTATAACTAAGCCTAGCCAGGAAAGAAAACAGTATCCCAGTAATTACCCATAGTTCTACCCAAGGTGATACCAGGTAAGTTTTTTTGAGAAAGTTCAGAAAGTTCGTAATCTGCTGCTTGCGTGTTTGTTGGGCTGGCGTCGTTTCCGGTTCACTTGGATCGGGATTTGTTGAAATCGTAGTTTGCTCTCATCAAGGCATGTTGACGTAGATATCTGTATTTGGTCTAACAGCTATTTGTCTGTCATTTTGAGTTTGATTATGTATTTGAACTTCAGGTTCAAGAGGAACGAGTTCCATAGCATTGTTGCTTAGTCCTTCATTCCGTGTTGGAGGCTCTTCGAACGTGATGAGTCTTTCCGTTTGAACTTCTTGGATTGTAGCGAGAGGAGGGCGTCTGCTACTTTGGAGTCCACGTGGCCTACTACTCAGTATTGGCCACATAGTGTGGTTTGATTAAGTCGATTGAGACAAATCTTTTCTCCTTTTTCCCGGCAAGAGGCGGTAGAAGTACAGTTTTTGTTCCTTGAATTGCTAGGACCGGTACAGGTTTTCTGTAGGATGGCCCAAATTCTTTTTTATCCGCTATTTTCTCTCTGACCAGATCCCCGAATTTTGGGATCCAGACAGGTCTTGCCGTGACTGCCTTGACGTCCCCAGTGGCGGTCTGTTTCAGGTGGACGTTACTTTGTTGGATTCATTTAGATCCTGTAAAACAGCCAAACGATCATGGATATCAAATGGTTTCTCATCCGCCACTGTGCCTTCACAATCAAGATCAGGTACCCACATTCTTGTCCCAAATAGGACCTCGTAAGGAGTGACACCCCTAGAGAGCTTCTTGGCTGGTGTATTGAGAGCTCGTTGTACCCCATATATATGATTGACCCAACTACCGCCCTTGTCTAATACCCTAGCTGTTAAAGATTGCTTTAGGTCCCGGTTTTTCCTTTCCACAACTGAATTTCCCTCAGGATGGTACGGAGAGGAGTACCGCAATGCTACGCCCATACTTTCCATTGCCTCTTTGTAAGCCCGAGAGCTAAACGCGGGGCCACGGTCAGAATGTAACGTGCCAACTGCGTATGTCCCGATAAAGACTCGCAAATCTTTGACAACAGTTCGAGCGTCAGCCGAGCACTGAGGCCAAACCCATAGGACTCTTGAGCATGAATCCACTGCAACTATGATAAACTTGTAAGCCCGTCTGATTGTAAGGGGCCGCAGTGGTCCAGATATACACAAGCAAGAGGTCTGTCTGATTTCAATAATGGTGTCTGTGCCGGGCGTGCTATGGTGGAGCCTTTCATCTGCTGGCAGATGTCACATTTCAAGACGTAGTCTTTAGTTTGTTTTGTCAGACCTGGCCACCAATAGCGCCGTTTCAACAATGAAATAGTCGCTGTAACGCCTGTATGCGCAGAGCCCAAACCCTCGTGTGCTGCAATAATCAAACCTTGCTTACGATCCATATTTGGTATTACTCTGTCCCCCAGTCCAGGAATCTGAGCATATGGAATGTTGTTTGCATCTAATTTGTAGGAGTACTTGAGTGGAAATTTCTTTGGTACTGCTGAACTGCCTTTGGCGTGAAGCAATGACAGCAACCACAATCTCACCGTCTATCCTCGTTTTTGAACGAGTGATTGCAGCTACGGAAGCCGTGCGTACAGCCCCCTTCGCGGCTTCATCAGCCAATGAATTCCCTTCAACGTGAACGCCATCACACTGATGACTCGGTGTATGTATCACGTGAGCCCTTGGTAGTTCGTTTCTCAACTCAACTACCTGTTCCCATAGCATTTTATGCTTAATCGTGCCACCTTTTGCGTCTTTGAACCCGTTTAGTTCCCAATGATGTAAATATTCATTGTATGATTGCACACAGTAAAAAGAATCACACACTATCAGTGTGGGGAATTCGTGATCCGTATTCACCAGTGCCAGTATCAGTGCTTTTAATTCTGCCAACTGGGCCGTGCAGTCTCCTAGAGATTGCGTCTTGGTGCAACTTGGATGGAACTTTCCATCCCGCATTCAACCTTTAACGATCGCACATGCTGCGCTGTATTGTTGCTTACTCCCTATGGCCGGTTGAGCAGATTCGTCAGTGTAAATAATATATTCATACTGATCTAGAGGCAAGATTTCATTCGGCAGAGGATATTCTTGTTCGTATTGCAGAAATGCTTGTGTTTTGAGACTTGGATCAAATCTGTATTCAACATCCGTTGCAGTAAGAGAATTAGCCCATTGTATCCATCTCGGATGTAAGGCTTTTGCATTATGAATGCTAGCCTTTGTAACAGCTTCTAAAGCCGGTACCGGTGTTACGACAATTATGCGCTTTCCCTGAGCCAGTGCTCTTTCTCTTGCTACAGCGGTCTGAACTGCTGTCAGGATTTTTTTTGTTTAAGTGAAACGCATTTCTGCGTTTGTGTACAGGTGTGATTTGTAAGCGATTGGTACTGTTTCTCCTTCATTGAAGGTTAAGTAGGTGTACCCGCATTGACCCGCTATTACACGGATCACTAAGTTGCGTACGTTTACTCTCGTCTGTAAGTGTTTTGAAGCTATCATGTCTTCTTGTAGTGAACATAAGATGTTTGTGTGTTCCTGTGTCCATTGCCTAACTGAAAAGTCAGGTTTTATTAAGTCATAGAAGGGTTTTACTCTTTCTGCATAATCCAAAATGTATGTTCTGCCAAAATTTAGGAATCCCAGTATTGATTGTAAATTTTTTAATGATTTTGGAGGTTGGAGCAGCGCACACTTTTCTAAAAGGTTGGCTACCAGACTTTTCCCTTCACTTGAAAGCTCATATCCTAAAAACAGGACATTGAGGTGGGCGATTTTTGATTTTTTTAAATTAAATTTGTAGCCCTCAGAGGCGAATCCCATAATTATGGTGTTTACTCTGTTCAAGTGTTCCTCCAGGTCATCGTCCGTATGGTAAATATCATCCACATAGGACAACGCCTCTTCGTCCAATTTTTGAAGTAACTCTGTTATCCTAGCCGAAAATAACCCGGGCTGTTCTTATACCCCTTGGGGAGTCGACAAAATTGTCGCTGGGACCCCAACGCTGAGAATGCAGTCAAATACCTGCTTTCAGGCGCTATATTTTGGCAGAAAAATCCATTTGAGATATCAAGTGTAGTTTTGTACTTTTTCCGCACAATATTATTCATTAATGCGGCACTATGTGCATTTTGGACTGCAAATATCTTAGTGCAAGTGTTGAAATGTCTGTAATCTAAAACTAGACGATATGTATTGTCAGATTTCATGACAGGAAACAATGGATTGTTCATTGGTGAGGTGCAAGTTTCGATCACCCCCTGGTATTCAAGTTGATCTAAGATCTCCCTGACCTGTTTTTTAGCTTCTTTCTTTATTAGATATTGCCTCTGTGCATTTGGTGAAACTTTTAACGGGATCACGGGGTGGGTTGAATCCTCATCCCATCCGGCATGATTTTTGTATAATGCTGGAGCTAGGGCTACTGCCCACTCCCGTGCATATGTGTGTTTTAAATGAATGGGAACGAGGTCGGAGAAGGCTGGAAAAATTACCGTTTCTCCCCTAGGGCACTCCATAACGAATGCTGGCGGCCAATCTTGTTCAGCTAATAGGATGTCATAGCCAGATGACAGATTCTTCAAAAAAAGACATTTAACTTTCCTGGGCTTGTCCCCCTCCATCCGGAGTGTTATTTCGTATAACTTATGTGGGACGCTTACCCTTGTATCTGGTGTTTCCACCGTTATGTAATCATTCAAGTCCGCTGTCACCAGAAATTCCATCCGGTTCTGGCGAGCTATTGTTACCTCTGCCGCACTGTCTAGCATCGTCTGAGCCCATTCCCCGTTCAGGAGTTGTGTCCTCAGAATTCTGGGCATGTCTGATCTTCAGGCCTGCAACTTTCCTCTTTTTAAACTGAGGTTTTGATTTTGGCTTTTCTTCTTTTTTGGAAGTATAGTCTTAAGCATGCTGTTTGTCTCTGGACTTTGTACGCTCTTCCTTATTTTCTGACCGTCCTTCTCTCTCTGAGTTTTTCGATGAACCCATAAAGGAACGAGAGGAACGTGTATCAGTATCCTGATACCTGTCAGGTTTCCTAATGTTATCCCTATTTATGAGGTTATACCTCTTCTCGGAGGGCTCCTGTGGAGGAGATCTACCTCGGGATTGAGATCTATTTCCTTTAAAGTTTTGTTGTTTTTTATTATCCCACTTCTTTTTAGAAGAAGCAGGTGTCTGCTTGGCAGTGTCCTTTTCAGAACTGCCCATCAGTTGTGGTTTTAAAGCTTTCCCACCCAAACTGTCGCTGCCTAATTCTGCATATGCAGTCTCAATTATTTTGGGTAGTTCGTGTTGTTGATCTATAGGACTGAACTCCCTTAGGCGTTGGCGGATTGCCACTGAAGCTGCTTCCCCTTTAATATTAGCTAGTATTATGGCTGATACCTGATCATAGTTACCTAGTAACTTCATCCCTAAGTTTAGGGCAGGCTCTGCTCCGTACTCATTTTGTATTTGTCTTAATACATCTGGTACTACAGCTAATGACGGAATACCATGAGTCCTGGTATAAATGGCAGCAAAGACTGTACCCCAAGTGGTACAGTCTTCTATCTGTGGTGTTATCCCCAAGGGCAAGCAGATTGTTAGCATTCTGTGTTTTTCATACGGGGTAGTATTCGGGAATACTGCCTCTAGCTGCGTTATTTTCTGAGCTACCCAGAATGGCATTTGTTAATGTTTCGTGGGCATTTTACCCATTACCGCGTGTAATGTTTGTGGAGTGATTTTAGTTGCTGTACCCTGAGAATGAGTTCCATTGGCTGCAACTGTTGCTGGTTGGACTGTGAAAGTCCTCATGACGAATTGCGTCAAGTTTCTGTAGATTTTAATTAAATCTTTGTGTTGTATGAGTAAGTCTGCCTGTGGCATTGTGTCAATGTCAGGATGTGGTGTGTAGGCCGCTAATATCGGCCATGTTGCCCCCTCTCCTCCGAGCGGGCCTAATCTTACTCTATTTCTTATGTGGGGTAGGTCGCCTTTAAACCAGTATGAGTGTTCCTGGTACGTGAGTGGAACTTCTATGTCATCGAACGGACCATATTCCACTGGTGCATCTCCTTCTGTGTAATAGTGAAATGTCTGTGTTCTCGCATCTGCTTCCAGGAATGTAATCCATGAATCTGTTTTGTTTGATTCGTGTGCCTCAATCACGAATACTACTATGCCACCCCTAGCTGATAAACCATTTTCTAACAGTTTCAGGGTGATCGTACGTCTGAATTTTGGTGCAATTTGTATTGCGTTTAAATCTTCTCCGTCTGAGATGTGCAGATTTACTACTGGGTTATCTCCTGTCTCAGTCATTTTTGTAAAGAAGAAGTTTGTTCAAGGGAACTAAGATAAGGTGTTATGTGCACAATTGTTTTAGGAACACTGTGTCCCTCAAGCTTGATTAACCAACTGCTAATAAATAGGATTTTTCACCTACTCAGCTGTGGCGGAATTTTGTGCCCACCCACTCCAGAAGTCTCTGGCGTTTTGTGATTAGGGGTCTCTGAGAATTAGCACGACTGAACTACTCAGATTCTACTGTTAAATAAGTACCCAACCAACGTTGGCGGCGCCATGTCGTGTAGTTCCTATATTACCCATACAGGATCTGCGCATTCGGATAACATCAACTGTAGGACTGGTGGCAGACTGGCTCTGAGCACCCCCACCGAGAATGTTAGCCTTTCTGTTTTAGCTAGCTCACAGTGCCACTAGAATCTCCTCTTATCGGGGAGAGAATAGTTTCTGGCAACCTCAGAACATGACAACCCCGATCCCCCAGTATTGTGGAAACAATATACTACTTTTCGCTCAGTCACTCGTGCTCACTTATTCGGTCTCAGAGAGATACACAGAATAAACAGTCTGGGCGTTTCAATAAGTATTTATTGAACAGTTGTTATTCTAGTGTAAAATATATGAGCTGCAACAACCATTAGACAGTAGCAGATATATATGATTAGCAGTACAGTGACAATAAAAGGATAGTATAGTTCTACCATCTTGCAATAATCATGAATACCTACATGAATATAAAATGCCTGATAAAAATGCGCGTACTCCTACGATGCCTATCTAGATGTACCTAAGTGTACCTAGCATGTGAGTAGGTGTGAAGCCAAGAATCCCTCTAGGATTTAGTCTAACCCCATTACCTGAAGTGAGAGAGTGTGGGACCCCGTCCTGGTCTCGAGTTGGACACCCGCGAGGATGTGTTAGACCACTGTCAGCTGGAGCGTCTGCATGCAGGAGCCTCAGCGTCTCTGGTCAGTGTGTCGGCCTGGAAGTCTCTTCTTAACCCTAGCAAGATGTGCTGTATTATACAAAAAGTATCTAGGGTTTCTTTGTCCCTTGTTTCTTGTATTAGCCATTGTTGGATTTGAGGATGACGTATGGGATGAACCGTGTACGTAGATATTATGCAGGTGGTGTAGCCCCTTCCTGGTTTCCAAGAACCCTCATGAATATTCATTCATACTGTATGAGTCCATTGATGGAGTTATAGGACGCTATTGTTCATGGAAAACCCTCCTTCTGCGCCCAGGACTAGAACTAGGTAAAGGTTCAATCCTAAAGGCTCGTTACTGTGTAGTGTAAGGTTGGTAATGTAGGTGAAGGTGTATGATATTATCCGGGCCTATATTAGGGTACCTATATGAAACATAACACCTTTGATGGCTGTCGCCTGTTTGTTGACAAGGCGGACAATGCGCCCGAGCGCGTCAAGGACTCTAGGGCCATGGCCAGATCTTTGGGCCTCGCAGCAGCTTCTTGCCCCATGCAGTCTGCCTTTCGCCCCTTTCGTGGCTATGGAAGGGGTGCCCCACCACGTTCCACCCAGAGCCACAGGGCAGCGCAAGCTACCCAGCCTATGCGTGGCTGGGGACGTGGGACACAGTGTCGCGGGTCTGGGGGCCAGCGGGCGGGCCAGTCCACCAATGCCCCCCCTGCAGCAGCCTCCAAACCTTCCTAGTCCGACTTTTCAGGGCCACCAGTTGCCAGTGGGCGGCAGGATCTGCCATCACCTCCCCCACTTGCACAACATCACGTCGGACAGGTGGGTTTTGCAGCTAGTCCGAAGGTGCTTCCATCCCCCCCCCCTTCGAGACTACCTCTCCCTCCATGCAACCAACACTCCATCGCATGTCGGAGGATCACTTGGCCCTTCTCCGCCAGGATGTTATGGCTCTCTCAGCCAAGGGAGCTATCAAACGAGACCCTGTGCAAGAAGTAGGTTGTGGTTGCTACTCCCACTACTTCCTGGTACCCAAGAAGGACAAAGGCCTGTGTGCTATCTTAGACCTCAGGGACGTCAATCTTCCTCCGGAAGGAGTTCAAAATGTTAACCTTGGCTCAGGTCCTGTCTGCCCTAGACCCTGGAGACTGGATGGTAGCTTTGGGCTTTCAGGACGCTTATTTTCACATCCCCGTCTTGCCTGCCCACCGGCGTTACCTACGGTTCACGGTAGGCCACGAGCATTTTCAGTTTACCGTGCTCCCCTTTGGCCTTACCAGCGCCCCTCGGGTGTTCACGAAAGTGATGGCGGTGGTCGCAGCTCATCTGCGCAGATCAGGGGTTCCAGTCTTCCCCTATCTCGGTGACTGGCTGTTGAAGGCGGGCTCGCCCCAGGCTGTCGTCTCCCACCTCCAGACTACGGCGGACCTCCTGCATTCGCTGGGGTTCACTATCAACGTGCCGAAGTCGCACCTGCTTCCCTCTCAGAAGCTCCTTTTCATCAGAGCAGTTCTGGATACAGCGCAGTTTCGGGCTTATCCTCCCAAGCAGCTAGTCTGGGATATTCGGGCTATGATACCGATGTTTCAGCATTTTTCCTGGATTTTGTTGAGAATGACTCTGAGGCTGCTGGGCCTCATGGCCTCCTGCATCCTGCTGGTAGATCATGCCAGATGGCGTATGCGGGCTCTGTAGTGGTACCTGAAGTTCTAGTGGGCGCAGCATCAGGGAAATCTTTCCGATGTCATCCAGATCTCGGAGGGGACTGCGAGTCAGTTGCAGTGGTGGCTAACGAACCAAGATTGGGTCAGCGGCAGATCCCTCCCCCTTCCCCAACCAGAGTTCACAGTGGTGACGGATGCGTCACTCCTGGGATGGAGCGGCCACATGGGAGAGGTGGAGATCAAGGGTCTCCGGTCTCCGGTGGAGTCCGGGATCCACATCAACCTTATGGAGCTCCGGGCGATTCGTCTTGCACTGAAGGCATTCCTTCCCTCTGTCAAAGGAAGAGTAGTGCAGGTGTTCACAGACAACACCACCGCCATGTGGTACTGCGATACCAAAGGGGATGATGGACGGAGCGCTTGAGCTAATCAAACACTCACCCCCAGTCAACTGATCTGGGTTTAATCCATCATCATTCTTTAGCTCACTCCACCACCCCAGTTCAGACATGGCCATATGCAAATCAGTCTGACCCTGTGCCTCATGGGAACAGTCCAGCCCGAACTGCCAAGCCATGTCTTCCCTGGACCGGAAACAAGCATCCTGGGACCGGTTTCTGGCTATTCAGCCGTCATTAGCCAGGCTAGCTTGAATCCAGTGGCAAAGTGAGCAAGGGACCCACTTCTGGGCATACCCTGCCAACTTAGGGCGAACAAAGCGATACCAAAGGGGATGATGGACAGAGCGCTTGAGCTAATCAAACCTCCCTCCCCCAGTCAACTGATCTGGGTTTAATCCATCATCATTCTTTAGCTCACTCCACCACCCAAGTTCAGACATGGCCATATGCAAATCAGTCTGACCCTGTGCCTCATGGGAACAGTCCAGCCCGAACTGCCAAGCCAGGTCTTCCCTGGACCGGAAACAAGCATCCTGGGACCGGTTTCTGGCTATTCAGCCGTCATCAGCCAGGCTAGCTTGAATCAAGTGGCAAAGTGAGCAAGGGACCCACGTCTGGGCATACCCTGCCAACTTAGGGCGAACAAAGCGATACCAAAGGGGATGATGGACGGAGCGCTTGAGCTAATCAAACACTCACCCCAGTCAACTGATCTGGGTTTAATCCATCATCATTCTTTAGCTCACTCCACCACCCCAGTTCAGACATGGCCATATGCAAATCAGTCTGACCCTGTGCCTCATGGGAACAGTCCAGCCCGAACTGCCAAGCCATGTCTTCCCTGGACAGGAAAAAAGCATCCTGGGACCGGTTTCGGGTTCATAACCCTCATCAGCCAGGCTAGCTTGAATCCAGTGGCAAAGTGAGCAAGGGACCCACGTCTGGGCATACCCTGCCAACTTAGGGCGAACAAAGCGATACCAAAGGGGATGATGGACGGAGCGCTTGAGCTAATCAAACACTCACCCCCAGTCAACTGATCTGGGTTTAATCCATCATCATTCTTTAGCTCACTCCACCACCCCAGTTCAGACATGGCCATATGCAAATCAGTCTGACCCTGTGCCTCATGGGAACAGTCCAGCCCCAACTGCCAAGCCATGTCTTCCCTGGACCGGAAACAAGCATCCTGGGACCGGTTTCTGGCTATTCAGTCGTCATCAGCCAGGCTAGCTTGAATCCAGTGGCAAAGTGAGCAAGGGACCCACATCTGGGCATACCCTGCCAACTTAGGGCGAACAAAGCGATACCAAAGGGGATGATGGACGGAGCGCTTGAGCTAATCAAACACTCACCCCCAGTCAACTGATCTGGGTTTAATCCATCATTCTTTAGCTCGCTCCACCACCCCAGTTCAGACATGGCCATAAGTTGGCAGGGTATGCCCAGACGTGGGTCCCTTGCTCACTTTGCCACTGGATTCAAGATAGCCTGGCTGATGAGGGTTATGAACCCGAAACCGGTCCCAGGATGCTTGTTTCCGGTCCAGGGAAGACATGGCTTGGCAGTTCGGGCTGGACTGTTCCCATGAGGCACAGGGTCAGACTGATTTGCATATGGCCATGTCTGAACTGGGGTGGTGGAGTGAGCTAAAGAATGATGATGGATTAAACCCAGATCAGTTGACTGGAGGTAAGTGTTTGATTTGCTCTAACGCTCCGTCCATCATCCCTTTGGTATCGCTTTGTTTGCCCTAACTTGGCAGGGTATGCCCAGGCGTGGGTCCTTGCTCACTTTGCCACTGGATTCAAGATAGCCTGGCTGATGAGGGTTATGAACCCGAGGCCGGTCCCAGGATGCTTGTTTCCGGTCAGGAAGACATGGCTTGGCAGTTCGGGCTGGACTGTTCCCATGAGGCACAGGGTCAGACTGATTTGCATATGGCCATGTCTGAACTGGGGTGGAGTGAGCTAAGAATGATGATGGATTAAACCAGATCAGTTGACTGAGGGTGAGTGTTTGATTTGCTCTAGCGCTCCGTCCATCATCCCTTTAGTATCAGCTTTGTTCGCCTAACTTGGCAGGGTATGCCCAGGCGTGGGTCCCTTGCTCACTTTGCCACTGGATTCAAGATAGCCTGGCTGATGAGGGTTATGAACCCGAGACCGGTCCCATGATGCTTGTTTCGGTCCAGGAAGACATGGCTTGGCAGTTCGGGCTGGACTGTTCCCATGAGGCACATGGTCAGACTGATTTGCATATGGCCATGTCTGAACTGAGGTGGTGGAGTGAGCTAAGAATGATGATGGATTAAACCCAGATCAGTTGACTGGGGTGAGTGTTTGATTTGCTCTAACGCTCCGTCCATCATCCCCTTTGGTATCGCTTTGTTACGCCTAAGTTGGCAGGGTATGCCCAGGCGTGGGTCCCTTGCTCACTTTGCCACTGGATTCAAGATAGCCTGGCTGATGAGGTTATGAACCGAGACCGGTCCCAGGATGCTTGTTTCGGTCCAGGAAGACATGGCTTGGCAGTTCGGGCTGGACTGTTCCCATGAGGCACAGGGTCAGACTGATTTGCATATGGCATGTCTGAACTGGGGTGGTGGAGTGAGCTAAAGAATGATGATGGATTAAACCCAGATCAGTTGACTGGGGGTGAGTGTTTGATTTGCTCTAACGCTCCATCCATCATCCCCTTTGGTATCGCTATGTGGTACTGCAGCAAACGGGGTGGGGTTGTGGACCCTATGTCAAAAGGCTCTTCGCCTTTGGACATGGCTGGAACATCAGGGCATATCCCTGGTGGTTCAACACCTGGCGGGATCCCTGAACGCAATGGCGGAAGAACTCAGCCGCCGGTGCATGTTAGATCACGAATGGCGTCTTCACTCGGAGGTGGTGCAAGGTCTCTTTCAGCAGTGGGGAGAGCCTTGGTTAGATCTATTCGCCACCGAAGAGAATGCGCAATATCAGCAGTTCTGCGCATTGGAGTTTCCAAGATGACACTCGCTCCGCGACGCCTTTCGTTTCGAGTGGAATTGCGGCCTCCTGTACGCCTTTCCGCCTGTACCACTTCTGCCCAGAGTGCTGAAGAAGATCAAGCGCGACCGGGCCCAAGTCATTCTTGTGGCTCCGGACTGGGCACGAAGAGTCTGGTATCCCGAGCTCTTGAGCATGGCCATTGATCCTCCAATCAGACTGCCTCTTCGGGAGGATCGTCTGTCGCAGCAGCAGGGGACGGTTCTCCACCCAAATCTGTCCAGTCTCCACCTCCTTGCGTGGAGATTGAGCAGCGACAGTTGACAGCTTCCTCCCGAAGTCTGTAACGTCATCTTGGCAGCCCGGCGTCGCTCCACTAAAATGGTATACGCCTGTAGATGGAACAAATTTGTCGCAAGGTGCACAGCAAAGGCTTTGGATCCCCTTTCTGCCCCCCTTTCAGAGGTTCTCCTCTTCATTCTTTCTTTGGCCCAGAAGGGCTCTGGTCTGGGCACTCTTAAAGGCTATCTTTCGGCCATTTCGGCCTTTCTTCGCCTTCCTGATCAGCCTTTCTATTTTCAAGTCCCCTATCATTAACAGATTTCTGAAGGGCATTACTCATCTCTTTCCTCCTTCTCCTTTCGTAATGCCTCTGTGGGATTTGAATCTTGTCCTCACTTATCTTATGTGTGCTCCCTTTGCTCCATTACATAATTGTCCTCTTTGTCTCCTTACTTTAAAGACTGCTTTCTTGCTTGCCATCATATCTGCACGCAGGGTGAGTGAGCTTCAGGCTCTTTCTTCCAAACCTCCCTTTCTTGCTGTCCATCCGGCAAAGTGGTCCTTCGTACTAGGCCCTCTTTTCTGCCCAAAGTGGTTACCTCTTTCCACATAGGCCAGACCATCACATGGCCCACCTTCTTCCCGCCTCCGCACCCTTCCAAAGAGGAGGAGAGACTCCACCGTCTGGACCCAAAACGTGCGCTGTCCTTCTAACTTGACCGCATTAAAGACTTTCGGGTGGACGATAAACTCTTTATGGGTTATGTGGGCGCCAAGAAAGGTTGGGCAGTGCACAAACGTACCATCTCTTGATGGTTTGTCTTATGCATTAAGATCTGTTATTCTTTGGCAAAAAGGAACCTCCAGTAGGACTGCGGGCCCACTCTACCAGGGCGACGGCAGCCACTACTGCATTGGGATGTGGAGTTCCGTTGGTTGACATCTGCAAGGCAGCCACGTGGGCATCCCTGCACACGTTCACGAAACATTACTGCCTGGACAGCCAAGTCCGGAGAGCCAGCTTTTTCGGCCGTTCTGTTCTCCAGGACTTCCTGGTGTGAACTTAGTTCGCAGACCCACCACCGGGGTTGGCATTGCTGGGGTGTCTAGTCTAAGGTAAGGAATCTATTACTACGATTTCTTTCAGATGAACAAGTTACTTACCTTTGGTAACGATGTATCTGTAAGAGACATATGTAGTTATAGATTCCATACTGCCCCACCCATCCGCCCCGTTCTGCAAACTGACTTCTAGGGATAGGGACTTCCTTACAGGGCCCTAGTTATGTGCACCAGTGGTCAGTGTCTTGCATGGCTCTGCACTTCTGGCGTGGAAAGTCGTATCAGAACTGACGTCAGCACGAAGGGGCGGCGTCTAAGTAGACACCGCAGCATCATCCCGGTGACCAGGACGATGCCGACGACGAACGTGGAGTCAACCGACGCCACTGTAATAAAGTGCCCTCTTTTTGCATGGTTGGCCCAACTTTTTGCTGAATTGCTGATGTACTTTGACTGAGTGTGCCCTGGGCTCATGCCAAACAGGTACCCAGGGCCTATGTTATTTCCCTAAAACTGCATTGAAAACAAAACCCAATTGGCACTCTCTGGCCACAGGTCAGCCCCTGGTAAATGGTACCAGAGGTACCCAGGGCACTGTGACAAGAGAAGGCCTTCAAGGGCTGCAGCACTTATTGTGCCACCCTTAGAGGCCCTGTACCTTTACACACACACACTGCCTTTGCAGGCTGCGTGTTTTGATGCAGAACAAAGTGAAGAGTCGACATGGCACACATCCCTGTGTGCCATGCCTACAACTCACTGCCCTGGCATAGGTGAGCCACCCCTCTAGCTGGGTGCACTATACCGGTGGTGAGGGTACAGGTGCATGAACCCTGTACCCCTTCAGTGTCTATGCCAATTCTTAGACATTGTAAGTGCAATACTGCCATTAAGAGTATATGGTGCTGGGAGTTTGTCATTACGAACTCCACAGTACCATAATGGCTTTACTCAAAACTGGGAAGTTTGGTATCGGACTTCTCAGCACATTAAACCTACACTGATGCCCGTGTGGGATTTAATGAAAAATGCACACAGAGGGAATCTTAGAGATGCCCCCTGAAAAATGACCCAACACTAGTGTCCAGGCTGAGTGGCTGCTCACCAGCTGCCACCACCAGACATGTTTCTGGACCCCTGGATCGAGAGCTTGCTGCTCTTGGAGGTCTAAAACAATGCACATCCTGGGACGAGGTGCCAAGCCTTCTCCCTCAGGATGGGCAGGGTCCACGAAGGGGAAACTTCAAAGGCTTGCCGCCTTTGTGAGCTTCCCCAGGCTTTTTGCTGCTCCCAGCAACTGGTCCCCACCGGTTCTGACCCCCACTTTGGGCTGGAGAACTGGCAGGAAAACCAAGTGAGGAAGGGAGGTGTGCCCACCTTTGCCAACCCCACCTCTCAGGTGGGAGAGGCGAGGTGAAGCACAACTCTCAGTCCCCGCCATCTTGCAGATGGGGGACCCAGCCAACCAGAGTGAGGCATATGCCCCCCTCCCACTGGAGGGTGGCATAATAGGGGGTGTACCCACCCCAAGGAAGGGACCCATTGCTCCCAACCTTTACCTACCGGTAACGCCCATAAATCTAGTATTTAGGGGCACCCCTGAGCCTTGCCTCCTCAGACAAGAAACGACCAAGAAGAAAAGAAGAAGGACCGAACAGCTGTGCTGAAGCTAAGAGGAGGATGCCCACTGACTTGGCCCCAGCCCTACTGGCCTGTCCCCACCTCGAACCTGCAGAAGCCAAACTCCGGTGTGTCCTGCAGCCAGCAACTTCAAGAACCCCGAGGACCTGCCCTGCCTTCCAAAGAAAAGACTTTGTCTCCCGTGAACACCGGGTTTGTTCACACACAGACTCTGGCCAAATCAGCGAGTCTGCACCACTCTGCACCCGTCGCCCACGGTCCGAGTTCGAGTGGCCCAACACCACGAGGAGGTCTCCCCGGCGATTCTGACCTGAGATCTGGTGATCTCTGACCTGCCTCGAATCTCCCAGCGAAGCCTGCAGCCTCTTTCTGGAGGATCCCCGCGACCGCAGCTGGTAAGAGAAACCCGATGCCTAAAGACAGCCCTGCACCCGAAGCCCCCACGGCCTTGGGTGGGCAAACCGATGGTGTCCCAGCATTCCCAGACATCCCAACTCACCTCTCCAACCGGTGGTCACCTCCAGAAGATCTTCGTCCCCGAGCCTGCAGTCTTTGTTGAAACCGGAGAATCCCTATTGAAATCAACAGGGCACCCGACGCCAAACCAGCACTTTGCACCCAGCTGCCCCTGCGCCACTGCGGGTGCACTTTGTGTGCTAAACCGGATCCCCCTTTGCCCTGAGCCTAACACCAGGAGCTTTGCTCCCACAACCCAGTGGCCTGCTCGTAAGCAGCCACCAACCGGAGGCCCCCTAGCCCCCATTGGATAACATTGGGCCTCAGCACCCGGCCGCCCTAGTGCTGCTGAGGGTGTAACAAGAGTGCATCCTCGACCCTGGTGGAACCCTTGTTCTAACTCCAGAAACTCAACCCCAAAGACCGAGTTCTTACCTGGTAACCGATAACTTCATTTCTCTCTATAGGAACCCATTGACTGTTTTTCTCAGAAAAATGTTTTAAGTGTGGAGTTGATTTGTATGGAAACCTGAAAAATAACAATTGTGCAAAATTGATTTTACTTACCTTTTCTCTAGGAAATGTCCCAGTGTGATATCTAGGAATATCACACTGAGTAGAAAAAGTAACTTAAAAAGTGATCTAAAAAGTAATCTGTACAGTAATTTCAATACCTTGACTTACCTGTATTTCAAACAACTGCATTTGAACTTGCATTCACTTTTAAACACTGCATAATGTTTTGCAAAGCATTTATTTCACTTACCTGTGCCAGGCTTGGCTTGGTTCTAGACATAAAATAACTTAATATTTTTATACAAACAAAATTGGTCTGAGTTCAGTCTTTGACTGTGTGACATCATTTGCTGATTGAGTTTGTACAACAAATGCTTAACACTACCCTCTGATAAAGCCTTACTGCTCGCCCACACTACCACAAATAGAGAGTAAGGTGCTATCTACTTTTACCTCTGCCTACCTTTGGGGTTCCACTGGACTTTGTGCACACTATACCTCATTTTGGTATAGTATATACAGAGCCAGCTTCCTACATTGGTGGCAGCGGTGGGATATACAACTTTGCATTTGTTGGACTAACTTGGTTACCACCTGATCACATGACAGAACTCTTAAATTGTCTTTAGAATTCTGATTTTTTTTTAATTGACAAATTTTTTCCAAATTACTAAAAGTCTTGTTAGGGCCTTGGTTAAGTCCCTTTAGAATTTTAGAAAAATAAAAGTTCACTTTAGTTAGGGATAAGAGGGGTTAGAAGTTTCTTTTAACAATGTCTCTTAACAAGAACCCAGCTGTTAGTGAAGGTAACCACAATGGCATAGAGAACCAGGTGAAGGAGCTCGGCCTCACCCCTTACCTCCACTTAGAATTTAGGGAGTTAAGGTCTCTATGCAAGCTTAAAATATAATCATGGGGTCCCATCCCTCCAAACAAAAGCTCCAGGAGCTATTGGCAGGGTATGCTAAGGACCATCCTTCTGAGAATGGTGAAGACCTCTCAGATGAAGTAGAGGGAGAAGATGAGGATAACTACCAACCCACCCCCCCCACTTCATAGGGAGAGGAGGGCCCAAGTGCCCTTGACTCCAAGAGTAAACCTCCCATTACCTAGAGCCCACACAGGTGTGTCAGGTGCTACTGAGGACAGCCTCAATGAGGAGGACAACCTTTTAGCAAGGTTGACCAAAAGATTGGATCTAGAGACCAGACTCCTGGCTCTGGAGAAAGAGAGAGCAAAGATGGGCTTAGCTCCCATCAATTGTGGCAGCAATTTACTAAATAAGGTTAAAGAGCAATTTTATGATCCTAAAATCCCCAAAGGGATCGTCCCTAAATATAAAGAGGGTGATGATATCACAAAATGGTTCACAGCCTTTGAGAGGGCTTGTGAAATGAGAAAAGTGATGTCACACTGGGGGGCACTCCTTTGGGAACTGTTCACTGGTAACTGCAGGGACAGACTCCTGACCCTTACAGGGGCAGATGCTGGGTCTTATGACCTCATGAAGAGTACTCTGATTGAGGGCTTTGGACTCACAACTGAGGAATATAGAATTTGATTCAGGGGGGCTCACAAAACCAGTCCTGGATTGACTTCGTTGACTACTCAGTTAAGACACTAGATGGTTGGTTAACTGGAAATAATGTGCATGATTTCAATGGACTTTACAATTTGTTTATGAAAGAACATATTTTAAGTAATTGCACTAATGAAAAGTTACATCAGCATTTGGTAGACCTAGGTTTAATTTCTCCCCAAGAATTGGGAAAGAAGGCAGACCACTGGGTCAAGACAAGCGTGACAAAAACAGCCACTGGGGGTGACCAAAAGAAAGGAGTTACAAAACCTCCCCAGGGGAAAGGTGGTGAGAATACCCAAGATAAAAAGCCTGAGTCTTCAAAAGGGCCCCAAAAACCTGCACAGGGGGGTGGGTCCCAAAACTCTTCCCAGTCCAGTAATAGGTACAGGGGAAATAACTTTGATCCTTTAAAGGCCTGGTGTAACAACTGTAAGAAGTTTGGACACTTAACTGGAGATGCTACTTGTCCTAACAAGAAGCCCCCTAGTCCTCCTACAGCTACTCCTGGTGTAGTCAGTCTCCAGATGGGATCAACAGTGTGCCCAGAGCAAATCAGGGTTCACACTGAAGCAGTTCTAGTCCCAGAGGGTGAAGTTGAGTTTGCCACTTTAGCTGTGTGGCCACCCAACTTAAAGAAGTATTTGCAATACCTCTGGATCAATGGGACTAGAATAGAATCCCTGAGGGATACAGGTGCCAGTGTCACTATGGTGAGAGATACACTGGTTTCCCCAGAGCAATACCTGATTGGGAAAACGTACCCAGTCACCAATGCTGACAGTGTTACTACTAACCATGCTATGGCTATGGTGATATTAGACTGGGGGTGGGGGGTTGCTGGCCTGAAACAGGTAGTGATCTCTCCAAAGCTTCCAGCTGCATGTCTGCTTGGTAATGACCTGGAAACCTCAGCATGGGCTGAGGTACAACTAAAAACCCATGCAGCAGTGTTGGACATCCCTGAGATTGTGTGTGTCAAGACTAGAGCACAGAGCCGAAAGCAGGGTGAAAAAGAAGTGTTGGAGCCTGAAAGTCTGGCCCAACCTTCCAAGAGGAAAGGTAAGAAGACTGGGGAACCAGCTTCTGTACAGCAAAAGGATCAGGACCCCTCTTCTCAGGGAGAGGACGTGGACACCCCAGAGGGAACTGAGCCCATGGAGCTTGACCCTTACCAGGTTGAACTCTTCGGCCCAGGGGGACCCTCTAGGGAAGAGCTGTGCCTTGGACAGCAGGACTTTCCAACTCTTGAAAGCCTGAGGCAGCAAGCTGCTACCCAGAAAAAGGGAGATGTCATTGGTACCCACAGAGTCTATTGGGAGGAGGGTCTACTATACACTGAGGCCAGAGACCCCAACCCTGGAGCCACTAGGAGAGTGGTAGTGCCTCAGAAGTACAGGGAGTTCCTGCTAACTTAAGCTCATGACATCGCCCTAGCTGGACTTCTGGGCCAAACCAAAACCTGGGTGTGGTCATTCAGGTCATAAAAGGCTACTAGATAGTAGGGAACAAGTGCTATTTATTGTACAGAATGAACGTAAGTCAAGGGAACAGCACTGTGTCTCCTAAAGTCTCAAAGAACACCAGAAAAAAGGGAAGGAACAAATGATTCTCTGTTCAACAGGTCAGTTTCATCACTGAGTCCCCGCTTGTCCGTGGCTCTCCTTCTCTGGTCCTCACTCCTCCTTGTCCAGCCCCGGCCGTCCCAGAAGAACAGGAAAAGTTGGTTTACTCCCCTCGAAATAAACAAATATGGGACAAAGTCAGGCCTCTATACTTTCTTTCTGTTTCTAGTTCCTCATGTGCGCAAACCTTTTCCAGGGTTATAGACTCTTTTCCCTGAGTCCTAACCTCTGTTACTGTGCCTCCTGTCACCAACACCCATATCAATCAATCAATCGCTTTATTTCGATTACTAGAATCATAAAAGCAACAGACAAAAAACACAGACAGACATTAAAAAAAAAATATACAATATATCACATTAATATGAATACATGATTTAACGGAATTATCAGGATAGCTAAAAAGATACTAGTAGAACTTTTAAGACCTGAAAATTGATTAAAAAGTTTAAAAGGTTAAAAACAGCTGTATATAAAACCTTATAAAAAAAAATGAAAGAATAAGCTTTGGACGCACAACCAGACTTGAATTACAAAACTTGAGTTAGAACGGTTATGCAAGCATATCTGGGGAGATGTACGGAATCAACCACAAATAGGGAAATATATCTCAGGGCGAGGTACTCTACAAAACACAAGCATCTTCACAATATTCATAAATAAGTAAACTCTACAAATTGTTACAGTACTTAGATAGTAAAAAATAAGCTGACATAAATATTTATCCCTCGGCAAGCGTGCTAGTGCCCTTCAATGCTTTGTTTCTGATAATCCAGGCACGGCTCAAAAACTTCGCCACCCCACACGAAAAAAGCACACCTGGGTCGGTTTTTAGGATACGCAAGGCGGTCCTATGGTCGCGTGTACCCATAATTTTACAGACCGGTTTTATCCAGCTAGACCTGGCAACGGAATAAGCCGGGCAAGCAAACAGAAAGTGGGGCATGCTTTCCAACGGAGCTCTGCAGCAAGGACATGCCTCACTTTGGTATTTATAAGAGTGCCATTTTAAAGTGGTTGCGTGGATTGGGAGTGTGCCCAGCCTGAATTGCATGTATGTCTGTCGCGTGGAATCTGGATGATATCCAGGTAAGGCTCTAAGCCTCTACACTGTTTGTGGCGAAAAACTCTTCTGTCAAACTCCCCAATTCTGGGTTGCTCAGCTCTTTAGTATCAACCCAGTTCCAATAAATACACTTAAGCTCTGCCTTGTTGGGTGGTACGTGAGTTTCCCATGCTTCCGTGAGACCCAGCTTGGACAACAACCTTCTAACATTGGATATCCACTTGACCCTGTGCCCCGTGTCTAAGTTAATCACCTCTGTTAGGGCCGCGGCATAATTAGCAAGCTCAGGGTTACGCATCGCTCGCGCCCAAAAGAGAAGAGGCGCAGTTTTGCAATATCCCTGAGCGGCCGTCTGCCCATGTCGAACATCAAGGGAGTTAATGGAGTATTACTGGGAAGCATCAGCAGATCCCTCAAGAACTTATTTTCGGACCTACCAATATCTTCGATGTTTTGAAGCCCCATAGCTCCGCCCCGTACAACGCAGCGGCAACAGCTTTTGCTTCAGTATATTGCAAGTGCTGGAGCTACCGGCCTACTATAGGAGGCCCGGTGTTCTTTGCTAAGAGCCCCAGCAACACGTTTATGATTCAATAACATCTTAGCTAGGTGTGGCTTCCAGTGCATTTTATCAGAAAGGCGGATGCCCAAATAATCAAACACATTTACCCTCTCTAGTCGGGTATTATTTAAAGTTAAGTCATTTTTAAAAGTATTGTGAGGATTAAAAGCCATGAATTTTGTCTTATCTGTGTTAATAACCAGGCCCCGGGTGTCGCAGAATAGCTGGTATCGGTTAAGGAGTTTTTGCAACCCAAACGGGGTTTTCGACACCAGAAGGGTGTCGTCAGCAAACAACAGTGTTGGAACTTTCTCGCCCGCCAGGGTAGGTGCATCTGCCGGGATCTCCTGGAGGAATCTCACCACCCCATTAATGTACAAGGAAAACAGGATAGGTGCCAAGACACACCCCTGGCGGACTCCTCTGCTGACTAGGATCTTTTCCGTAACCTCCCCTTGAGGTCCCACCTGACTTGGGCGAAGTTTCCTTCGTGCAATCGAATTAAAAAATCAAGAAGGAGAGGGGGGATGCCCAGGTCCCTCAGCGTTTGCCACAGTCTTAACCTAGGGATGAGATCAAAAGCTGTTCTCAGATCGATAAAAGCAAGGTAAAGGCTTCCCTTACCAATAACAACGACCTTCCAGTATATGAGTAATAACTTGAAGACTTGGTCAATCGTGCCTGTGTTTCTTCTAAACCCAGCCTGGTATTGGGATAGAATGTCCTCCTCTTTAGCCCAGGTCTGTATTCGCTGGAGGAGGACCCTACCTACCAACTTTTGCATGGCATCAATTAGGCTTATTGGCCTATAATTTGATGGATCTTCCCTGTCCCCTTTTTTAAATATCGGGACCACCAACGCTCCTTTCAAGAGTCGGGAATTGGGGATCCATTGGCTATGCTGTTGATCAGAAGTTGGATATAACGCGACCAGTTCCTGGGATCAGCCAAAAGAGGTCGCCAGGAAGACCGTCTGGTCCAGGGGCTTTTCCCGACACTGTCTTTGAGATTGCCATTTCAATTTCAGGCAACGAAAAGGATTGCTCGTATTCCCAGCCGGAGGAATGTCTGTGGAGTCGCTTAACTCCTCCAGACATTCATCGTCAGGAAGCGGAATACAATTTCCTGAAGTGGTCGTGCCATTCAAGGCTTGTAATGTGGTTAGACAGAGAGAGCAGGATCTCTGCTAATACCCTTACTAACAAGGGACCAGAACTGGTTTTTGTTCTTCTCCAGACTGGCGTCTTTCAGATTCTTCCAGTGAGACTCATCCCACTCTATTCTAGCCTCGTGGAGGGCTTCCCTATACTCCTTTCTCGCTAGTTTAATCGATTCGGTGTTCTTATACCTGATTGCGGCTGCCAATGCTTGTCTATTTAGTCTGCATTTTTTAGTGTACCACGGGTGCTGTCTTAGCCGGGGTGCCTTTGTGTTAGCATGATTATGGGTGGCTAAAAAACAGTGCTCAGCTGATCTATGGTACGGGAGTGTGCTAAAAGAGCTCCTACACAGGGTTCGGCAGCCGATAGGGTTGCCAGGAGTGCTTGAATACTAGAGGAGACAACTTCCTTAACACAAGATAGTTTTATTTCGTGTGCGCTGATCTTATGCCATTTCAGATATCTTTTACAGTTTGAGGGAACGATGTCTATAACCGGAGCTGTGGCCCTCCTAGTTTGGAGCGAGGACAGGGTGGCCCAGGGCAATTCTAATGTCAAACAAAGAGGATTATGGTCGCTATCTGTTGTAGTGCCCACATACATGTCTAACATTTGGGCCCACAATTTTACGTCCACTAAGATATAATCTATACGTGAAGGGCAACCTACTCTATTGAAAGTGTTTGCACCGTGTGTGTCTGAGTGAGTTCTGCCATTAGCAGCTCTAAGACCATGTTCAATGGTTAGTGCATTAAGTTGAATTGCAAGCGGGGACCACTTTTTAATAGGGGAAATATTAAAAGTGGGGACCGACCATTTTGCATCGCCATCCTCTAGCTCCAGCATGTCCTCTGAGCTCAAAGGCTCAAAGGTGCAGTTCAAATCTCCTGCTACTATAATTTTCGCTTCGGGCTTACAACTGGATAGGGAATGGTCTAAGAGTGTAACAATGGGTGATTGTTGCCCTCCCTTGGTTCCTCTAATATAAACATTAAACAGCTCCAGTGTGCCTCCTCTCCTGGGACCTTTAATAGATAGTCTCAAAATGTCAGGACTTGTGGTCGATTGAACAGTGATTTGACAGCCTAAAGTAATGCTCACCCAAATAATCAGCCCTCCTGACGGGCGCCCTCTCCCCTTTGTAGTTGCCGGAATGCAATAGCAAGCGTAGCCAGATTTGTGGAGTGGGACCAGACTCCACGTCTCCTGGAATAAGCATATATCAAAACCTTCTACAAGATTATTCCAGTGCGGCAGCAATAGCTTGTTTAGTAAACCTGCCACATTCCACGATAAGATTTTTAGCTGTTGTGGACTTGAGGCCGAGACCCCCTCATGTGTACAATACGGAGTTAAGGAGCAAGATGAGTCTAAAGGGTCTGGTGTTGTTAATAAATCGGGAAGCAGGTAGGGGACAGTCTCTTGCAGGCCCTGTGGGAAATGATTCAACACCCCCCCCTATTTCCTCCAATGAGCTTTTACTGGGGAGGGGAACAGAAGATTCATACAATTTCTGAGTTTGGCTAGTGTCACGGGGCGGGTATGTGTCAGGACGGCCCGGATCAACGGAAAGACTGGTGGGAGGCGCAGGACGTCACCTCACCTTTTGTTTTGTCACCGCAGGAGGACTGGACTGGTTCATCCTCTTCCGACACCACAGAAAGAAGATACGGTCCCTTTAACTGGGATCCGACGTGGGACAACCCCGCCCCTTTTGATGACGACACCGCCCTCCGTCCAACAAGAGAGGGCTGGAACAAGAAGACGGTGTGCGCTGACACCGGAGGTGAAACAGGAGGAAGCAGAGTAGCGGAGAGTCGGGACGGAGACAGAGAGCGACGGACCTCGAGAGGAACAGCAAACCCAGGAGGAGTGGAGGAAGACCCAGAGACAACAAGAGAGCCAGGAGGCCATCGGATTCACGCTTCGCCCAGCCACGCTCCAGGAGGAGCGTGGCTAAAACAGGTACGGGATCGTTTCACGGGTTGGGTAAGGAGGCGGGGGACGCCAGAGGCTTAGAGGCGCGAGCGCCGTGTCGTGCATTCAAGAGAGCCGATCCCCATCCACCACACCTACAACCCCCTTCACCGAGCGTGTGTCACGGTTGATTTTGGTTTTGGGCTGGTGTTTCCTCACTCCCTCTCCCTGACAACGCACCGCACCACGATTACCCTGACCCCCTGTTGTCCTCTTCCTTCCTTTTGGGGCATCCGGAGTTTCTGACGGTGGCCACCCGGCCCAGAACCCGAGGAGGTGGAAGAAGCGATAGACGACTGGGACCTGTCGGGAAGAAGACGACAGCACACACCCCGGGAACTGAGGACTATTCGTATAGCTTTAACCCCTGTACAGACTGGACACCATTAAGAGACCTACCATCACAAGAATAAAGCCTGCACTATCACGACCAGGTCTCCCGCTCCTTTTTCCCCGATAGTTCACAGCTGACCATCGTTTCATGCCATGATGAGCGGCTAGGCTCATCAAGCAGTCAATCTACTGTTTCGAGCGTCAAGCCCCCCTCAAGTCTGGATTGCGACCCATCCCTTGGAGATGCTTGAGCTCGCCTAAACTGTATGGCTGAAGTAGCAGGGGCGCAAGTTCTAAATTCCAAAGCTAGAAGGTTCTCTGCCAGGTCAACATTTGAAAAGGTGAGCTCGATACAGTCGTAAGGTTGGGCAGGGATAGTGAGTCTGCGTGCCCGGGTGATATCTTCACGAATCACTGAGCGACAACCTCTAGTGTGGCGTATCCAATGTATGACCTTGTTGGTCAAAGAGTCCACACTTTCCGTATCGTTATGTGGGCCAAGTTTGGGTACATTTATCATGTAAATATTAGGGCCTTGCAGTGGCGGTAGTGAGTATACATCTCTCCGTTGTCGAGGTTGTAGTGGAACCTTCGCAGGCCACACGGTGTCTCTTGGTTTGCAAGGTCCCCCTGAGACGGCCTGACCTTTATTTGGCACAGATAGTAGTGTGGGAAAGTTGTTTGTTGTCTTAAGCTCAGGAGTATTAGTTCTTACCGGTGTAGAACCAGAGAGCATATGATTTACTGAGTTTTTTAGGAGTGTGGATACACTTTGCCCCAAATCTACCCCTGCAGTGCTTGATGGGCCAGCCAGGGTGAGAGTTTGTGCAAGTGCCTGCTCCTGGTGTACCGTTTGAGTCCAAGAAAGTAATGTTTTTACCAGGTGTGTAAGCTCTTTAATCAAACTTTTCAATGCTATAATCTCAGCCCTAAGGGAGACAATAGGCCCAAGTATGTCAGGAGATGATTGCTCTACGTTGCTACCTCCTTGCAATATGCTTGGTGGTGTAGCTTGCTCGCATATTATGTCGGAAGAGGTTGCAAGCAGGGCAAACCTATTTGAGCATGGGATGTTGTGCTTCGTTGGAATCGCTTGCTTGCAAACTAGTTCATCAGGGTCAGGAACAACCTTCTCTTGAACCCCAGCAAGATCACAATCCTTATTAACACTCAGGTTGGTAATTCGTTTGCTAGCGTGTTTGTGGAACATGGGAGCAACGGTGAGCTGAGCGAGCAGGGATTTTGGATCCGGAGGGTTTAAGTTGTTATTACTATGCAGGCCCACGGGATCTGACACCAGTATGGTCTCGCACTCATTAATTAATGTATCTATTCTGTCGAGAACACAATTACTGGCGGCATGTTTACGAGATTTCTTAGCCTTTTTCCCCTTGCCTAACCCACGACTCCCAGTCCCCCCCACCTCTACGCTCTCCATGGTTTTCCGCTTTCCCATACCTATTACAAGAAAACAAGTTTACTTTAATAACCACAATGAAAGTAAATGCGAGTTACCCAGTGTTTGCAAATAAATAAATCGAACCGGGTGAAAATTGAAAGCGGCTAAACGTAGCAATAAATCTTGAACATTTAAAAGTCCAATAGTACAGTCCCAAAGCAAGCAAAGCAAGCAAGTGAACCAAGGTCGAGTCTACCAACTGACTAATAAGGACGTCACTTATGGAACCACAATAAGCGGAGGAAACAGTACCTTGAGTTCGGGGCTAGGAGACACTTGCGTGGTAAATAAAAGAGGGATGGCCCTGCCCTGCCTCTTCCTGGCAAGGACGGGCCCGCCCTTGGCCCGGGCTTCGCCTGGGCGCGGCCCGCGCGCGTCCCGCGCAGCGGTAGTGTTGGGCGCTTATGAGCGCTTGACAGCAGCAGTGCTCCTCCCTCCTGGGAGCGAAGGATTGTGGCCGATGTGGTCCCCCAGGCCGGCAAACAGCAGCAGGGCAGTTCAGTACTTGTGGCTTAACATGCACATGCAACGTGTGTCTGATAAGTTAGTGGTGACCCTTTTTCCACCTTTCCAGGGAGAATAGTTTCAGGAATGGTACTTGCCTGAAGCCACGACCCTCCTGGGCCGTGGCTGGGGGAGTCCCACCGCCTTGTTCTCCTTCCGGCCGGTTGGACTTGTGAACAGTGCCTCCTAGCGATATCTGGGCTTCTTCCTTCGACGGCGTTGTCCCCTGGTTTTCGTCTTTGCCTCCGCCTTCGCCGCTTCTCACTGTCGTCTGCACAGTCCCGACGTGATCCGTCTTCCCGGCACTCGTGTCCTCCGACTCCTCCGACTCCTCCGTGTTCACCTCGATCTCTCCCGCCGTCCCCCTCTTCCGGGCCCCTTGATTTTCACCTGCCTCCGACCTTTCCGTTGGCCTCGTCACTTCCGCCCCCAACACTGGAGTACTGACTCCCTCCTCCAGAGCTCTCAAGCCCGCCGCCACATTGGAAATCCCGTCGGGAAGCACTACAGGATTACACTGCCTTTCCCCTGTGTATGGACGATCGGGCCATACTGACACTGGACACCTGGACAAGAAGTCTACATTTCCTTGGGCTTTTCCAGGAGCATGTATGGTCTGAAACAAAGGTTGTAGGGATAGAAACCATCGCAGTATCTTTGGATTCGTATCTTTGTGAGTGGCCAGCCAAGTCAAAGGTGCATGGTCTGTCACCAGGAAGAAGGTCCGTCCTAACAAATAGTATTGTAAGGCTTCTACTGCCCACTTAATAGCTAGGCATTCTTTTTCCATGGTTGCATAGTGTACTTCCCTAGGAAATAGCTTGCGGCTCAGGTACAACACTGGCCGAAGAGTTCCCTGACTGTCAGGTTGGGACAAAATAGCTCCTAATCCGCGATCCGATGCATCTGTTTGTAACACAAAAGGTTTCTCGTAATTGGGACAAGTCAAGACAGGGGCACTGCATAACAAGGATTTCAACTGTTGAAAACTCTTTTCTTGAGGACTTCCATTTTATTTTCTGAAGGGGTTGTTTGTTGGTTAATAAATCGGTAAGAGGACAGGCTATTTCTGAGAATTGGGGAATGAACCGTCGGTAATAACCAACTAGTCCCAAAAATGCCCTGATATCTTTCTTGGTTGTGGGATATCCTGAATCGCTTCCAACTTGTTGTGTTGTGGCTGGAGTGTCCCTTTCCGTATAGAATATCCCAAGTACTCTATATGATCTGTGCCCAGGGTTGTTTTCTTGGGGTTCAAGGTTAAGCCAGCCCGATGTAGGGATGAGAATAGGTCCTTTAAATGATGCTTGTGTGTTTCCCAATCCTTGCTATACACTACAATGTCATCGAGGTAGGCTACTGCATATTGTTGATGCGGCCGTAAGACTACATCCATCAGCCTTTGGAAGGTTGCCGGAGCTCCATGTAGACCAAAGGCATTACACGGAATTGATATAACCCTGAGGGAGTGGAAAAAGCTGTTTTCTCTCTGGCTACAGGAGTTAAAGGTATCTGCCAGTATCCTTTCGTTAGATCTATGGTTGACATCACCTGGGCTCCCCCTAACCTCTCTATCAACTCATCAACTCGGGGCATGGGATAATTATCAAACTTAGAATGAGAATTTAGTTGCCTGAAGTCAATGCAAAATCTTAAACTCCCGTCGGGTTTGGGCACCAACACCACTGGGGAGCACCAATTGCTTTGGGATGGTTCAATAATGCCGGCCTGTAACATGTCCTTCACTTCCTGCTCTACGGCCTGTCTTCTCGCTTCAGGGATGCGATAGGGTCTCAACCTAACTGTCCTTCCAGGCTCTGTCTTGATGTCATGCATAACTAGAGAGGTAAGTCCAGGAATACTAGAACTCAGTTCTGGAAATTGGTCTAAGAGTTCATACAACTGGGATTGCTGGTCTGATGTGAGACAGGCCCCCGTTTTAGGTCTCTCCTCGGTGGTCTTTCAACATGGCTGAATAGGTATCTCCACCCGTTTATTGAGAGTGACATGACTAATCCCCACTGATGTCTCCTCCCTCGGGGCAATGAAAGTTTCCCATTTCTTTAGGAGGTTAATATGGAAAATCTGACCCCTAGTCCCTGCTCTTGGAACCGCTATCCTGTAGGTGACCGGTGTTACTTTTTCCAACACCGGATAAGGACCTTGCCAAGTCGCTAGTAATTTCTTATCTGACGACGGTAGCAGTATCAACACTTCGTCCCCAGCTTTCAACTCCCTCATGCTTGTCCCTTTGTCATAAAACGTTTTCTGTTTTGCTGGGCCTTCTCTAGATTTTGATGGACTTCCTCCCACAAGCTATGTAGTGTCGCTTTTAATGAGGTAGTATACCCTAGCAGTGGTTTTCCCTCATCCTCTTCCTCGGTCCACTGTTCACGCAGCCATGTCCAAAAGAGTACGGGGCTGGCGTCCAAAAGCAACTCAAAGGGACTGAACCCCGTAGATTTTTGTTCATGGGTTCTAATCGCAAAGAGCACCAAGGGCAATTTACGATCCCAGTCTTTTCCAGAATCATTAATACTCTTCTTCAAGATTGTTTTTATGGTCCGATTGTATCTTTCTACCAGTCCATCTGTCTGTGGATGGTAAACAGCTGTGCTGGATTTGTCTGACCCCAAGTAAAGTGCAGATTTCCTTCATTAATCGGGACATAAAGGGGGTTCCCTGATCGGTGAGGATCTCTGTTGGAAAACCAACTCTCGCAAAGAATGCAATCATCGCCTGAGCTACTGAGGTGGTGGTCATGCTTGTTAGTGGCACTGCTCGGGGTAGCGAGTGGCATAGTCCACTAGTACTAGAATATATTGATGCCCTCGGGTGGAGGGAAGAAGGGGTCCTACCAGATCCATTCCTACTCTCTTGAAGGGAATGTCAATTATGGGCAACGGGTGCAAAGGTACTCGTCTGTCAGTGGAGGGATTGACTAATTGACATCTAGGACAGGCAGCATAGAACTTGGCCACCTCTTTATAGATACCGGGCCAATAGAACCGTTCTAGCAAATACTTCAGGGTATGTTCCTGTCCATAGTGTCCACCCCCGGACTGACTATGGGCGATGTGGAGAGCCTGCTCTCGAAACGCTAGAGGTATCAATAGCTGCTCTGCCCGATGAGGCAATGTACCCGTAATCCGATACAAAAGTCCCTTCCTAACACAAAAGTATGGTCCTACCTTATCAGGGTCTTCTTCTTGAGCCTGTGTCCACGCCTGCGATAGAGTGCTATCGTCCCTCTGAGCTGCTCTAAAGTTCTTCGTCGGTGTCTGAGAATCATCTGGGGAGGAAAGGAGACAAGTAACGGGTAACAAACCATGTGCTCTAAACTCTGCTCTGTCTTTCCTTTTCTCCGCTCGGGTCTTAGGGGTTTTTGTCTCCGCCCCCTCTATGTTGGTGTGGGCATAAGGAGCGTCTTGCAACCACTCACTACTTCTTTTAGACAGATTGTTTAAGTATTCGTCAAAACGAGGTAAATCAGTGCCTAAGAGGACCTTTTCCGCTAAGGCTGGTACCACTCCTACCTGTCGTACTTGGGACTCTCCTTCAATGTCCAATAATACCTCCGCTAGTGGATATACTCTAATGTCCCCATGTACACAAGAGACCTGTATCTGGGCTTCCTCCGAAATCTGTTGGATCGGTATCAGTTCCCTGGCAACAACTGTGTGGTGACAGCCCGTGTCTAACAGGGCTTCGACGGTCCTCCCGTTCAAGCGTATAGTAGTCTTGTATCGTCCTGGGGCTTCTCCTGTGGCTAACACCCTCCCTCTAGTCCATCCTACCTCCATGGGTTCTACTCCATCCCCTTTGCTGGGACAATTCCTAGCAATGTGCCCCCATTCTGAACACCGAAAGCACTGGGGTCCCGCTTGAGTCAAGGGGGAGGTTAAAGGAGGTCTAGTCCCACCCCTACCCCCTCCTACAGTTCTAGGTTCTCCTGTCTTGGGGCCAGGTTTTGGTGTACTGATAGGCGCTCTGAGAGGTTGGACTTTGAATTCCGGGGACCTATGGTATGCACAGGCTAACTCTACTGCGGTCTGCACCATTAAATTGGGATGCTGTTTTATCCAGGACCGGGTGTTACTGGGTAAAGCATCTAAGTATTGCTCTAAGTAGACCTTAGCAATAACCTCCTCCATCGGAGCTGTAGTGGGTTGCAACCACCTTTCCCCCAGGTCTCTGATGCGATAGAAGAGAGCCCTAGGGTTGTCCCCGGCCACCCATTTCTCCTTGCGGAACTTCGCTCTGTAATACTCCGTATCATATCCCAGTCGCTCCAATATTGCTTTCTTGATTTCGGGATAAGGGGTGAGTCCAGCAGGGTTAGCTGCTTGATACGCCGCCTGCAATTCCCCTGATAGGAGAGGTGCTACATACTGACCCCATCTTTCCGGAGGCCAAGTAGCTGTTGTCGCTACACGTTAGAAATTTATGAAAAAATAGTCAGGATCCTCTCCTTCCTGAAATTTCTGTAACACAGAGCTAGGAACATTTAGATGGACTCTAGCCGTTGAGATGGCGTCTGTTAACCTTAGGATCGCGTTATCCTGCACTTGTTGATTCGTGGTTAACTGGATAGCTTGTTCCTTCAAGGCCGTCTGAAAGGCCTCTCTTTCTTTCTGAGCATTCTTATTTTGTTGTTCTAGCACTAATTGTAGATGCCTTTGACCTTCGGCCAGCTGAGTGACCATTGCCTCCATGGTAATGGGTTGGGACATGATGAGTCTTTAATGTCCTGAACGATCCCACTTCTGACACCACTTGTGGTCATTCAGGTCATAAAAGGCTACTAGATAGTAGGGAACAAGTGCTATTTATTGTACAGAATGAACGTAAGTCAAGGGAACAGCACTGTGTCTCCTAAAGTCTCAAAGAACACCAGAAAAAGGGAAGGAACAAACGATTCTCTGTTCAACAGGTCAGTTTCATCACTGCGTCCCCGCTTGTCCGTGGCTCTCCTTCTCTGGTCCTCACTCCTCCTTGTCCAGCCCCGGCCGTCCCAGAAGAACAGGAAAAGTTGGTTTACTCCCCTCGAAATAAACAAATATGGGACAAAGTCAGGCCTCTATACTTTCTTTCTGTTTCTAGTTTTCCCTTCACAGTCACCTCATGTGCGCAAACCTTTTTCAGGGTTATAGACTCTTTTCCCTGAGTCCTAACCTCTGTTACTGTGCCTCCTGTCACCAACACCCATATACTACTTGTGGCTTAACATGCACATGCAACGTGTGTCTGATAATTTAGTGGTGACCCTTTTTCCACCTTTCCAGGGAGAATAGTTTCAGGAATGGTACTTGCCTGAAGCCACGACCCTCCTGGGCCGTGGCTGGGGGAGTCCCACCGGCTTGTTCTCCTTCCGGCCGGTTGGACTTGTGAACAGTGCCTCCTGGCGATATCTGGGCTTCTTCCTTCGACGGCGTTGTCCCCTGGTTTTCGTCTTTGCCTCCGCCGCTTCTCACTGTCGTCTGCACAGTCCCGACGTGATCCGTCTTCCCGGCACTCGTGTCCTCCACGTCCTCCGACTCCTCCGTGTTCACCTCGATCTCTCCCGCCGTCCCCCTCTTCCGGGCCCCTTGATTTTCACCTGCCTCCGACCTTTCCGTTGGCCTCGTCACTTCCGCCCCCAACACTGGAGTGCTGACTCCCTCCTCCGGAGCTCTCAAGCCCGCCGCCACATTGGAAATCCCGTCGGGAAGCACTACGGGATTACACTGGGAAAGGCTAGTTAGCCACTTTTACTGGCCCCAGATGTCTCAGAAAGTAAAGGAGTTTGTCAGCTCCTGTATCACCTGTCAAGCCAGTGGCAAAACAGGTGGACACCCAAAGGCCCCCTTCATTCCACTATCAGTGGTTGGGGTTCCCTTTGAAAGGGTAGGTGTGGACATAGTGGGTCCACTTGAACCTCCCACAGCATCAGGAAACAAATGTATACTAGTGGTAGTGGATCATGCCACTAGGTATCCTGAGGCAATTCCCCTTAGGACTATTACAGCTCCTGCAGTAGCCAAGGCCCTCATTGGTGTCTTCACCAGGGTAGGGTTTCCTAAGGAGGTGGTTTCAAACAGAGGGTCAAACTTCATGTCTGCTTACCTAAAACACATGTGGAAAAAGTGTGGAGTGCCGTACAAGTTTACTTCACCCTATCACCCACAAACCAATGGTCTTGTTGAGAGGTTTAACAAGACATTGAAAGGCATCATTATGGGGCTCCCTGAAAAACTCAATAGGAGATTGGATGTCCTCTTACCATGTCTGCTTTTCGCCTACCGAGAGGTGCCTCAGAAGGGAGTAGGGTTTTCCCCCTTTGAACTTCTGTTTGGCCATCCTGTTAGTGGACCACTCTGTCTTGTAAACCCAAACAAGACATTGTGGACTATGCCTAAAGTCCAGAATGGCAGAGTACATGGAAAAAGCTTCCAAAAATCTTGATGCTAGCCAGGAGCTTCTAAAGCACTGGTATGACCAAAAAGCTGCACTGGTTGAATTTCAACCTGGGCAAAAGGCATGGGTTTTGGAGCCAGTGGCACCAAGGGCTGTCCAGGACAAATGGAGTGGCCCTTACCCCATCTTAGAAAAGAAAAATGAGGTCACCTACTTGGTTGACCTGGGCACAAGCAGGACACCCAAAATGGTGATCCATGTGAACCGCCTTAAGCTTTTCCATGACAGGGCTGACTTCACCATGCTGATGGTGACTGATGAGGATCAGGAGACAGAGAGTGAACCTCTCCCTGACCTCCTCTCATACAGCCCCAAAGATGGATCTGTGGATGGAGTTGTCTTTTCAGACACCCTCACTGCCCAACAGCAGACTGACTGCAAGCAAGTCTTGCAGCAGTATGCTAAGCTCTTTTCCTTGACCCCTGGTCAGACAAACTGGTGTACCCATGATGTGGACTCTAGTGACAGTGCACCTGTCAAGAACAAAATCTATTGACAGTCTGATCAAGACAAGGAAAGCATCAGAGCTGAAGTCAGCAAGATGCTGGAGTTAGAGGTTATTGAACCCTCTGAGAGCCCCTAGGCCAGCCCAGTGGTTTTAGTCTCCAACCCTCATCCCAGGGTGGAAAGAGAGAAATGAGGTTCTGTGTGGACTATAGAGGGCTCAACTCTGTCACCAAGACAGATGCTTACCCTATCCCATGAGCAGATGAGTTGATAGATAAATTGGGTGCAGCCACATTTCTAAGTACCTTTGACTTAACTGCAGGGTACTGGCAGATTGGCATGGCACCAGGAGCAAAAGAAAAGACCGCATTCTCCACACCTGATGGGCATTATCAGTTCACGGTTATGCCTTTATGTTTAAAAAATGCCCCTGCCACCTTCCAGAGGTTGGTGAATCAAGTCCTTGCTGGATTGGAGTCCTTTAGTGCAGCTTATCTAGATGATATTGCTGTCTTTCGCTCCACCTGGCAGGATCATCTGATCCACCTGGGAAAGGTTTTAAAAGCCCTGCAAACTGCAGGCCTAACTATCAAGGCATCCAAATGCCAGATAGTTCAAGGGAAAGTGGTATACTTGGGCCACCTTGTTGGTGGAGGTCAAGTGCAACCCTTACAGCCCAAGATCCAGGCCATCCTGGACTGGGCAGCTTCAACAACCCAGACCCATTTCGTGGCATTCCTTGGCTTGACTGGGTATTACAGGAGGTTTCTGAAGGGATATGGGTCCATTGTGACTCCCCTCACAGAACTTACCTCCAAGAAGATGCCCCAAAAAGGTAAACTGGACAGTTAGCTGTCAAAAGGCTATTCACACCCTGAAAGAGGCTATGTGCTCAGCACCAAATCTCAAAGCTCCAGACTATGCCAAGCAGTTCATAGTGCACGCTGATGCCTCTGAGCTAGGGATAGGAGCGGTCCTATCCCAGACCAATGATGAAGGCCAAGACCAACCTGTTGCTTTTATAAGCAGGAGGCTTCTCCCCAGGGAGCAGCGTTGGAGTGCCATTGAGAGGGAGGCCTTTGCTGTGGTTTGGTCCCTGAAGAAGCTGAGACCATACTTGTTTGGTACTCACTTCCTAGTTCAAACTGACCACAGACTTCTCAAATGGCTAATGCAGGTGAAAGGTGAAAATCCTAAACTGTTGAGGTGGTCCATCTCCCTACAGGGAATGGACTTTATAGTGAAACACAGACCTGGGACTGCCCATGCCAATGCAGATGGACATTCCAGGTTCTTCCACTTAGACAATGACTCTCTAGGGAAAGGTTAGTCTCTTCCTCTTTCGTTTCGGGGGTGGGGGAGTGGGAGGGGGGTTGTGTAAGAAAGTGCCCTCTTTTTGCATGGTTGCCCCACCTTTTTCTGAACTGCTGATGTACTTTGACTGAGTGTGCCCTGGGCTCCTGCCAAACAGGTACCCAGGGCCTATGTTTTTCTCTAAAACTGCATTGAAAACAAAACCCAATTGGCACTCTCTGGCTACAGGTCAGCCCCTGGTAAATGGTACCACAGGTACCCAGGGCACTGTGACCAGAGAAGGCCTCTAAGGGCTGCAACACTTATTGTGCCACCCTTAGAGGCCCTGTACCTTTACACACACACATTGCCTTTGCAGGCTGCGTATTTTTGTGCAGAACAAAGTGAAGAGTTGACATGGAACACACCCCTGTGTGCCATGCCTACAACCCACTGCCCTAGCATAGATCAGCCACCCCTCTAGCTGGGTGCACTATACCAGTGGTGAGGGTACAGGTGCATGAGCCCTGTACCCCTACAGTGTCTAAGCCAATTCTTAGACATTGTAAGTGCAGTAGTGCCATTAAGAGTATATGGTGCTGGGAGTTTGTCATTATGAACTCGACAGTACCATAATGGCTTTACTGAAAACTGGGAAGTTTGGTATCAAACTTCTCAGCACATTAAACCCACACTGATGCCAGTGTAGGATTTAATGAAAAATGCACACAGAGGGCTTCCTAGAAATGCCCCCTGTAAAATGACCTAACACTTGTGCCCAGGCTGAGTGGCTGCTCACCAGCTGCCACCACCAGACATGTTTCTGGACCCCTGGGTCGAGAGCCTGCTGCTCTTGGGGGTCTGAAACAATGCACATCCTGGGACGAGGTGCCAAGCCTCCTCCCCCAGGATGGGCAGGGTCCACGAAGAGGAAGCTTCAAAGGCTTGCCGCCTTTGTGAGCTTCCCCCAGACCTTGCTGCTCCCAGCAACTGGTCCCCACTGGTTCCTGACCCCACTTTGGGCGGGAGAACCAGCGGGAAAACCAAGCGAGGAAGGGAGGTGTGCCCACCTTTGCCAACCCCACCCCTCAGTTGGGAGAGACGAGGTGAAGCACAGCTCTCAGTCCCTGCCATCTTGCAGATGGGGGGACCCATCCAACCAGAGTGAGGTATATGCCCCCCTTCCACTGGAGGGTGGCATAATAGGGGGTGTACCCACCCCAAGGAAGGGACCCATTGGCCCCAACCTTTACTTACCTGTAACACCCCTAAATCTAGTATTTAGGGGCACCCCTCAGCCATGCCTCCTCAGACAAGAAACGACCAAGAAGAAAAGAAGGACCGAACAGCCGTGCTGAAGCTAAGAGGAGGAGGATGCCCACTGACTTGGCCCCAGCCCTGCTGACCTGTCCCCACCTCGAACCTGCAGAAGCGAAACTCCGGTGTGTCCTGCAGCCAGCAACCTCAAGAACCCCGAGGACCTGCCCTGCCTTCCAACGAAAAGACTTTATCTCCCGTGAACACCGGATTTGTTCACCCACAGACTCTGGCTCCGGCCAAATCCGCACACCTCTGCACCCATCGCCCAGGGCCCGAGTTCGAGTGGCCCAACACCACGAGGAGGTCTCCCCGGCAATTCTGACCTTGAGATCTGGTGATCTCTGACCTGCCTCGAATCTCACAGCAAAGCCTGCAGCCTCTTTCTGGAGGATCCCCCCAACTGCGACCGGAGCTGGTAAGAGAAACCCGACACCTAAAAACAACCCTGCACCCGAAGCCCCACGGCCTTGGGTGGCCCAACCAACTGTGTCACAGGATCCCTAGGCATCCCAACTTACCTCTCCAACCGGTGGTCACCTCCAGAAGGTCTTCGTCCCCGAGCCTGCAGTCTTTGTTGAAACCGGAGAATCCCCATTGAAATCAACAGGGCACCCGACACCAAACCAGGACCTTGCACTAGGGTGACCAGGCGTCCCGGATTTGCCCGGGCAGTCCCGGTTTTTCGGCAGCTGTCCCCGCAGATTTTAGGAAATTAAGCTCATGTCCCGGTTTTTAGAGAGGTTCGGCTGAAAACGGTGGGAGGTATCTTTTTATGTTTTGCAAAGCAGGGATAATTAGCTGCTGTTATAAGAAAGCAATTTAATTAACAGGCATGCTCCTGGCTCTAAAAATGGCATTTTATGTATGTTCTTACTGCCTCTTCTGTAATTCTCTGCTAAGGAGCACTGCCATTCAGTGCGCTGGGTTGCAGTAAAATTTTAGTCCTTCTATTTTTGGGAAATGTCCCGGTTTTTTGCTTTAAAATTCTGGTCACCCTACCCTGCACCCAGCCGCCCCTGCGCCACTGCAGGTGCACTTTGGGTGCTAACTCGGATCCCCCCTTCCCCTGAGCCTAACACCAGGAGCTTTGCTCCCACAACCCAGTGGCCTGCTCGTAAGCAGCCACCAACCGGAGGCCCCCTATCCCCCTTTGGATAACATTGGGCCTCAGCACTCTGCCCCGGCCGCCCTAGTGCCGCTGAGGGTGTAACAAGAGTGCATCCTCGACCCTGGGGGAACCCTTGTTCTAACCCCAGAAACTCAACCCCAAAGACCGAGTACTTACCTGGTAACCGATAACTTCATTTCTCTCTATAGGAACCCATTGACTGTTTTTCTCTGAAAAATGTTTTAAGTGTGGAGTTGATTTGTATGGAAACCTGAAAAATAACAATTGTGCAAAACTGATTTTACTTACCTTTTCTCTAGGAAATGTTCCAGTGTGATATCTAGGCATATCACACTGAGCAGAAAAAGTAACTTAAAAAGTAACTAAAAGTGATTTAAAAAGTAATCTGTACAGTAATTTCAATACCTAGACTTACCTGTATTTCAAACAACTGCATTTGAACTTGCATTCACTTGTAAACACTGCACAATATTTTGCAAAGCATTTATTTCACTTACCTGTGCCAGGCTTGACTTGGTTTTAGAAATAAAATAACTTAATATTTTTATACAAACAAAATTGGTCTGAAGTTCAGTCTTTGAGTGTGTGACATCATTTGCTGATTGAGTGGGTACAACAAATGCTTAACACTACCCTCTGATAAAGCCTTACTGCTCGCCCACACTACCACAAATAGAGAGTAAGGTGTGCTATCTACTTTTACCTCTGCCTACCTTTGGGGTTCCACTGGACTCTGTGCACACTATACCTCACTTTGGTATAATATATTCAGAGCCAGCTTCCTACAGCCACCTACCGACGCACAGGGGTTCTGCTACGAAAAAATGTCTCCGGATCCTGTCTGGCGCCTGGGGATAATTCTAAGATAAGGAATCTATAACTACATATGTCTCTTACAGATCCATCGTTACCGAAGGTAACCGACTTGTTCTTTTAGTCATTCACTCATCGGCTACTGGATAGCAACACACAAGGTTCTCTCCTCTTGAGAAGTGGAGCAAATTATTGCTAGGGAACTAGGAGTGTTCAGTGGGGGAATGTACTCATCAAAGAAGATTATTTGTCTTCTCAAGACAAAAGGTGATTTAATGAGTCTGTTTAAGTATCATAAACAAATGAGACAATCGGTATACAGCAAACGTAATATTCTAAAGCACAGTGGGGTTGCTGGAATTACTGAGGGAAGCTGTTGATCTGGGCCTCTGAAATTTCTCAAATAGTCTTGTGACTATCTGAACTCATTGTTACAAAACTGGGGTAGTTTGGGACATAAATGAAGCTCTCGCGAATTAAGGCAATACCATCCATACATGGTAACAGACCACATTCGACGGGAGACACCCGATTTTTAAAGCAAAGACATGTTTGTATTTGGCTGTCTTCCGCTTGAAATTGCCTCTGCTTCTTTAGAAGTCAATGGGGAAGATATATTCCCCCTATTTCGTTTTTAACATCACGCGCTTTCCTGCTCTAAAATGTTGGCTTGTATGCAATATTGAGGTGTATGGTGATGTGATGGAGCCTCCCCGTGACACCCATGGCATGAGAAGTTCACCAAAATATTGTTCTTCTGTTTGTAAAGATGTGACCATTTATGTGCGTGCGATAAGGGTCTCACTTTTGGAAAACACTTATGAATTCAGCCAGATTTGAAGTACATCTTTGTATTCAACCTAAGACAATTCTTTCCGTAATTCCTGCACCAATAGCTGTAACTTAGCCCAGAAAATAAGTATCTGTATTTTCATGCAACAGTCGAGGAACAGAGAACAATTTTAAATGCTGCGCTTTAGCCTTAGGAGATGTTGCATAAGTGATGTTTGTCGCTTTATTCAACGTCTCGTCTGTGACTGTACGCAGGTGAACTCATGACTACAAAAATCTGGTACATAAAATGTGGTGTAGACCTTAAACAAAGACAAAACAAGGCGAATGCATGTGGGCGAACTGCTGCCTTTGTTAGGTAACCAGCAGGGATGAACGCACTCTCCCACTTTGGAAATAGGATCCTATTTCTGGTGCCACACTAGGCTTTAGATGGCCTCTTCTGCAGTTACTGATGCAGTGATCTCTGTGGTGACCACCTGCACGTGGGGCGCTGAGCGATGGTCGCTAAAGATATTCAGTGATTTAGCCATCTCAAGCCAGAACATCGCCTGTTAAATAAGCTATAATAAAGAACGTGTATCTGGCTGTTGGTAAACCCGATGTAAAAGGAATACAATCAAATTACCAGCAGATCTTACTGCCAGAAATCATAGCAAAAACCTGTCACCTATACCCCGAGTTTGTCGGGCTCTCTGGGACGCCGCAGCAGACTCAAGCCTCCAAGGAGGACATGCTGCAGACTTCTGTTGCACTTCTGGCTCCCATTGGAGCACTTTCGGCCACGAGGAACGTCTGGGGCCCCTGGTCACGTTCTCACTGGTGGGTCCATCCTTGGTGCCCACTGACCCCTTGGGACCAGCTTTAAGACCTGCGCTGGTTCCTTACAAGTCGATGTCAGCGATGGAAGAGAACCCGGATCCCATACCCATGTCGAGCTTGACCGATTTTGAGCTGAAGTTACAACAGCACAGCCTGTCTTAATGCACCCTGACTCAAAGCTTCTACCAGGCATACATGCCAGCAAAGGCTCCATTATCTTTTTGTGGTGACTACGAGCAAGGGACACCCCAGAATGTGGATTAAGGTGGAATGAGGATGGGGTGCTCCCCCTCACTACACAGATGATTTGCAAAAGATCAATGGGTTTGCCACCCCTCCTGAGGCAAGGGTGGGCTCGCCAATGGTGCAGACTTTGCAGTAGGGATTTAAATGGCAGCAGAGGTTCTGAACTTACCGCTGTCTTCAGTCGAGCCAAAATGAATGTCCTGAGAGAAATATTGCAGTCTGGACCAGCTACTTCAGAGCACCTGGTCCCTTTTACTAAGGCCCTTACTGATGGCCACTTAGTCAAAGCCATTTTCATGTCCTCCAGTAACTAGGCAGGCGGCCAGGCATCACAGCTCGGCTTCTGGTGATCCTGATTTTCTTACCAGCATCCTACTCCAGAGCCCAGAGAGCCTTGTAGTTCAGGTCTTAATCCCAATGAATTCCCCACAGCTCCACCAGGGAGACAATCCAAGAGGATTGATGCTTTTGGTAAGTGCAGGAGGCTGGCTCTGTATATACTATACCAAAGTGAGGTATAGTGTGCACAGAGTCCAGTGGATCCCCAAAGGCTTACAGAGGTAAACGTAGATAGCACCTCACTCTCTATTTGTGGAAGTGTGGTCGAGCAGTAAGGCTGTATCAGAGGACAGTGTTAAGCATTTGTTGTACAGTCAGTCAGTCAGCAAATGAATTCACACACTCAAAGACTGAACTTCAGACCAATTTTGTTTGTATAAAAATATTATTTACTTATTTTATTTCTAGAACCAAGCCAGGCCTGGTGCAGTTAAGTGAAATAATACTTTGCAGGGTTTGTGCAGTGAATTACAGTTGAATGCAGGTTCAAATGCAGTTTGTTGATTTACAGGTAAGTCAACAGTTCAAAATTACTTTTCAGTTACTTTATAGATTACTGTGCATGTTACTTCTTGGATTACTTTTTAAGTTACTTTTGCTAATCAGTGTGATATGTCTAGATATCACTCTGAGACATTTCCTAAACAAATGGTAAGTAATTCAGTTTTTACACATATGCAGTTTTTCAAGGTTTCATACAAACCAACTCCACACTTTTCAAAGAAAAGCAGTCACTGCAATCCTATGGCAGGAAATGAGGTTATTGGTTTACAGGTAAGTACTTGTTTGTGGTAGTTGGGTTTTTCTTACCGGCTTCGATCGCGGTCAGGGGGGGGGATCCTCCAGAAAGGGGCTGCAGGCGTCGATTGGAGATTCAAGGCAGGTCAGAGATCACCAGATCTCAGGTCAGGATTGCCGGGGAGACCACCACGTGGTGTTGGGCCACTGGAACTCGGGCCGTGGGCGTCGGGTGCAGAGTGGTGCAGACTCGCGGATTTGGCCGGAGCCAAAGTCTGTGGGTGAGCAAACCTGGTGCTCACGGGATACAAAGTCTTGGTTTGGGAAGTCAGGGCAGGTCGTTTTTCAGGGGGCTTCTCTAAGATGCCCTCTGAGTGCATTTTTTAAAATTAAATCCCACACTGGCATCAGCGTGGGTGTAATGTGCTGAGATGTTTGATACCAAACTTCCCAGTTTTCAGAAAAGCCATTATGGTGCTATGGAGTTTGTAATGACAAACTCCCAACACCACATACTCTTAATGGCATTACTGCACTTACAATGTCTAAGAAAAGATTTAGACACTGTAGGGGTACAGGACTCATGCACCTGTACCCTCACTGCTGGTATAGTGCACCCAGCTAGAGGGGTGGCAGACCTATGCCGGGGCAGTGGGTTGTAACCATGGCACATAGGGATGTGTGCCATGTCGACTCTTCACTTTGTTCTGCACCAAACATGCAGCCTGCAAAAAAAAAAAAAAAAAGGTGTGTGTAAGTGTAATTACAGGGCCTCTAAGGGTGGCACAATAAGTGCTGCAGCCCTTAAAGGCCTTCCCTGGCCACACTGCCCTTGGTACCTTTTACAAGGGACTGACCTGTGGCCCAAGAGTGCCAATTGTGTTTTGTCTTAAAGCAGGTTTAGGGAAAGAGCATAGGCCCTGGGTACCTGGTTGGCAGGAACCCAGGGCACACTCCAAGTACATCAACAGTTTGGCAAAAAGTGGGGGCAACCATGCAAAAAGGGGCACTTCCTTACACAAAGCACATATTTTCCTCCTCCAGTCTAGCACTGTAGTTGGTTAATGCAGTCTGGTTACTGGGCTACTGTACTCGTACCCTGAGGACATGGCCAGTGTGATCTTACCGGCAGTCCCAGAACACTTGAGAGCTTCTTTGGCTAAAACAATTCATGATGTACAAAAAGCAGCCAATATGTTATCTGCGCTGGTCTAGAATCCTATGATTGCCTAGGGAGGGCAGTTGACACCAGTGTTGTGCTTCTTGGAAATGCATGGATGCACTCCAAAGGATTTTCCAGCGATGTACAGGCCTCCCTCATGGAAATGCCCTTTGGGGTGTTGCGTCTTTTCAGTGAGAAGGCAGACTCTGCACTCTCACTCAAGCGCTATATAGAAAGCCAGGACATTTTAATAAATGAGGTAACCCTGTATTTCTCAGACCTAAAGATGAAAAAATCATAACATCAGGCAACGGCAACTAATAGGCCACACAGAGCAATCAATAACTTTTTATGGATTTATTATGCTTTGTTTATTGATGGTGCTCAAAATATTTTTATTTTAAAAAGGCACAGTGCATGTGGGAAGGGACAAACATGATATTCCGAATTGTCTGCTTAATTGGGGAGAGAATGTGGCCTAACGGCTAGGGCGGTCGACCTCGGAGCTGGGGAACCGGGTTTGAGTCTCGGCAGGGACGCTCAACATTCTGAGATTCTGGGCAATTCACTTAATCTGCCCATGCCTAAACAAAAAAAAATGTTTGTGTCCGTCTGCAACGTAACGGGTGCTCATGTAAAGCGCTCTGATACCTTCGGGTCTAGTTTGCGCTATATAAAACAAACAACAACAAAAAAAGGAAAACACAGGCTGTATGGTACATTTTAATGAGAGAACTGCATGAAGACACATTTATCTGCAGTTCACAAATCCTATATGTACAGTACAAATATAGTGTTGACGTTTCGACCCAATGAACAAAATAATTAAGATGGTTTGGTGACTGGGCCTTCATCAGGACTAAAGACAAAGAATACACCTTCTGATATGTGGAATATGTTGGCACAGAGTCTCAAACTGGTGGAAAATGAATTGTAAGGTAGGAAAAGGTATAAGACTGATGTCTAAAGTTGATTAAAAAAAACCTGACCAATAGGCTTGCCCGACAGAAGAGGAGATCAAAGCAATTCAACTCACAATGACTACATTGTAAAGTGGCGTACTGTAATATGTAGGAAGCTGGCTCTTTATATAGTGGACTAAAACGAGGTACACTGTGTAAAGAGTCCAGGCAACTCTTATTGGTTTTAAGAGACAAAACTGATATCCCTAAATGTTCTCTTTTGTGGTAGTATGAGAGGGTAGTGCTAAGCATTTGTTGTACTCACAGAGGCACTACATGAGACACACACTCAAGAATAAATCCAAGACCAATTTAGGAAAATAAGTCTTATTTTGATATGTTATGCTGTTATGGTATGCCAACTTTATTTGTATAGCGCATTATTGCCCAGAGGCGTCTAAGCGCTGTTATGTTTCAGCTGCGAGTGTCAACCAAGGCTGCCGGGAGAGTTACCAGGATTTGAATAACCAGGTCTTTACAGCCTTCCTGAAAGAGAGGAGACTGGATTCACTTTTTATGCACAGAGGAAGTGCATTCCATATTTTGGATGCTTCCATCACAATGCTCTTTCCACCCCATGGTGCTTTTTGACATCTAGGCTGTACCAATAGGTTGGCAGTGGCTGAGTGAAGTTTTCTAACAGGAACATACTGTTTGAAACTGTGGTTCAAGAAATCAGGACCAAGATTATGAATTGCCTTAAAGGTGAGGCATAGAACCTTAAAGGTTATTCTTTGCTTAACAGGAAACCAGTGCAGATCTTTTAGATTTTGAGCAACTGAACAAAATGTGGGGATTTTCAGTAGGAGCCTAACCGCGTCATTTTGCAGGACCTGGAGTTTGTTTAAATTATATTTATGGGTGGTCAGAAGCAGACTGTTACAATAATCTATTTTAGACAGGATTAACGATGTGACTAATGTTTTTGTAGGTTGTCAGATATGAAAGGCAAGACTTTTTAAATTATTCTAAGGGTGTTAAATGTGGAAGAAGTGAGTTTATTTACATGATCTGTAAAGTCAAGTTTGGTATCAATAGTCACCCCTAGATTTCGCGCCTTTTCCACTGGAAGGGGAATTGGGCCCATAATGGTTGGCCAGACTGAAGGACCACAAAAATGTGATTCTGGTCCAAACAGTAGGACCTCTGTTTTTTCTGAGTTCAGTTTGAGATAATTTCTATCCATCCAATCATGGACAGCTATCATGCAATTCTGAAATCTGTTTCCAGTGTTCTCGTCATTTTTCCCTATGTAGACGACAATTTGAGTGTTGTCAGCATAGGATGTAAGCGAAATTCCTTATCAGGTCTGCTAATGGGGAAACATAAATGTTAAAAAGAGTGGGGCTCAGTGAAGATCCCTGTGGCACTCCACAAGGCAGGGAGAACGAGTGAGTGGTAAAGTTCTCTAACTTCACTACTTGCTCCCGATCCGCTAGATAGGATTTTAGTAGGTTCCATGCCTGACCTGTGATTCCACAGGTCGTTAGGCTACTTAATAGTAGTTGATGGTTGACAGTGTCGAAAGCTGCCGAGAGATCCAGCAGGATCAGGGCGGCCCTTTTTCCTTGATCTAGTGCCTGCCTGATCTCTTTGGTTGCCTTGAGCAGTGCTGTTTCCGTACTGTGGCCTGTCCGGAATCCAAATTGTGTACTATCCAGGAGTTTGTTGTTCTCTATAAAAGAAACCAATTGTTCCTTCAGAAATGTTTCTGCTATTTTAGCTGGTAGTAGGAGACGGGAAATCGGACGATAGTTACACGGGTCCTTGTGATCAAAAGAAGCTTTTTTTAGAAGAGGGATCAGGACTGCCTTTTTCCAGATCTTTGGGAAAGTTCCTGCTTCCCACATATTTTGAAAAATAGGTGTTAATTTAGACGCAGTGATTTCTGCTACTAATTTAGTTATATTTGGCGGGCATGGATCGTCTGGTGTACTCCTTAGAAGATGTGTTCCAGCTGGAATGGAACATGGGACTCCTGTACGGCTTCCAGCCCCTGCCTCTCCTGTCCCAAGTTCTGAAAAAGATCAAGAACGGCAGGGCCCAAGTCATCCTAGTAGCTCCGTACTGGGCCAGGAAAGTACAGTACCTGGAACGTCTGGGAATGAGCATCTGTCCTCCGATCAGGCTGCTGCTTTAGGAAGATCTTTCGTTGAAACAACAGGGCAGGGTCCTCCACACGAATCTGCACTGTCTACACCTACATGCATGGAGATTAAGCGGTGGTAAATGCCGGCATTTGATCTGCCGCCTGGGGTGGTGGATGTCATCCTTGTTGCCAGGCGCTCTTCCATGAAATGAGTTTATGTCGGGCGATGGGACAAATTTGTGGCCTGGTGTCGCGCTTGTAAAACTGACAAGAAATACACAGCACATATCCTCCTGCCACTGAGTCTCCAAGCCTGCAAGTTCTTCTGCTCCTCCTATGGAGACCTGGGACTGTTGTGTTTTGACTTATGAAGCGCCTTGCGAGTTAACAATGATGGGACCCTTTTGGCTCCTGATGAACTCCGCAGAACAATGACATAATGTAGAGTGTATTGCAGTTAAGGTTGCTTTAGAATGTTGAGTTTGCAGTTACACGCAGACAAAGACGTGTGATACCAAGCTCCGTGTGTGGCATAGTCATTTACGAGATGGGGATAAATAACCCAAAGATTGTTAGTGCTTTCTCAGAGAGTTTGCCGTGGTCCAGGCAAACTGCTTGTGCGTGCCACATGTGCCGTTGTTGAAGTACGAAATCAACGTTTAATGAATGTGGAGTCAAAGCACAGTTCCAGCCACTGTGAAGCACTTGAAAACTAAAGCATTTACAGAGAATCTACACGTCGTTGGTCGAGAACCTGGTGGTCAGGCCATACACAAAGGTACTGCCCTAGGCTACGATTACAAGTGACGCGAGGCAGAGATCAACCAGGTGTAAGCAAGTGCATAGAGCGACCAAAAGCAAAGCTGCCCAGATGCAAGAAATGGTTGTCTCCTTACCAGAGGTAATTAAAGAGAGTCTTTATACCGCAGCACTGTGCAAAGCAGCCCAAGGAAAAGTGCCCAGGGTTGTGCTGACGAAGCTGTCCATACCTGAAGAGGCGAGCCACCAAAGCCACTGAGTGGGGCTCAGAACAACTCTACAGGTCTTTAAAGAGTGAAAGTCAGCGAGGGGTTCGGAATAGTGGCAGGTTGTTATTCCGATGGAGACCAAGAAGATCATGTTTCCAGTCACTATCAAGGAGAATCCAGAGGCCAGTATGTCACAGGGTCTCAGAGAGAATGAGCTAGAAACGGTGACCAAAAGACCGCCAAGTCCCGCCTCATTAAGTTCCACACTGGTCTACAACTCTGCTGTTTTCTTGAAACCACTATCATCATTCAATACCGCCAAAAAGCAAAATATTGGCGACAATGGACTATGCGGATGGAGACATTTGAAGACTTCATTGATGCACTTGAAGAGACTGATAAAAAGATTATCAAATACCTCAAAAATCTTGCTGGTAATGGCATAAAGGAAGTTGTAAAGAATGTGCTATGAACTAACGAAGAAATCACATACCGTCAGATTAAAGAAACATTGAATGTCCAGTTCAATCCAATGCCAAAGGTTGATTATGAAAGATATATTTTCAATCAAAAACAACAGAAAGTTGGCGAAACCATAGATGAATTTGTAGGAAGACTTGACACACTCATCAAACACTGTAAGTTCAATGAATTTAATGACGAATATTTGATTCATCCAGACGGCGAATGCTGAAAGAAACTCTGAGTCTAGAATGAGTGTTAATGGCTGCTAGTGCTGAAGAGCATGCCGATCAACAAGCTGCTGACATGGAGGCCAGAGGGGCCCAGAATGAATCAGTCATGTGTGTGAAAAGCAAGTCAAAGCAAAAGACTGAAAGGCACAAGGTGATGTCTGCAAGTAAAACGAAGTTAAGTTTTAGATGTGGATTTCCATTTCCACATGAAGACAAATGTCCCGCCATTGGACAGATATGTAAGGGCTATGGGAAGGAGAACCATTTCCTGGGAGTTTGCAAAGGAAGAGGGAAAAGCAAGTGAGTCAAGGTGCAAAGGCAAAATGATCGCTGGAACGTTCCAAAAGCAAAGTTCGACGCGCACCCAGAAGGCCCAGCGGAGGCGTCCGGTAAGACAAATCAACATTGAACGAAGTTGATTGTCATCTAAATCATCGTCAAACAGATCCTCCATATCAGTATCAAGTGAAAGTGAAGAAGATGGTTGTGCCATTTCGATGTTTACTTCAGAAAAGCGTGCGCATGTTAGACTGGCCGCATGTGAAGAAAAATGTCCGTCAAAGAAAAGTCGACATTCCAAAGCACCAAAGTCATTCAAACATTGTCCGAAAATTATGTTGAAAGTAAATGGGTGTTCTAAACCTTTCATCATTGACAGTGGTGCATCAATAAACATTATGCCTGAGAAGAAATATAATGAATTGTATCCCTTTCCACAACTTATGCCGTCAAAAACCAAAGTGTATACATGGGCTGCATCGACACCCATAAATCGTCAAGGTTCATTTGTAGCGATGATGAAACACAAGAAAAAGAAGGTGCAAGCACCCATCCATGTGCTTCAAGGGACAGCGTCGAGTGCGTACAACATAAATGCTTACCATGAAATAGTAAGTCAGTTCCCTTCATTGTTTCATGGTTTGGGAAAGCTTAAGAATATGTAAGTAAAGTTACATATTAATGAGGACATCTGTCCTGTTGCTGAAATACATAAGTGAATTGCTTTTCATTTACAAGATGCTGTTGAAAAAGAACTTGAATTGTTACTTAAGCATGATATCATTGGGCGTTCTACTGGTCGAAAGCAATGGGTTTCTTCCATTGTGGTAGTGCCCAAAAAGGACAGAGAAGGAGCGGTACGCATATGCGTTGCCATGCGCCAGACAAACAAAGCAATTGAACGAGAACGACATTCAGGTTCACACATTGCTGATATGATAACACAATTAAATGGTGCAAAGGTTTTCTCTCACCTTGATTTGAATAAAGGTTATCATCAGTTGGAACTCAAAGGAAACTGCAGGTACATTACAATCTTTTCTACACATGTTGGTCTGTTTCGATATGTGGTGTGTCAGCAGCCGCAGAACTTTTTAAAGATGTCATTTGACGTCTCATACAGCCTGCCATGAATGGGTTCAATTATAGTTGTGGCATATAAGAGCACGATAAGGCTGATGCATGTTTGACTTTGAATGCGGATAAATGTGCGATCCATAAGACAACGTAAACATTCTTTGGCCGTATCTTTTCTGTTGGGGCTATGGCACCAATCCTGCTAAGGTACACACGCTTTTAAATGCTGATCCCCCACAAGATGTTTCAATGGTATGTTCATTTCTTGGCATGGCCAGCTACTATTCTAGATATATACGAGCCTTTGCCACTGTTTGTGCTCCATTAAGAGTGTTGACAAAAAAGAATGTTTCATTTCAGTGGTCTCATGAATGTGAGAACAGTTTTAAGAAAATCAAACAAGCCATTGAGAATGCTTTTGAAATGGCATATTTAAATCCAAAACCGCATACAGAGGTTGTTGACGCTAGCCCCGTTGGGTTAGGTGCTATCCTGGCACAGCACAGCAGCCAATCGAATGCTCGAAGGCATATTGTGGCGTATGCAAGTAGGAGTTTGTCCCAACCAGAACGTGCTTGCTCACAACCTGAAAATGAAAGTTTGGCCGTGGTATGGGAGTCGAACACTTCCATGTATTCCTGTATTGAAAGCCTTTTAAGCTGGTAACTGATTTACTAACAACATTTGGAAATTCAAAGGCCAAAATGCCTCCACGCATTGAACATTGGGGACTACGGCTACACGAGTACAATTATAACATTGTGCATCATCTAGGAAAGGATAAGAACCCTGCTGACTACTTTTCTAGAGTGCCCATTGAAGGTCATGGCACTCCAAGTCAGCTAAAGCTTATATTAACTTCATCGTAAAATCAAACACACCAGCTGCCATTTCGTGAGCCCAGATTATCACTGCCATGAGCCACGATAGTGTCATGCTAAAGTTGAAAGATATAATATCACATCTGTCGTGGAACCCGCACACTCGACCTCTCACCAGTGAGGGTGAATTTCAAAACTACAGAAATGTCAAAGGTGAACTGACCATAACTCAATAGGAATTTATAATGCGAGGGTCGAGAATCTTGATTCTAGAGAGTGTGTGACAGAAAATTATTGAAGTGGCCCACGAAGGACATAGGGGAATTGTTGCCACAAAAAGAGCTCTCCGAGACGGAGTCTGTTTTCCATATCGCGATAAGCGAGTTGAGAACAAATTAAAGGCCTGTCATCTATGAAACTGCCTATCTACAAAAGTTACTCAACACACTCTAAACATGTCCGAACTCCCGAAGCATGCATGGGAGAGAACAGCCTTTGACTTTTTCGGTCCACCAGACAATGGCATAACTTGATGGTGATTGTGGACAAATACTCGTGATTTCCATTAATTGAGGATGTAGGAAACTGGGTTTTTGTTGCGGTACCCCCCACACTTTTTGCCTGTTATTTGATGCAACTTTGACTGAAGTGTACTGGGTTCCTGCTAGCCTGGTCCCCAGTACCAGTGTTCTTTCCCAAAACTGTACAATTGTTTTCCCCAATTATCAAAGCCTTTAGCACCCTCTGTAAGTCCCTAGTAAATGGCACCCTGGTACCTAGGGCCGGAGGTACTAAAGCGGGTCCCTAAGGGCTGCAGCACAAATTGTGCCACCCTAAGGGACCCCTCACCAAGTACATGCAAGACTGCCATTCAAAGCTGCGTGTCTTGGTGCAGACTAAAGCGAAAACCCGACATATCACACATCCCTGTGTGCCATGTCCCCTTTCACTGCATGTAATATTAGGAAGTCACCTCTACAGCAGGCCTAACAGCCTTAAGACAAGGTGCTGAATATTTCATGTGAGGGCATACCTGCATGAGCAGATATGACCCTGTGCTGGTCAATCCTATTACTGCCAGTACAAGTGACCAGGGAAGCCATCTTAAGACGTGCTGTACACTGGTGAAAACGAGTTCCCCAGCTACATGATGGCTTCACTGAAAATAGGGATGTTTGGTATCAAACATCTCATATTGGTAAACCCACACTGACACCAGTGTTGGATTTACCAATACATGCACCCAGAGGGCACCTTAGAGGTGCCCCCTGAAAACCTACCAGCCTCTGGTGTATTTGCTCACTGGTGCCTGCCACACGAGACACTGTTCTGATCTCCTAGGATGAGAGCCTCTGCGCACAGGAGACCCACAACAAAAGCCTATCCGGGAAGAGGGTGTGACACTCCCTCCCACAGGACAATCTGCTTATTAGTCTTCCTTGGACGGCAAGCCTCAAAGGGCTGCTGCCTTTGAAATGCGAATCTGGCTCCCACTCACAGGGGAGGAAGCTGACTCCTTTGTGCAGGACCCCCTTGGCACCTGGACATGTGGGAAAATTAGCTAATCAGGTAGGCGTGCCACCCCCAAGCTAGTACCACCCATAAGAAGGGCTAAACTGAGGTAGACAGAATTTTTCAGAAGTAGTCATCTTTGTGATGGCTTACTTAGGAATTCTGAGTGGTATGCCCACTTCCTACATGAAGTGGTCATATAGGGAGCATAGTGACCCCAAGGGTCAGTAGCCAATTGGCTACTACCCTACAGTCCCCTAACGTCTCTAAATTCAGTATTTAGGGGAGCCCCTGGTACCCGAAGAACAGATCCTGATGACCTAAGAAGAGTGAGGGCACCGAAGAGCCGTAAAAACAGAGAGGTGCGAAGAAGCAGCTGACCTGGTACCAACCCTGCCGGCCTGTTTGCATCCCTCATCTAAAACTGTGCCAAAGTCAACTCGTCCTATAGCTGTTGAGAGGACTGCCTGCCTTCGATAAAGACCCAAGACCTCCCGTGAACAGTGGACCTGATCTCTTGCATCCTGCAGGAACTCCGAAGCAAAGACTCTGAGGCCTCCGGAACCGCAAAAACATGACACCTGAAGCAACCACTGCACCCAATCCCCCCGGCCCGGGTTGAAGTGGGCCAACTGTGTCAACTAGGTCCCCCAGCCCTCCAGAGCTTGATTCTATGGTGCTTACACCCCTCGTGGACTTTCCGACGTCGCCTGCAGTCTCTGTATGCTTGCCCCCTCGACTGCTCCCTGTAGGAAAACCCGGTGTCTAAAGTCACCTCTGCATACGTTGCCCCCTGGCCATGGAGAAGAGGATCCCAGATGTCCCTACAATCCAGAGCATCGCAAGACTTGAACCCCCCCCCGTTGGTTGAACACGATTGGCCTGCAGCCTCTTTTTGCAGTGACTGATCTCCATCGAAACCTATTGGGTTCCTGACGGTGTTTTGCACCCTGCACCTGCCCACCCGTGCCGCCGGTGGTGTACTGCTGGTGCTGCCTTGGACCTTCCCACCACTCACCTTAACTCCTGGAGATTGGTCCCGTAAGTCTCTGTACTCGACCTGTTTGCAGAACTTTTTCTTCCTTCCATAGTATAACATTACAGAACTAAAACATTGCACTGTCTACTTTTTGAACTGAAAAGAATTTATATTTAAAAACGTACTTACCTGCACGATTTTTCTCTGATGCCTAAACATACATGAAAATACTTGCTATTTTTTATAAATTGGTGTGGATCTCCTTCTTAAGTTGTGTGTGTCATTTATTAATCATTGTGTGTATTTGCAAATGTCTTGCGCTTCTCTGTGTTAAGCCTAAGGCTGCTCGACCACACTACCCCCTAACAGAGCACCATGGGATTGCCGAGCACCATGGGATTGCCAAGCCCCTGTCCACCCATAATGGAACCCCTTGACTCTTCACACAGTATATTAGATTTTTGATATATCATTTAAAGAGCCAGTTTCCTACAGAGAATCTCTCATCCACCACTCAAGAACGAATCTTTGCGAAACTGGATAGCATCTGTCAAGGACGTGTTTCCTCGGAGCTTGCACGATGCTAGAAGGGTCCACCTCTAGGCAGCTCCAAGTCCGATTGCCGTTATGGCACAGACTATTAGAGTGGCCAGGTGTGGGAAAGGGTGTTGGGAAAGGGACAGCAGGGAAGGAGATCTGTAACGAAATCAAGGCTATGAGTTAGACTAACTAATTCCTGATCACATCCCACATGTCACTTAACAATGAATATCATATTCACCTGAAAGCTGTCTTAACAAATAGACTGAAGAGAGAGAATGAATCTATAAGACAAAACATTGGGTATTATTAATAATAGACCAGATTCTAACATGAGCGTTAACGTATTCTACTGTGTAGGTAACCATAATACTATAATAAACCTATTATAGTTTATTCTCTATTTTTCAGTTGTGATGCACAGCTTCCCTGTTATCGCTGTGAGGCAAAAACACGAAGGACAACTTGTTATGACCGTAGAGAGAGAATGAATCTATAAGACAAAACATTGGGCTGTCGTGTAGTTCCTATATAACCTATACAGGATCTGCGTGTTGGGATAACATAAACTGTGGGATTGGTGGCAGACTGATTCTGTGCACCCCCACCGGGTATGTTAGCCTGTCTGTATCAGCTAGCTCACAGTGCCACTAGAATCTCCTCTTATCGGGGAGAGAATAGTTCTTGGCAACCTCAGAACATGACAACCCTGATCCCTCAGAATCGTGGAAACAATATACTACCTTTCGCTCAGTCACTCGTGCTCACTTAGTCTGTCTCAGAGATACACAGAATAAACATACTGGGCGTTTGTCAATAAGGATTTATTGAACAGTTGTTATTCTAGTGTAGAATAGATGAGCTGCAACAACCATTAGACAGTAGCAGAGATATATGATTAGAAGCACTACGAAAGTAAAGGGATGGTAAAGCTCTACCATCTTGTAATAATCATGAATACATACAAGTATATAAAACACATGATAAAAAGTGCGTACTCCTATGATGCCTCCCTAACTAGATGTACCTAAATGTACCTAGCATCTATGTAGGTGTTATGCCAAGAATCCCTCTAGGATCTAGTCAACCCCATTACCTGAGAATGAGAGAATATGGGACCCCATCCTGGTCTTGAGTTGGACACCCCGCGAGGGATGTTAGACCACTGCTAGCTGGAGCGTCTGCATGCAGGAACCTCAGCGTCTCTTGTCAGTGTGTCTGCCGGGAAGTCTCGGTCTCCTCTGTCTTTCTAAGCAAGATGTGATGTATATATACCCATAGGTCTCCCCAGGGGTCCTACCTTGCTGTGTTACTGTGTCGGCCTAAAGGATGACGTCGGGCCTGAACTTTATACAGAGATATTATACAGGAGATGTCAGTCCTGCTGTTAGTCCTGCTGTGCTTCCAAGAAGCCTCATGCATAATGTATGAGATTCGAACTAGGGAAAAACCCGCGTTCTGAATGCAGTGTCGTATCTAGGTAAAAGGTCAGTCCCTATGAACCGGTATGTATGTAATATAGGGAAGGATATAGGTGAAAGGTTGCAATGTTACCTGCTCCTATATAGGGTACCTATATTGAATATAACACCCACTCCTCTTCCGACTGGACGACATATGTAACTTATTACTGTACTACCAGCCTAACTGGATATTGGTACGCACAAAGTTTATAAAAACATCTCTTTAGCTAAAATGTTTAAAACTTCTAAACATTTTCTAAAAAACTTAAAAACGTCTAAAAAAAAAAAATTGCAAGCCATAGCTCTAAAGTGTCTGTAGTTATAGTCCGAACCACTATAAGCATTAGAAAGCCATGTATGCCCAAGAAATGAAAGGAATGTCAATGTCAATTTAGTTTTTGAATTCCAAATTTGAGCTTGTTTAAAAAAGGCGAATTTCTCCCAGCACACGACGAGCCAAATGAGTCAAATGTTTGTGTCCTGGCTGGTAGACGCAACATTTTTGTTGCTTGCTTCCGCAGTAGACGGCCCCTGTAGCACCTCGCATAGTACGTCAATTGAGCACAGATGATGTTCCACGCTGTCCGCAGCTGGTGCTGGGGCAGCCTGTGCGCCGTCCAAAGCCTGGGTGTCAGTGGAGGAGCCGGTGTCCATACCAACAGGTGCTATTACTACCTGCGGTGGTTCAAGGAATGCCACCATCAACATTGGAATACGCTGAGGACACTGCAGAACATGAGCCGTTATCGGGTCCAGTAGAGCATTCACGTCCGGTTGCGCACATGATGGGAGTGCCAAACAAAGGTCTAACACGCATTCTTCTCCGCAAAACCGGCATCGGAGGACAGGTAAGATGCAGTCCATCCAGACTGGTCGAAATGACAAGAACCAAGATGCACTTAGTTCTCTTAGGCGAGGCGTGCCTAGATTTTGTACCATGCGGTCACGGTATTTACGCTCCAGGAGTGCTTTTTCCATCTCCTTGGTGACTGGGACGTCCATTGCGTAGCAGGTGGAAAACAATCAGGATACCTGCTATTAAAAACAGGATTAGCGGAAGTCCTTCAAAGATGCTTCCGAATATGGAGTGTATGAAGTTTGGTATAACTCCAAGTACCGTCTGAAAGGTGCCCAGAAGTCCAGAACCTATGTTCTTAAATAGGTGGACTATGCCTGTCGTATCAGACATGTTAAAGATACGATTTACCATTTCTGCGAATTGAAAAGGGCAGTTTGTATGGATAAGCGCCTGTATCTCTGCCGAAGTCCTTGCGATCTGGAGATCAAAAGTCTCTCGAGCAGAGGTTAAGGGCACAGACTTCTGTAAAAGCATGGCTTTCATTCTGCTTAGAGTATCAAACTGTATTAAAGAAACATTCAGTGAAGACCATAATGGCGCCTTCCTGACTGTATGTGTCGGTGGAAACAATACTCGCATACAACAAGTAACCCTGGAGCTCATGGTTACTAGATATGCGATGCCCGAGAGCATTCCGCAGCAGCCTTGACTGTTCAGCATCAAGTAACTCCCATTTGAAAGTAGCCTAAACGCTGGAGTAATCACTGCAGCTGGGGCACCCCTCAGATGACAGGACAGGTTTGCCACAGAACCATTACAAGCCTCGTGCAGCATTATATCCTGGCATATGAGTGATCCACTTAAAGCGTTTTTTCACAGTTCATACCGCTTAGAAACTGTAAACATCGTTTACCACGAAAACTTTTCCCCGCAGGGAATTACAACACGGTTGTTACAACGACTTTGTTGTAACCACGCATATCATTACTCCGCAAGTCAGAACAACGACTTGCGGAGGGGCAGAAAGGTGTTGGATTTAAAATCCAACACCTTCCCTACTGTCCGCACAGACTGGAGTTGGAATAGTAAATTATACTATTCCAACATCCAGCGCCTTCTCCGCAAGTCGTTGTTACGACTTGCGGGGTAATGGTATGCGTGGTTACAATGCGGTCGTTGTAACGACGGCGTTGTAATTCCCTGCGGGGAAAAATAAAGCGTTAAAAAGAGGTATATTCCTTAGAAACACTTCTCCATCCCCACTCCGGCATCGAAATCTGTATGGTAATTCCCAAGATTCCTTAATGTATTCCTTGCCCATTTTTTCATATCTGCCTGCCTGCTTTCGTTCAAGGCAATACTGAAACTGAAAAGTAGTGACCGGTAGAGTTATGTGGCCATGGATTAGCCATTCTGTGGACGGTGATTCTGCCACTGTAACTGGTAACCTATCCAGTTTTTTGATAAGCAGCATTGTATATTTTGCTCCCCTTTGTGCCATTTCTATCTGTTTATCTGTTAGATTGTATTCGGAAAACAGAGACGTGCTGTTGATAAAACACCAAGGCACATAGCCTGCACGCAAAGATTGCAGCGTCCAGCTTAACAACATAATAGAACGTAATTGAGATTGCCCGTGTTGTAATATGGCTAAATCCTGTTCTAGTATGTCTATCGCAGAAGATACAATGTTGCCTAAGGAATATATCCTGGAGGTCAATGTAGTTAACCCATTGTCTACCACTGCTAGAGATCTTTCTAGATTTATATGGTCTATTTCCCGTAATCTCTCTGTTGCCTCTTGTTGGGATATCTTCCATATTTCATTGTAGGCAGCATAAATGCCAGCATAAATGAAACGTTTCTGGCGTGGCTTCCTGGGACCTAGTAAAAAAATCCCTAAGATACACATCCTGTGTTAGAAAGGATGTGTTGTTTCACCTGTGTGAGCATTGAGGTATTTAGCCAATCAAGGCACAACTTCCCAACACTGTAGGATGTCACTACCCCTAGATGTTCTCTCTGTACATAACGCGGATCTGGCCTATGGATACTGAACCCTTCGGTCTTACCCATGAATCTAGCTTGACAACTATTGGTGTCTGTGGGCCAAATCAACCATTTCTTCCAATCGGGGTCTGATCTATTGCATTGTATGACGTCATCTAATGTAATTCCTTTTTGTAATGGTTCATTTCCCTCGGTGTGTGATGGAGTTGGCAGCCGACGTGTGTTCAAGTCTTTGTTCTTGGCTAGCCCAAAGCAAGACGTCTGTTGCAGTGTCTCGTTCAAAAACATCATCTGTTGAGGGATAAGGCATGCTCTAAACAAAGCTTCCGTTCCCTGAACTTGCCATTCTCTAGTACCCCAGACCGATTTCAAGTCTATAGTGTCTTTCCATAATTCGTAACCTTGTTCAGACAACTGGGCAATAAAGGAAGCAGAGTAAATCTGTTTGGTGCATGTTAACATATTTTTCTGTGCTGATGTTGGTGCAACCTTATAATAATATGAGGCTGGGTCAGACATATTAAACCCTGAAAAATATGGAAACTTTTGTGCAAATGTTTTTGAACTGCCTTTCGGCGGTGTTGGACAATGTTCCCACTGGTGGTATGTGAACACATTTCTAGGATTAGCAGATTTATGCAGAAAGTGATGACCATAATGTTGATAACAATACATTGTTTTGAAATCTGGTGTGTTTTCCAATGCAAAAACAACAATTGATGGACAGAATGCAGAACAATGTCATACATTCACCCCAGTACAGAGATCTGGGCCTAAATCCATCGTTTTTTTGCTCACCATGCCATTCCAGTTTGGACCCAGCCATATGCAAATCAGTCTTGACCCTGCGCCCAATGGGAACAGTCCAGCCCGAACTGCCAGGCCAGGTCCTCCCTGGACTGGAAACAAGCATCCTAAAACCGGTTTCAGGCTTTCAGCCCTCATCAGCCAGGATAGCTTGACTCCAGTGGCATGGAGAGCACGGGACCCACGTCTGGGCATACCCGTCCCACTCGGGGTGACAAATGCAAAAACAACAATTGATGGACAGAATGCAGAACAATGTCATACATTCACCCCAGTACAGAGATCTGGGCCTAAATCCATCGTTTTTTTGCTCACTATGTTTCACTATTAGTAAACGCAGCAGATTTTTCCAAATCAGACAACATGTTATTTACAGTTTCAAAGTCCCAATCATCGGAAAATGTACTTGAAGTAATGCTATCACTCAACGATATTTTAAATAAATGTGGAATTTTTAAAAGTTCGGTCGGGCCAAATATATCGAAATCAACCTTGTCCCACACTATACCATCCGGTATAGGAACTGCTGTAATGTTCACTGATGACAAGCCTCTTTGTTCTCGATGAGATGATTGATGTGGTTTTAAAATTAAATTCACCTTTTGGGCTGCAGAGCTTTGTCGAATGTATTGTCCATTAACAAGCATGCTAAAATCTATTACCAAGCCTACCCAGAAAATAAAGAAAAGTATCCCGTTGATTACCCATAGTTCTACCCAAGGTGACACCAGGTAAGTCTTTTTAAGAAAGGTCAGAAAGTCTTTAACATGCTGCTTGCGTGATTGTTGGGCTGGCATCGTTTCAGGTTCACTTGGATCCAAAGAAAACGTATCAAAGTTTATGAAGTAGCCAGAAGCAGTTCGATCAATTGTTGGTATTGCATCAGGATTTGTTGAAATCATAGTTTGCTCATGTTGAGGCATGTTGATCTAGACATCTGTATTTGGTCTTATTGCAATTTGTTTTTCATTTTGATTCTGAATTTGCACTTCAGGTTCAAGAGGAACGAGTTCCATAGCATTGTTGCATAGTCCATCATTCCATGCAGGAGACTCTTCAAACGTGATGAGTCTCTCCGTTTGAACTTCTTGAATTGTAGCGAGAGGAGGGCGTCTGCTACTTTGGAGTCCACGTGGCCTGCTGTTTAGTATCGGCCACATAGTGTGGTTTGATTAGGTCGATTGAGACAAATCTTTTCTCCTTTTTCCCGGCATGAGGCGGTAGAAGTACAGTTCTTGTTCCTTCGACTGCTAGGACCTGTACAGGCTTTCTGTAGGATGGCCCAAATTCTTTCTTGTCCGCTATCTTCTCTCTGACCAGATCCCCGACTTTTGGGATCCAGACAGGTCTTGCCGTGACTGATTTGACTTCCCCAGTGGCGGTCTGTTTCAGGTGGACATTACTTTGTTGTGTCCTGGATTCATTTAGATCCTGTAAAACAGCCAAACGATCATGGATATCAGAAGGCTTTTTATCCGCCACTGCGCCTTCACAATCCAGATCAGGTACCCACATTCTTGTCCCAAATAGGACCTCATATGGAGTGACCCCCCCTAGAGAACTTCTTGGCATGTTGTTCAAAGCTCGCTGTACTCCATATAGATGTTTTACCCAACTCTCACCTGTGCCTAATACTCTGGCTGTTAAAGACTGCTTTAAGTCTTGGTTTTTCCTCTCCACGACCGAATTTCCCTCGGGATGGTACGGTGAGGAGTACCGCAATGCTATACCCAATCCGCGCATGGCCTCCTTGTAAGCCCGAGAGCTGAACGCAAGGCCCTGGTCAGAATGTAATGTGCGAATTGCGTATGTCCCTATAAAGACTCGCAAATCTTTTATAACAGTTCGAGCGTCAGCCGAGCGTTGGGGCCACACCCATAGGAATCTTGAGCAGGAATCCACTGCTACCATGATATACCTGTAAGCCCCATCTCTTTGTAAGGGGCCGAAGTGATCCAAGTAAACACACGCTAGTGGTTTGTCAGATATTAATAATGGTGTCTGCGCTGGACGTGTTACCATGGAACCTTTCATCTGCTGGCAGATGTCGCATTTCAAGACATAGTCTTTAGTCTGCTTTGTTAATCCAGGCCACCAATAGCGTTGTTTCAATAAAGAAACAGTCGCCGTAACTCCCGCATGTGCAGAACCTAACCCTTAGTGTGCTGCTAGAATTAAACCTAACCTCCGATCCATGTTTGGTATTACTCTATCCCCCACTCCAGGGGGCAGATTTACAAGCCCCTTGCGCCACTTTTGCGTCATTTTTAACATGGGAAAAATGACGCAAAAGTGGCGCAAGGGGCTTGTAAATCTGCCCCTAGGAATCTGAGCAAATGGAATGTTATTGGCATCTAACTTGTAGGAGTACTTGAGTGGAAACTTTTTTGGTAATGCTTTGCTGTTTTTGCTTGAAGCAATGACAGCTACCATAATCTCACCGTCTATTCTCGTTTTAGAACGAGTGATTGCAGCTACGGAAGCCGTGCGTACAGCCTCCTTTGTGGCTTCATCAGCCAATGAATTCCCTTCAACGTGAACGCCATCACGCTGATGACTCAGTGTATGTATCACGTGAGTCCTCGGTAGTCCGGATTTCAACTCCACTACCTGTTCCCATAGCATTTTATGCTTAATTGTGCCACCTTTTGCATCTTTGAACCCGTTCTGAACCCAGTGCTGCAAATATTCATTATATGATTGCACACAGTCAAATGAATCGCACACAATTAGTGTGGGGAATCCTCGATCCGTATTTACCAGTGCCAGTATCAAGGCTTTTAACTCTGCCAGCTGTGCCATGCAATCTCCTAGAGATTGCGTTTTTGTGCAACTTGGGTGGAACTTTCCATCCCGCATGCGACCTTTAAGGAGTGCACATGCCGCGCTATATTGTTGCTTACTTCCTATGGCCCGTTGAGCAGATCCGTCAGTGTAAATAATATATTCATACTGATCTAGAGGCATTATTTCGTTTGGTAGAGGATATTCTTGTTCATATTGCAGAAATGCTTGTGTCTTTAGACTTGGGTCGTACCTGTATTATACGTCTGTTGCAGTGAGAGAATTAGCCCATTGTATCCATCCAGATGTAAGGCTTTAGCGTTAGGAACACTCGCCTTTGTCGCAGCCTCTAAGACTGGAACCGGAGTCACTACTATTATTCGTTTCTCCTGAGCCAGTGCTCTTTCTCTCACTACAGCAGTCTGTACTGCTGTTAGAATCTTTTCTGTAGATGCGAAGCGCATCTCAGCATTTGTGTACAAATGTGATTTGTATGCAATTGGTACTGTTTTACCTTCATTATATGTTAGATAGGTGTACCCAGATTGACCCGCAACTATACGGATCACCAGGTTGCGTACGTTTACGCGTGTCTGTAAGTGTTTGGAAGCTATCATGTCAGCTTGTAAGGAACGTAGTGTATCTGTGTGTTCCTGTGTCCATTGTCTAACTTAAATGTCAGGTTTTATTAAATCAAAGAAAGGTTTTAACCTCTTTCTGCGTAATCTAAAATGTATGTTCTACCAAAATTTAGGAATCCTAGGATTGATTGTAAATGTTTTAATGATTTTGGAGGTTGGAGCGGCACGCATTTTTCTAAAAATTTGGCTGCCAGGCTTTTTCCTTCACTTGAAAGCTCATATCCTAAAAACAGGACACTGAGGTGGGCAATTTTTGATTTTTAAAGTTGAATTTGTAGCCCTCAGATGCAAATCCCAAAATTATGGTATTCACTCTGTTCAAGTGCTCCTCTAGGTCATCGTCCGTCAGATAAATATCATCCACGTAGGACAATGCTTCCTCATCCAAATTTTGAAGTAACTCAGTTACCCTGGCCGAAAACAACCCCGGGCTGTTCTTATACCCTTGGGGCAGTCGACAAAATTGACGCTGGGACCCTAGCGCTGAGAATGCTGTTAGATACCTGCTTTCAGGCGCTATATTTTGGCATAAAAATCCATGTGAGATATCAAGTGTTGTTTTATATTTTAACCGCACAATATTCATTAATGCGGCACTGTGTGCATTTTGGACTGCAAATGTCTTAGTGCAAGTGTTTAAATGTCTATAATCTAAGACTAAACAATATGAATTGTCAGGTTTCATGACCGGAAACAAAGGATTGTTCATTCATGAGGTGCAATTTTCGATCACCCCTTGGTACTCAAGCTGATCTAAGATCTCCCTGGCCTGTTTTTTTAGCTTCTTGCTTTATTGGATACTGCCTCTGTGCAGTTGGAGTATTCTTTAAAGGAATTATGTGGTGGGTTGAATCCTCATCCCATCCAACATGTTCTTGTATAATGCCGGAGCCTGGGCTACCGCCCACTCCTGTGCATAATTGTGTTGTAAGTGCCTGGGAATATGGTCTGAGAATGCCGGTAGAATTACCGATTCTCCTTTAGGGCAATCCATGACGAATGCTGGTGGCCAATCTTGTTCAGCTAACAAAATGTCATAGCCAATCGTCAGGTTCTCCCAAAAGAGACCTCTCTCTGTTCTACATTTGTCCCCCTCCATCTGGAGCGTTATTTCATATAACTTATGTGGGACACTTACCCTAGTATTGGGTGTTTCTACCGTGATATAATCATTCAAGTCCGCTTTCACCAGAAATTCCATCAGGTTCTGGCGAGCTATTGATACTTCTGCCGCACTGTCTAGCATTGTCAGAGCCCATTCCCCGTTCAGTAGTCGAGTCCTCAAAATTCTGGGCATGTCTGATCTTTAGACCTGCAACCTTCTTCTTTTTGAACTGTGGCTTTTGCTTTGGTTTCTCTTCTTTTTTAGAAGTGTAATCTTGAGCGTGTTGCTTGTCTCTGGACTTTGTATGCTCTTCTTGTCTGTCTGACTCCCCTTCCCAATCGGAGTTTTTCGATGAACCCTGATAGGAACAAGAGGAACGTGTATCAGTATCCTGATACCTGTCAGGTTTCCTAATATTATCCCTATTCCTAAGGTTGTACCTTTTTTCGGAGGGCTCCTGTGGAGGAGATCTACCTCGGGATTGAGATCTGTTTCCTTTAAAGTTTTGTTGTTTTTTCTTATCCCACTTCTTTTTCGTTGAAGCAGGTGTCTACTTGGAAATGTCCTTTTCAGGACTGCCCATCAGTTGTGGTTTTAAAGCTTTCCCACCCAAACTGTCTCTGCATAATTCTGCATATGCAGTTTCAATTATTTTCGGTAGTTCGTGCTCCTGTTCTAAAGGACTGAACTCCCTTAGGCGTTGGCGGATAGCCACTGAAGCTACTTCCCCTTTAATATTAGCTAGTATTATGGCTGACACCTGGGCATAGTTACCTAGTAACTTCATCCCTTAGTTCAGAGCAGGCTCTGCTCCGTACTCGTTTTGTATTTGTCTCAATACATCCGGTATCACTGCTAATGAAGGAATACCATGAGTCCTGGTATAAATGGCAGCAAAGACTGTACCCCAAGTGATACAATCTTCTACTTGTGGTGTTATCCCCATGGGCAGGCAGATTGTTAGCATTCTGTGTTTTTCATACGGGGTAGTATTCGGGAATACTGCCTCGAGCTGTGTTATTTTCTGAGCTACCCAGAATGGCATTTGTTCACGTTTTGTGGGCATTTTACCCATCACTGTGTGTAATGTTTGTGGTGTGATTTTAGTTGCTGTACCCTGAGCTTGAGCACCATTTATTGCAACTATTGCTGGTTGGACTGTAAGTGTCCTCATGACGAATTGCGTCGTTTCTATAGATTTTAATTAAATCTTTGTGTTGTGTAAGTCTCCAACTGGCATTGTTTCAATGTCAGGATGTGGTGTGTAGGCCGCTAATATCGGCCATGTTGCCCCTTCTCTTCCGAGCGGGCTGATTCTCACTCTTCTTCTTATGTGAGGTAGGGCACCTTTAAACCAGCATAAGTGTTCCTGGTATGTGAGCGGAACCTCAATGTCCTCAAACGGACAATATTCCGCTGGTGCATCTCCTTCTGTGTAGGAGTGAAATGTTTTTGTTCTTGCATTTGCTGCTGGGAATGTAACCCAAGAATAAAATAACTCTGTTCTGTTTGATTCGTGTGCCTCAATCACGAAAACTACTATGCCACCCCTAGGTGTTAAACCATGCTCTAGCAGTTTCAGGGTGACCATATTTCAAACATTCGGTGCAATGTGTATTGCATCTGCATGTTCCTCCTCAGAGATGGGCAGTGCTTGTTGCAGTGGGTCTAAGACCTGGTTAGTCATTGTTTTTAGAACACTAAATAACTTTTCAAGGGAACCAAGATAAGGTGTTTATGCACAATTTTAGGAACACTGTGTCCTTCAAGCTTGATTAACCAACAGCCAATAAATAGAATTTTTTCGCCTACTCAGCTGTGGCGGAGTTTGTGCCCACCTACTCCAGACGTCTCTGGTGTTTTGTGAGAAGGGCTCTCTGAGAATAGCACGACTGAACTACTCAGATTCTACTGTTAAATAAGCACCTAACCAACGTTGGCGGCGCCATGTCGTGTAGTTCCTATATAACCTATACAGGATCTGCGCGTTTGGATAACATAAACTGTGGGATTGGTGGCAGACTGATTCTGTGCACCCCCACCGGTTATGTTAGCCTGTCTGTATCAGCTAGCTCACAGTGCCACTAGAATCTCCTCTTATCGGGGAGAGAATAGCTCTTGGCAACCTCAGAACATGACAACCCTGATCCCTCAGAATCGTGGAAACAATATACTACCTTTCGCTCAGTCACTCGTGCTCACTTAGTCTGTCTCAGAGATACACAGAATAAACATACTGGACGTTTGTCAATAAGGATTTATTGAACACTTGTTATTCTAGTGTAGAATAGATGAGCTGTGATGGAGCGAAGTACAGAAGATTTTGTGCGTACCCCGTTCAGACCAATCACCCCATAACAAAGTAATATATTAATTTTGATTGCTGTGTATTAACCAAACACACACATTACATGTGGGAAATGCTCTGCATTAACAGGTTTGATTAACATATTAATTAATGGTGTAAAACGCATGTTTTATCTATTTTGCGCATTTAAGTAGTGTAATAGTGCATGTCTATGCTGTAGTGTACATTGTGCATTACATGCTGCTTTTGCTTTATTTTAATGGCTTGCAGTGTGATGCTTTTCCTCTAGGTAACAGTTTTAGGGGATAAATATTAGTACTGGTGGGTGGGGGGACAGAAAACACTTATTTTCTGTGTATTCCCATTTTCTTTGTGTTTATCGTAGTTTTGGCTGGTGGCTAGTTTCAAGATGGCTTCGTTTTCCCGGTTCTGCGCAGTAGAGAATGCTTGCATCATCTGGCTGGAAGAACCTCGCGCATGCCTTGTGCTCCACTGAACTTTGCAACTCCAGCTGACTATGTTCGAGGCCATTTGTATGAATGCCGGCGAGTGGCTGAGAGCCAGAATGATAGCACGAGAACAGTCGAATGCCTGCCAAAGAATGACCACGTGGAAACAGCTGAAAATAAACAGTTGAATCCCTGCCAATGAACATTTGAATGCCTGCTAATGAACTATGGGACAATTGAATTTGTATCTATCAGCTTGTCAAACAAAGTTATTCACGGACATCCTGGGAGCAGAGAAATACAAAGTTATTCACGGACATCCTGAGAGCTAAGAAATGCATTTTCATGACCAATCAGAGCAAGGGAAACGGCAAGAGTTGAAACATTTGTGGGTAGAGAGCCAGCAAACACAGTATAAATATCAGACCAAAATTGGGGGTTTTTAGAGAGAAGCTGGTTGGAGAGATGCTGTCTGTCAGAGAAGCTGTTTGCAGAGATGCTGGGAGCTTGAAACCATGCCAGAATGCGCACTGATGACCCCTGTAGGTTCGAGATCGTTGCGGGACACTAGCCTGGGTGAGAGATGTGTCTAGGAGGCCAGGGTTATTAAGAAAGTTGGGGTTTAGTGTTGGTTAGGAAGGTTTTTAGTGTAGGAAAACTTTAGAATTAAATGCATGTTTTTAATTATGGTTCACTGATCTTTCATTTTGGGAACCCTCTATCAGTTACATGACCAAGAATTGATTTTTAACCATTTTTAAGAATAATGAAATGAATGCAAACTTACATTTTCTCTTCATGACTTTTATTAAACAGTTTCTTGATTTATTTCCTGAATAAATGGCAATGCTCAGTGAGAATTAATAGTGAGAGAATAAATGATAATTTTCTTTATGCAAATTAATTATATAAAATCTTTTAAATGATTTCAGGTGTTTGTGATTCTTTTAGAGTAAATTAATTATGCAAATCAATGTATTATTGTAGTGAGGTTAAGCTGGTCTTGACAATCACCATCAACTTGCTCAACTAATTGGTCCATCGACCTAATTGGCGGGGTACATTGATGCATAGATTAGTTAGTAAAATTAGGTGATGAAAACAAATGTTGGTGTAAAAATCTGTGCTTAAAGGTATCCCGTGATAGGAAATAATTCATGCAACCCATTGTAGGATTATTAGCAAGGGACTGGGGGGTGTGTGTGACAGGGTGTGTGTACTTCGGTGTTATGGACCCCACCGGAGTGACCCGGACCCTGGGTTGGTGATAATTTCTGGGTAAACGCTGCATCAATTAAATGGTAGCAGAGGATGGTTATTATTGACAAGTTTGGTGATTATTGATTATTGATAAGTTTATGACTAACACTTTATGTTGAGTCACGTTATGTTATATGTGAGTCTACACGCTTCCGGGATGTAGGAAGTGGAACACGTGTGGCAAGAGAAGTCACATGGAATTGGTACATTGTCTGAGTTCATATTGGTAATAACACAGGTTGTGTTATAATAGGGACATTTTCTGTATAAAAGGTGTATAAATGAGTTAGCAAATCACGTTTTCTTGTGAAACTCTGGCCTTAATTCTCAGGAGCAGTATAGTCTCCACATGTGTTTTATCCCCAGAGAAACGGGTTAACTGTTTGCTTGAAAGAAGGGTAAGGTAGAGGGAAGTGCTACTTTATTGGCGAAAGTTAATAATTCTGTGGTAGGGTAAAGGTAAGCGCTGCCTACTGGAAATACAGAATTCTTTTGTAAATGGACAAAGCTGTCACTTTTGTTTAGCGAATCAGACAATGGAAATGTTTTAATGTTGTAACTAACAAAGAATTGTTGAGAAAAGTTTGCCATAAAATTTTGTAAAGGAGGGGTCGGCAAGAGCAGGAGTAGTGGGAAAGGCTGACTTCAGAAAGACCGTGCTGAGATTGGTCAGCTGTAGAAAGACTAAGCTTTCACTGATTGGTGCATTAGTGTGAGACGTGCTGGGATTAGAGAATCACAAGAGTGACGTAGACGCTCCGGATTGGTGCGTTAGTGAGAGTCGCGCTGAGATAGGTGGATGCGAAAGTGACGTAGAGCTTTCTGATTTGCTTACAAGTGTGTTTCCACAGTGGTATTGGTTGGAAAGGAAACCGCGCAGAGGAAGCTGATTGGTAGAGAGTTTGTGTTGCACTGACGTTTCTAGCTGAATGCGAAGACAAAAAGTTAAGTGAAAAATGTATAATATTGGTAAAGAGAAGAAGAAAGTTTCGCTGTTTGGAAAGGTAAAAAAATTGTTTGTGAAAGACAAGCCTGCAGTAAAGCAGGAGTGGAAACTATTCCCTGCCCCGGGAACGCCTGTATTTCACATGATAATGAAGCATGGCTATCACACTTGCGTGTTTGTAGAGAATTGGGTGCTATATACGAAAGGTGATGGTGCGCTTGCATTTCCTCCAGAAGGTTCTTTTAACATAAAGGTTTTGCGGCATTTGAGAGAAACAATGGGGAAACTTGAGCCTAAAGTTAGACCTACGCAATTTGAAGCATTAATGGATTGGGAAAATGAGGTGAATGAGAAAGAACGACACAGATCAGGAAGAGGTTATGATTTTGGTTTGGATAAATATCGGAATGAGAATATTGAGGACAAAATATGTAGAAGGCAACAGGTGGATGTACCAAATGATTTGTTTCCTGTCAGGAGTATGGGAGGATCTACAGGAGGTAAAAAGAAAGGGGAAAAGAAGCATATTGAAATTTCAGGCTGTAGGTACAGTGATACTAAAGATGAGTTGCTGGATGACATTCTGGATAACAGACCACCTCCATATCAAGGGAGTTTGCGACAGTGGTGCCAAAGGCACCGCCAGCAGAAACTACAAAAGTTTTCCAAACTGTTCCAGTCCCCATAGGGAGTAGTGCAATAAATAGACAAGAACCTGTTCAAATTAATAGTACAGTAACGAAGGCAGAACTCCTTCCAATGAGCAGTACGATTATTTGGCAAGAAACACAAGTGATAAATAGGTCAAATTATGAAGAAGAAAAAAATGAGTTAGCAGTCAGGACACGAGAATTGTCTGAAAGATTGAAAGAACTGCCTATGAATATGGAAACTTTAACAGTCCCGATGAATATAGATTCTGAAATTTCTGTTTGCAAAAGTGAGGTAGAGAAAGAACAATCACTGACCATACCGTTAAATGAGGCAAGACCAGATCCTAGAAGAGAGTTATTCTCTGAAAGTGTCAGGAATAAACAGCTTAGTGTGTCCCGATTGGATACACCGAAAGATCTGACAAAAGCTCCGACTTACACGGTTGGAACTCAGATACTGACTGAAAAACTGACTGGATGGTTGCAGGGAACGAAACCTAGAGAAAGATTAAACGAAGTCTCTTTGAGTCTGACAAGTGAGGAGTTGGGAGAGAGGGAAAGAAGTGGCTATAGAAAAGATGCAGAACGCCAACAGATAGATATTGCAGAATTAAAGGTAGACATGGAGGAATTACATTTTGGAACGGTAAGCATAAACAGACCAAAAACAGGAGTGGATATCTCTAAATATAGGGATTTGCAGAAACAATATAGATTAGATTTCACAGGAAAAGGCATAGAAAAGTTAAACACTACTGGAAGAAGAGCTAAAATTAAAGAATTGCTGCTATTGCTGAGAAAAAGGAGGGATGTTGAAAAATGGAGAAGCAGGTGGAGAAAGAAGAAAAAACGAATAGCTGATAAGGGATCATTAGCATTTCCTGCTGCTCACAAATGTGAAACTGACTACATTACCAGAGGGAATTTGTTTGCAGATGAATTGGCAAAATATTGCACAAAACAGGATTGTTCTTTGAATCAGGCACGGGCGAAGGAAGACACTTTTTCCCAATATCTCATGCTTACTAACACAGTAGAAACATGGAAAGAAGTGAGGCAGTTGCAGGATCAGGCAAGCGATGAGGAAAAGGAAACGTGGGTAAAAGAATGTTGCACACAAAAAGAAGAGGATGATGTTTGGGTCTACCAAGATGAAAGAGCTATTATGCCCAATAGTATGTTTGCCCATTTTTCACGCATGTATCATGGACAGGCACACACAGATAGGGAAACTCATTTCGACAACAAAGGTATCAGTCTGATCTGTGAAATACTGAGCACTAAACAGAAACTGCATTGTGCCTATTGTCCAGAAGCTTCTGGAGTTGGTGAGCAGGTGAATGGCACAATGAAGGTCAAATTAGTAGAAATGTGTGATTCCACTGACTTGAAATGGCCGGATGCTTTGCCCCTAGTTATAATAACCATGAGAAGTACACCTGACAGAAGGACATGTTTAAATCCTTACAAGATACTAATGGGACAAGCCATGAGACAAGCATATGTACCTGATCCACAACAAAGGCCACTGAGAAGTAGACTGCAGATTTCGAATACAAGTTCTGAATCAGGTGCTGAGCAACCAGAAGCTGTTAACAGAAGAGAAGCAGACTGTGAAACTGGTGAGACTAGATCAACAGACTCTGTGAGTGTACAGCAAGGTGTAAGACTCAACGATTTTTCACCTGACAACGATTTAGACAGTACTACAGAACTAGGACAAGAACAAAGTCAAGAGCAGAGGCAAGAACAGTAAATTCTGAACAAAGACTGTGAACCTATGGATAAGGATGATTCACACATGTGGCCCAACGGAGTAAAGAGACTCAAGTATAAGATAGTGAGAAAAGGAACAAAAGCTCTTGAAGACCAGATCTCTGAAATAACAAACAAGTTAGAACAGGAGAAATTGGATAGACCACCTGATTGGACTTACGTAGTCTTACAAAAGATAGAAGAAGTAGATTTTAGAAAGGAAAGGGACAGTGACAACGACAGTGAGCAGGACAAAGAAAATGACTTGAGGCCACCCTAACAGTGTTGCAGAAAACACTTCTGGGTTTTAGCACACAAGACGAAGACGATTTTTCATGAACCATTTCCAAGTAGTTAAAATAAAAGAAGGGGCAAAGGACAGAAAGTCATTCAAGTGTGGAAACACACTTTGTACGTACGGTACATATTTGGTAGATCTTATTTATAGGATAACTTAGATACCATAGCAGATATGAACAGTCCTAAAAATAGATATAAAATGTTTGCTTTAGGTGTAAGATGTGTTTATGTTGTACCATTTTACTAAGGATGATGTTAACAATGTACAAATAAGTTGCACAAGTAGATAGAACTGCACTTCGCAAGGATAAGTAAGTTTCAGATTTAGAACTAAAGATAACATTTTTGTCGAGAACAAGGGAAATGAGAAAGAAATTTGCTGAACTAACAAAATTATTGAGAAGAAGTGTCTGATCAAATAAAATTTAGTGGGATGAATGGGTGGTTTGGGATTTGGTGATGATGAAATCATCAAAGGGGGATTGATGGAGCGAAGTACAGAAGATTTTGTGCGTACTCCGTTCAGACCAATCACCCCATAACAAAGTAATATATTAATTTTGATTGCTGTGTATTAACCAAACACACACATTACAAGTGGGAAATGCTCTGCATTAACAGGTTTGATTAACATATTAATTAATGGTGTAAAACGCATGTTTTATCTATTTTGCGCATTTAAGTAGTGTAATAGTGCATGTCTATGCTGTAGTGTACATTGTGCATTACATGCTGCTTTTGCTTTATTTTAATGGCTTGCAGTGTGATGCTTTTCCGCTAGGTAACAGTTTTAGGGGATAAATATTAGTACTGGTGGGTGGGGGACAGAAAACACTTATTTTCTGTGTATTCACATTTTCTTTGTGTTTATCGTAGTTTTGGCTGGTGGCTAGTTTCAAGATGGCTTCGTTTTCCCGGTTCTGCGCAGTAGAGAATGCTTGCATCATCTGGCTGGAAGAACCTCGCGCATGCCTTGTGCTCCACTGAACTTTGCAACTCCAGCTGACTATGTTCGAGGCCATTTGTATGAATGCCGGCGAGTGGCTGAGAGCCAGAATGATAGCACGAGAACAGTCGAAAGCCTGCCAAAGAATGACCACGGGGAAACAGCTGAAAATAAACAGTTGAATCCCTGCCAATGAACATTTGAATGCCTGCTAATGAACTATGGGACAATTGAATTTGTATCTATCAGCTTGTCAAACAAAGTTATTCACGGACATCCTGGGAGCAGAGAAATACAAAGTTATTCACGGACATCCTGGAAGCAGAGAAATACATTGTCATTCACGGACATCCTGAGAGCTAAGAAATGCATTTTCATGACCAATCAGAGCAAGGGAAACGGCAAGAGTTGAAACATTTGTGGGTAGAGAGCCAGCAAACACAGTATAAATATCAGACCAAAATTGGGGGTTTTTAGAGAGAAGCTGGTTGGAGAGATGCTGTCTGTCAGAGAAGCTGTTTGCAGAGATGCTGGGAGCTTGAAACCATGCCAGAATGCGCACTGATGACCCCTGTAGGTTCGAGATCGTTGCGGGACACTAGCCTGGGTGAGAGATGCGTCTAGGAGGCCAGGGTTATTAAGAAAGTTGTGGTTTAGTGTTGGTTAGGAAGGTTTTTAGTGTAGGAAATCTTTAGAATTAAATGCATGTTTTTAATTATGGTTCACTGATCTTTCATTTTGGGAACCCTCTATCAGTTACATGACCAAGAATTGATTTTTAACCATTTTTAAGAATAATGAAATGAATGCAAACTTACATTTTCTCTTCATGACTTTTATTAAACAGTTTCTTGATTTATTTCCTGAATAAATGGCAATGCTCAGTGAGAATTAATAGTGAGAGAATAAATGATAATTTTCTTTATGCAAATTAATTATATAAAATCTTTTAAATGATTTCAGGTGTTTGTGATTCTTTTAGAGTAAATTAATTATGCAAATCAATGTATTGTTGTAGTGAGGTTAAGCTGGTCTTGACAATCACCATCAACTTGCTCAACTAATTGGTCCATCGACCTAATTGGCGAGGTACATTGATGCATAGATTAGTTAGTAAAATTAGGTGATAAAAACAAATGTTGGTGTAAAAATCTGTGCTTAAAGGTATCCCGTGATAGGAAATAATTCATGCAACCCATTGTAGGATTATTAGCAAGGGTCTGGGGGGGGTGTGTGACAGGGTGTGTGTACTTCGGTGTTATGGGCCCCACCGGAGTGACCCGGACCCTGGGTTGGTGATAATTTCTGGGTAAACGCTGCATCAGCTGCAACAACCATTAGACAGTAGCAGAGATATATGATTAGAAGCACTACGAAAGTAAAGGGATGGTAAAGCTCTACCATCTTGTAATAATCATGAATACATACAAGTATATAAAACACATGATAAAAAGTGCATACTCCTACGATGCCTCCCTAACTAGATGTACCTAAATGTACCTGGCATCTGTGTAGGTGTTATGCCAAGAATCCCTCTAGGATCTAGTCAACCCCATTACCTGAGAATGAGAGAATATGGAACCCCGTCCTGGTCTCGAGTTGGACCGCCCGCGAGGGATGTTAGACCACTGCTAGCTGGAGCGTCTGCATGCAGGAACCTCAGCATCTCTTGTCAGTGTGTCAGCCCGGAAGTCTCGGTCTCCTCTGTCTTTCTAAGCAAGATGTGATGTATATATACCCATAGGTCTCCCCAGGGGTCCTACCTTGCTGTGTTACTGTGTCGGCCTAAAGGATGACGTTGGGCCTGAACTTTATACAGAGATATTATACAGGAGATGTCAGTCCCACTGTTAGTCCTGCTGTGGTTCCAAGAAGCCTCATGCATAATGTATGAGATTCGAACTAGGGAAAAACCCACGTTCTGAATGCAGTGTCATATCTAGGTAAAAGGTCAGTCCCTATAAACCGTTATGTATGTAATGTAGGGAAGGATATAGGTGAAAGGTTGCAATGTTACCTGCGCCTATATAGGGTACCTATATGGAATATAACAGGGTATTATTAATAATAGACCAGATTCTAACATGAGCGTTTACGTATTCTACTGTGTATGTAACCAGAATACTATAATAAAGCTACCATAGTTTATTCTCTATTTTTCAGTTGTGATGCACAGCTTCCCTGTAATCGCTGTGAGGCAAAAACACGAAGGACAACTAGTTATGACCGCCTCCACTGTATTTCTCATAGAGTGTATGATAACAGAGCGGGACCTGCCACGCAACTTTGTACATAAATTGTCTTATTTGCAGTTTTTGTTATTCCTTGCCGATATTTACAACAATGTCATTCATTCTTGTGCATAACTTTCAGGGAAGCGGGGAACTTGAGTTGGGCCACTGCCCCTAATTTTCTGAACTCATCCAACTTTCTTCCCAGCTCCCAGTCTAAACAAGAGGCAGATGAGCTTCTAGAGAGCATCAGGAAAGGCAAGAAATAGATTCACAGCCCCTGAGCCTGCATTAGAGCGTTCCTCACCGATCCAAAGATGCTCTTAATTAAAAATATAAGACACCCCTAGGTTTCTTGAAGGCCAATAGGGGTGGGGTAAGTAGTGCAACCCAGACAGATGCAGAAGACGGGCTTATAACACAGTAGAGCGGTAATAGTTGTTACATGTATGAAGGAGTTGGTGGTGGGGGGTGCCTCCGGACGCAGCAACTAGGACTTACATCTAGTCCTGGAAAATGGTGGGTTGGGTTCTCCAGGGTGGAGGGTAGGGGGGGGGTGGTTCACCGGGTGGGGAGCATATGGGATAAAAAACAAAAAAAATTCCTCTTTCACCTTAGTCAAACATAGCCTAGAAAGGAAAAACGCAGCAGTCAGGTCTCAAAATCTTTGACACCTAAATAATGATACAGCTCCTATCATGGAATGTTAACGGGTTACGCGTTAAAAGAAGAAGAGCTAAGATCCTGCAATACCTTAAAGACTCCCCAGCACAAATAATTATTTTACAAGAGACCCACTTGATAAAAAATGAATGTGAAGATATCTTTAAAAAATTAAAATGGGTCGAACATATGATATGCACTGATCACAGCACTAACATAAGGGGAGAGGCAATATTAGTTAAGAAACAAGCTAAGGCACAGATAATGGATTCAATGGTTGATATCTGCGGGAGATGTGTTATTGTTAAAATATTACTCTTGGGAAATCTCTTCACTTTAGTAGGATACCATGGACCAAATTGTGATGACCCGGCCTCTTTAAAAACAGTTTTCGCGAATATACTAGACTAACCAGATCCGGTAATAATGAAAGTTAGGTTTGAGCGTCATATGGAGAGAAAGATCTGGTCATCAGATGGGAGTTTCCTACTACAATCGAAAATATGGCTACAAGTCTAGAATAGACTATGCCTTAGTAAGCCTCAGCCTTAGGGAAAAAATCAAGGGCATTGGATATTTGACGGCTCATCTATCAGACCACTCAGGGGTATACTTAGACCTTGACCTGAAAAGTAGAATGACCATGAGAGTGTGGACGCTTGACCGGATATTCCTCCAGGAATCTGAAGAGATGAATTATCTCTCTTCAGAGCTAAAGGAATTTCTAAACTTTAATGTTGGAACTGCCTCCATACCAGTAGTTTGGGATACGCTGAAGGCTTTTCTAAGGGGGAAAATCTCAGGCAGATTATGCTTCATAAATAGAAGGTGCAGGGAGGAGATAGCTAAAATCGAGGCAAATATGAAAACCATTGAGGTAGATTTGGGCCGTACTAAGGAAGAGGTGAAGAGACAGGAGTATAGAGACAAACTTAAGGTATCAAAAGAAGAGCTAGATTCTATATTACAAACTAGGGTAGCCAAGAGATGGGAAGCGAGTAAGCTGGCTCATTTTGAGTACGGAGAAGGCGCAGGGAAATTACTAGCTTGGAAAGCAAGAACAGATAAGGTCCGTAATGTGATCAGAGAAATTGAAGATGAGGAAAATAAGGCTAAATTGACCACCGATGCAGGAATAGAGGGAGCTTTCAATGACTATTTCGAGAAGTTATACACAGAAGACAATAAGGTGAATAAACAGCAAGCTGACGAATGGCTGTCTTCGAACACAATCAAACCCTTGGTAGCGTCACAACAGTATATCTTAGAGCAGGAAATATCACAGGAAGAGGTTAGGGGGGCTATTTGTTCAAGCAAGGGAGGGAAGGCGGCGGGCCCGGATGGTCTGCCAAACGAGTTATACAAAAATTTGAGCGAGGTATTAACTCCAGTCATGACCCTGCTCTTTAATGAGATCTTAAGCAGAGGGGTTAAAATCCCGGACTCCTGGGGCGAAGCAACGATCATCCTAATATTAAAGCCAGGGAAAAACCCAGCGAAATGTGAGTCATATAGACCCATTTCCCTGCTCAACAAAGACTACAAGTTTTTTACCAAAATCTTAGCGGATTGGCTGGGCAAAGTAGCTGTTGACATGCTGCATCTCGATCAGAAGGGTTTTGTTAAAGGCAGAAGGCTGCACAAACTCACTTATGATCTCATTGGGGCAATAGACCTGGCTTCAACATATTCACTTCCCCTAGCAGTGATGACGTTGGACGCCACAAAGGCGTTCGACAGAGTAAACTGGGTGTATCTGGCGGCCGTACTGGAAAAAATACAACATCGGTATGACTTTCTGCAGAACCATCCAGCTGATCTATCAAAACCCTACTGCAAAAATGTTGGTTAATTGCAACTTAACCAAGCCTTTCAAAATTACTAGGGGCACCAGACAGTGCTGTCCTCTATCCCCCCTTCTCTTTGACCTCTATATAGAGCCCTTCGCTCAAAAAGCGGAGGTAAACATTCCACCTTTTAGGTATGAAGGGTGGGAAAGGAAGACTACCTTATACGCAGACGACATACTGATATTTTCATCAGACATCGTAGACACGCTCCCAGCTGTTCTATATCAAGCAGGAGAGTTTGGGAAGGTCTCGGGTTATGAGGTCAATGCGGGGAAGACGGAGGTTATGACTTGGAATTTAGAGGCAACTAAATATCTTACCTCAAAGGAGATGAGATATCTGGGGGGGGAAATAGTACATGAGATTGAAAAAATCGCCGGAGTCAACATGTCTAGCGTTACAAATGAGTGCCTGCGGCTTATGAAGAGCTGGGTTCACCTCCCTTTGTCGATTTTTGGGAGGGTAAATTTGATTGAAATGATAATCTTACCAAACATCACCTTCATCTTTAATACTATCCCTCTTCATATCGAAAAGCCCCTTATTGATAAACTCCAGCAGGCCATAAATGCCTTTATTTGGGCTTATAAGGGGATTAGAATCGCTTGGAAGGGAGAAGGGGGGGTTGTCCCTTCCAGATCCACAGTATTACACATGGGCATTCCAGTTAACTCACTCTAGAATGCTGTTAAAATCTCCTGACGACTCTGGCGTAGGCTCCATGTTTTTAGCCATGTTGAAGGGGGCTAAATTGAGCAAAGAGGGCTTCATGTTTAAATACGGGGATCCCAAGTTTTTCAAACAAGTAAGACTAAAGGTGTTACAGGCAGCAGCTAGAACTTGGGCCAGTATCAGAAAGTTGATGGGACTTAGCTATTATTCCAGTCTCGCCCCTCTATGGGACTCCCCCGGTACACCGGATTGTCTGAATGACAAGTTAGCACAGCCAATGAGGAAAGCGGGGCTTAGTGGTTGGGGAGATCTTGCCCAAGAGGGCATAATTCATCCTTGGTCAACACTACAGGCCACTCTGAAAGGAGAACTCTCCAGATTCAAATATATCCAGCTGAAGAGTTGGGCCCAGAAGAAGTTGAAGGATCCATTAGTTGGGGGAAACTCCTTGGAAGAACACTTGGTGGAAAAACCGCCAGGGAAAAAAGAAGTCTCCAGGTGGTATTGGGAGATCGAAGAAATAACAGATGGAGAGTTCAGACTTCCAAAAGAACTATGGGGTGCTTGCATTCCGGGAGTTGCCTGGGAAGATTTGTGGCAAGTATCAATGAACACACTGTTCCTCACGGTTAAGCCTGCCTGGCTAAGGAGGAATCATTTTTTCCCCATCCATAGGGCTGACCTAACTCCTCAAAAGTTATCGAAAATAACAACTGGCCCTCCTGTGAAATGCAAGAAGTGTGGACTGGAGAGAGCTTCTGACATCCACATGTTTCAGGAATGTCCCGAAATATTGGAGTTTTGGACGAAGGTCGGTACAACTATCTCTGCTATTCTGGGGGCTCAAGTTAAGGTAAGCCTCTCTATGATTATCTTCGGAATCTCTAGCCAAGTTACAGGCCCAGCGAGAGCCTTTCTCTTCTATGCAATACTATTAGCAAGAAGGGAAATCTGTCGCAGATGGGTGGACAGCTGGCCCCCCCAACACTCAGACTGGTTGGAATCTGTCATATTAACATCAAAGATGGACCTGAGGGGGAAGCAATCAAAGAGGAAGACGTCTCTCTGGGATCCTCTATTAAGATGGGCGGACTCTGACGCTAGGCAACAAAACAGGGCCCCCCACCTCCAGATATGATTAAAAAAAAATTGCCCTATGATTATACCCCTCTGGATCTCTCTAGACTGCGATGGGCCCCTCCCAGTTTTGAAATCATGGGACATCTAAACAGTCACCGGTGTATATCGGATGAAATTTAGAGAGTGACCTTTTCCCGTTACTGGGGTGATACCTTCCAATACGTAGGTCTACTCGCAGGAAGGAAGGTCGTAAGTCTTTCCATACCTGCTCCCAGGGTCTGATGGGTACCGACGTTGGAGCGGCTATTGCGGTCTGAGGTGAATGAGGACAAAAAAAGAATAAACAATGTCATTCATTATTGTTCTTTAACAAGATTCGTGAAATTCTACAAGAGTCCAAAAATTATTCGTCCAGGAGTTCTGCGACGAACGTTCAGTCAGATGCTCAGGATTAGGAAATAGGAATTAATGCTCTTACCCGGGAAAAGCTGAGCGCTTCAAATTCCCACCTGCACCTGGCTGTTCCTTCTTTAGTTGGTCGCGATGTGGATAATTCTCCGAATCGTGGCCTCTGAAGTTGCAGACACCGCCGGACTCCAGCTGCATCCGCACCTCGCATCGGTGAAGGAATAACTAGCATCCAAACAGGGGTGTGGCTCATTTTTACCCAAGATGGCCGCCACGTACGGTGACGTTGTTGGAGGCGGGGCCTTCTCCCATGGCGATACCTGTGACAGGGACAAAAATAGCAATACCAGGAAGATGTAGTTCAGGGAAATAACGCACTATGTATTCTTTCCAATAGGTCCATAGCACAGGAACTAATACCTTAACATATTTGAAGATAGTAGCTGTTTTTCTGTATTTTGTTCAAGCTGCGTGCACGGTGATTACAACGCCACCAGTATCGCCCAGTAAAGTTGGTACTATGCATTTTGCCACAGAGAGGACGTGATACCGCACATCTGTGCATTATGGCGCAGCGCTGATCAGAGCTACTACCAGCTGTTGAACGAGAGGTGGTATTAGTGCCCCTAGAGCCGCAGCCCATAGCCATGACAGTACTCCCCCCTCCCAAGCGGACTCTAGGGGCAGGTTTATGAGGGTAGGAGTCATGGAACTGACGCACCAACCGGGGTGCATGAATGTTGACAGCAGATTCCCAGGAATCATGGTCCGGTCCATAACCTTTCCAGGACACTAAATACCATAAACGGGAACCACGCCTACGAGAATCTAAGATACGACAGACTTCGAATTCCTCATGTCCATCAATCAGCAGAGGTTCCGGTTGAGAGGTACACAGCTGTGTCACAGGTTTTAATAAAGAGGTATGAAAAACTGGATGGATTTTTCACTGCGGAGGCAGTTGCAACTTGTAAGTTACTGGATTGACTTGTTTGGTTATCACATACGGCCCAATGAATTTTGGATGGAAAGCTTTCTTATGCCGAAAGGTGATATTTTTAGTAGAAAGCCATACTTTGTCTCCTACACAATACTGAGGCCCAGGTCTCCTACACAATACTGAGGCCCAGGCCTGCGATGTTTATCTGCGGCAGCTTTGTATTTGGCTTTTGCCAGATTGAGTCGCCGTATTATGTGAGAATGTACCTTCTGGATTTGTTTAATCCCCGCTGTGATAGATGGAACTAACATCTGGTCAGTGGGAAGGACGGTTGGTAAATAGTTGGGATGAAAACCATAAGTAGAATAAAATAGGGATGCCTGTAAGGATGTATGGTGAGCCGCATTGTACGCTATTTCCGCCAACCAAAGTAATTGTACCCATGAGTCTTTTGCAGAGGTGACATAACAACGAAGGTACTGTTTCAAAGTTTGGTTAAGCCTCTCTGTTTGGCCATCAGTTTGTGGGTGGTAACTTGTGGATAGCGCAGGTGAGATTTGCAGGGCTCGACACCACTGTGACCAAAATGTGGCAGTAAATTGGGTTCCACGATCAGAGATGATCTTTTTCGGGATTCCATGTAACCGTACGACATGAAAAAGGAGTAAGTTAGCTAATTCTCCAGCTGTTGGTAGTTTTTTGCAAGCCACAAAATGACCTAATTTAGAAAAACTGTCCACTATTACCAAGATACAAGTATGGCCTTGATCACATGGTAGATCCCTAATGAAATCTATTGAACAATGTTCCCATGGTCTTTGTGGAGTTTGTAATGGCAGTAATAAATCTCTGGGTTTTCCATGATCGCTCTTGTTGCGAGCACAAATTTCACATTCCGCGATCCATTGTTTGACATCATGATTTAGGGTGGGCCACCAAAAGTTTTGTTGGATTGCTGTTATTGTTTTTAGTCTTCCAGGATGTCCAGAACATGGATGATTATGATGCCAATTAAACACTGTCTTGCGTAATTGCTCCGTGGGTATAAACAAGGCTGTTTCATGAAACTGCAAGTCTTGGATGATTTGTCAATTAGCAGCTTGATCTATCCAGGTCTTCCATTTTTGGCTAGGAAAATGATCTCGTACTGAATCTAAGAATTCTTCTGTTGATACGATACTAATAACTTTTTCTGGGTCAATTATAGGTTGAGGTGTTTCTGTTAGAGGTAATAAAGTGGTATCTTGTTGTGTTAGTGCATCAGCTTTTTTATTCTCTGCACCTGGACGAAATGTAACTATAAAATCATATTGAGAGAAAAAGAGCATCCACCTTAATTGACGTGGAGTTAATACTCTGGTGGTCTTCATAAATTGTAAATTACGGTGGTCAGTAAACACTGTTATAGTATGCTTTGCTCCAAGTAAATAGTGCCTCCATTCTTTGAATGCATCTCTAATTGCCAACAGTTCTTTTTCAGCAATTGTATAATTCTTTTCAGCTGGAGAGAGTTTCTTTGACATGAAAGCTATTGGGTGCAATTGTCCTGTGGATACATGTCTCTGTGACAAAATAGCTTCTACCGTTATTTCGGAGGCATCTGCTTCAATAATGTAAGGTTGCTCTGGATTCGGATGAACTAGAATGGGGGCAGATGTAAAAGCTTGTTTTAGTTGATCAAAAGCCATTTGATCCTCAGGTCCCCATTGGAATGGAACATTTTCCTGTAATAAATGGGTGATGGGTGCTATTGTTTGTGAGAAATGAACAATGAACCGCCTATAAAAGTTGGCAAAGCCTAGGAAACATTGAACATCTCATACTGTTTTAGGGTTAGGCCAATTAAGCACCGCTTATATTTTCTTTTTTGCCATCTGAAATCCTCCAGGAGATAATATTACACCGAGGAATTCCACTTGGGTGACATGGAAGTCACATTTGTTTAACTTGCAGTAAAGACCATGGGTTTGTAATGTTTCCAGAATTACTATGAAATGTTTTTCATGAAGACTGTGGGATTCTGAATAGATTAAGATATCATCTATGTAGACGATAACGAATTTGTCTAAACATTCTTGTAAAATGTCATTAAAAAAAATTTGAAACGCAGCTGGGGCGTTGCAAAGCCCAAAAGGCATTACGGTATATTCAAAAAGACCGTACCTGGTTTTAAATGCAGTTTTCCACTCATCACCTGCTCGCATTCGTACCAAGTGGTATGCACCTTTCAGATCTAACTTTGTATATACCACTGCAGATTTAACCTGATCTAATAGGACTAGAATGAGTGGAAGCGGATATTTGTTTTTGAACGTGATCTTATTCAGAGCCCTATAATCTAAGCAGGTACGCAGCTCGCCTTTAGCTTTTGGTACAAAAAATAAGGGAGAGGCTGCTGGAGACTTGGAGGGTCGGATGAAACGGTTTGCCAAATATTTGTCTAAATATGCCCTCAGATGTTCATTTTCTTTTTCGGCTAATGCGTATATACGACAATTGGGAATGACAGTGCCTGGTAGTAACTCGATCTGACAATCGTATGGCCGATGGGGTGGTAGGGTGTCTGCCTGTCGTTCATTAAACACTTCTTGAAATTGTTTATATTGGGGTGGTAAGAAGGTTTCTTTTTCTTCTGCTGTGGCCACTGCATGATCTTGAGTTTTTTTTTCACATGGTGAAATAACACAATTCTTTTTGCAAAACTCAGAGAGATCTGTGATTTTCCTTTTAACCCAATCTATTTGTGGGTTATGGAATTGCAACCATGGCATTCCTAAGATGAACCCATACTGAGGAGCACTGATGAGATTGAAAGAGATCTTTTCCACATGTTGCATGTCAGCCACCTTTAGTTCTAACTGCATAGCCACTGTTTGTTTAGTGATAGGGCCAGATGTTAAGACACGACCGTCTACGGTTTGTACAATTTCTTTTTTGTCTTTCTGCATACAAGGTAAGGATAACGTCTGTGCTAAGGTGGAGTCTACAAAATTCCCTGTTGCCCCTGAATCAAGGAGAAAAGTAATAGGTTGTCTGGTATTTGATGGTATAAGTAATGTCATTTCCAGGGTAAGATGAGCCACTCGATCACCAATAGTTGTACTTAATGAGGGGATTTGCCAACACTCAAAAGATCCCCCTTCTCATCTTTTGAGTCAGTTAGTTTTCCGTCGAAGTGTTCATGGTAGTGATTGCCTTTATTGGTGGATTGGTCGTTCTGCCTTTTGGTTTGGTTGGACATTCTTTAACGAAATGGCCCTTTTTGCCACAGTAAAAGCATAACCCATTTCAACGTCGTAGTTCTTTCTCTTCTTTCGTAAGAGCAGGGCGGACCGACCCAATTTCCATGGGTTCACCATGGGTTTCTTGTGACTGGTTGTTCATTGTGGTTTTACCTCGTTCAAAACGGTATCCAGTACGTTCTGTGCGACGCCGATCCCCTTTTCGCTCTGCTAACCGATGATCCAATCACAAAGTTAGGTTAATGAGTTCTGTGCATCCATGGGGTTGGGGATCTATCTGTGCTAAAATATCCTTCATGTCATCTCGCTATCCTTGATAGTATAAATCGGCTCTTTTTCCCTCTGGCCAGGCCGTTTCAGATATTAGACGATTAAAATGTGTCAAGCATGTTACTAAATCTCGATTACCCTGACGCAATTCTAGCAGTTCTCGATCCACCAAAAGAGTAGCTGCTAGTCTGTCAAATATTTTTTCGAACTCTCAGACAAAGGCTTTCCAATTGTACAGAATGGCATTATCTCCACGAACTAACGGTACTGCCCAGGCAGCTGCATCACCTATCAGATAAGAAATTTAAAAAGCTACTTGGTATTGAGCCTCCGGGAAGGAGGTCGGTCTACATGTAAAGTGTACCTTAATTTGTGTAAGGAAAATTTGAACCTTAGTAGGGGCACCAGAAAAACGTTCGGGTGCTGCTAAGGGTATTTGAGGTGGAACAGTAACTGATATGGAGGTTGGCGTCGTATCACCTCCCGTGGCCCCTTGACTAGTTGTATGTACTATGCTTGGATATTTTCCTAATGGGACATCAAAGGGATTTCGTTCTGCCTTTTCTCGTATCTCGAGCTTCTGTTGTAACACAGAAAAATTCTCTGCCAATGCTACGGTACGTGCCTTAGAGTCTATTAACTCCTGTTGCACCTGCCCTAACACTTTGAGGATATCGTCTAACGTAGCCATTCTAGAATCGAGCAAGCCGGGAGGAAAATAATCCGTGGGCTCGTTATTCTGTCAAGGACGTGTTTCCTCAGAGCTTGCACGGAAGGGTCCACCTCCAGGCAGCTCCAAGTCTGATTGCCGTTATGGCACAGACTATTAAAGTGGCCAGGTGGGGGAAAGGGTGTTGGGAAAGGGACAGCAGGAAAGGAGATCTGTAACGAAATCAAGGCTATGAGTTAGACTAGCTAATTCCTGATCAGATCCCACATATCACTTAACAATGAATATCATATTCACCTGAAAGCTGTCTTAACAAATAGACTGAAGAGAGAGAATGAATCTATAAGACAAAACATTGGGTATTATTAATAATAGACCAGATTCTAACATGAGCGTTAACGTATTCTACTGTGTAGGTAACCATAATACTATAATAAACCTATTATAGTTTATTCTCTATTTTTCAGTTGTGATGCACAGCTTCCATGATATCGCTGTGAGGCAAAAACACGAAGGACAACTTGTTATGACCGCCTCCACTGTATTTCTAATAGAGTGTATGTTAACAGAGCGGGACCGGCCACGCAACTTTGTACATAAATCGTCTTATTTGCAGTTTTTGTTATTCCTTGCCGATATTTACAACAATGTCATTCATTATTGTTCTTTAACAAGATTCACGAAATTCTACAAGAGTCCAAAAATTATTCGTCCAGGAGTTCTGCGACGAACGTTCGGTCAGATGCTCAGGATTAGTAAATAGGAATTAACGCTCTTACCCGGGAAAAGCTGAGCGCTTCAAATTCCCACCTGCACCGGGCTGTTCCTTCTTTAGTTGGTAGCGATGTGGATAACTCTCTGAATCGTGACCTCTGAAGTTGCAGACACCGCCGGACTCCAGCTGCATCCGCACCTCGCATCGGTGAAGGAATAACGAGCATCCAAACAGGGGTGTGGCTCATTTTTTTTTTATAGAGGAGCCCCACCCAAGATGGCCACCACATATGGTGACGTTGTTGGAGGCGGGCCTTCTCCCATGGCGATACCTGTGACAGGGACAGGGACAAAAATAACAATACCAGGAAGATGTAGTTCGGGAAATAACGCACTATATATTCTTTCCAACAGGTCCATAGCACAGGAACCAATACCTTAACATATTTGAAGATAGTAGCTGTTTTTCTGTATTTTGTTCAAGAGCTGCGTGAACGTTGATTACAACGCCACCAGTATCACGCCGTAAAGTTGGTACTATGCATTTTGCCACAGAGAGGATGTGACACTGCACATCTGTGCATTATGGTACAGCGCTGATCTGAGCTACTACCAGCTGTTGAACGAGAGGTGGTAATAGTGCCCCTAGAGCCGCAGCCCATGGCCATGACACACCTTTGTGACATGGAGTGTTCCAGCCATCCTAAAATCTGGCAATGGCTGGCCTTTTTATAGTCTGGACTTCAAAGCCTTCTCAGATCATCTGAGTATAAAGCATCAAAAGAGCAGTCATCTGTGGCCACAGGTGAATAGACTGGTTGGGAGATTTATGATTATGTTAAAGAAAGCTGGGCAGTTTGCTACACTTGAGAAGCTCAACTTACAAACTGTGTTAAACTCTACATTGACAGCTTACCGTTCAACACCTCACTAGACCACCAGTGAAAGTCCGGCAACATTTATGTTCGGGAGAGCAATGACAACCAAGATATCCCAAAGGACCAATCAGAGAGCAAGAGATGAGAATGCAACTCATGAAAGGGACTTGGTTCAGAAACATAAGACGAAAACATATGCCGAATGAAACCGACATGCAAAAAACATCATCTTTCAGAGAAGAGACCGAGTGCTCGCACGTCAGATGCGGAAAAGAAAATCTAATGCCCCCTTTTATGAAGCAGCTTTTTAAGTGGTGTTGACCAATGGGCACATGGTGACTGCCCAGCTTCCTGGGAAGTCTATTTCCAGAGACTCTTCTCACTTTCTGTATTTGAGTCATAGTTCACCAGATCTCCATGATGAAGGAGAGACTGATTCTGAAGCACCAGTGACTGTTGCTGCCTTTTCACCATTCTAGTAGATCTTAAATCATGCTGGTGGCAGGTCTCAACTTTGCATGACACGTTCAGGTCAAACAATTGCAGCGCCAAAGAGATTCATTGAAGAGATTTACATGTATATATATTTTATAAAACTGGTAAGTTTTTGTTTAACAAGGGGTCTTGCGAGTTAATAATAACGGAACCCTTTTGGCTCCTGATGAACTCCATAGAGCTATGACGTAATGGATAGAGTGTATTGCAGCGAAGGTTGCTTTAGAATGTTGAGTTCGCAGTTACACGTGGACGAATAAAGACGTGTGATACCAAGCTCCATGTGTGGCGTAGTCATTTACGGGTACCCTGGCTAGGAAGACGCTACAATTCCAGTGTGGGAACAAAAATCACACTTCACCGTTCTGCATCAATCAATGAGAAGAATAACAAGGAGTGTGGGCATGATGTACTCTCTATAAATACTGCACCATCCAAAATATCTACTGAGATCTTAACATTCAGGCTCACAATATTCTACCCTTTCTCCTCTGAGAGTGGCTGTCAGTACTGTAGAGAACCATCTGTGCTCTCCACTACAATGTTGCGAGTGCACACACTCCTCGGGCGGGCTTGTCCAGAGGAGATAAATAAACGACGGGAGACTGCTCGGGGCTTTCCCGCCACACCAGAACCAGTGTGCGTGTGCCCTTTTATTTCTATGTAGGCCCTGACACACTTAGGCCCCCGCAGTACCACTTCAGTTTCTCTACTGGAACTGAGCACAATGTTCTTTCCCTTTACGCTCTGCTGTCTCTGCTGCCTTCACCACATTAGGTTCATTAAATGAGGAGGATAAGAGGGTTACAAAACCAGGCCGCCCGCCACTTATACAGTTACTCAACACACAGGCCTGATTTTGATGCATACACGGAAACTTATTCTATTCTTAAATCCAGGGGTATCAACTGTACTTCCTAGGAAGGATATGCTTATACTGTGTCAGTCGTACCCCCCCGTATGTGTATGATTATTCAAAACAATATATAAAACAAACAACCACAGCCATGCCAAAGTATTCCCAAACACAGGTAATACTGGCACATTAGTCATGCACAGTGTAAAACAATATTAAAAAAAAAAAATGTGAAGTGGGTCAGAAAGTGCCTCACGTAAGCAACCACCATAGAGCTGCTGGTAGGTTCTCACCAGCAGCTCTGGTCCCGGGGGCCTGGGACGACTCCTGGTGGCCCCCGGCCCTGGGCACCGCGCCCAAGCCAACGGACCACGCACGCAACCTGGGCTTCATCCTGGACTCCTCCCTGTCGATGACCAGACAAGTCAACGCCGTCTCATCCTCGTGCTTCAACACCCTGCGCATGCTCCGCAAGATCTTCAGATGGATCCCCACTGAAACCAGGAAGACCGTCACCCAGGCACTCGTCACCAGCCGACTGGACTATGGGAACACCCTCTACGCCGGAACCACAGCCAAACTTCAAAAAGACTCCAGCGCATCCAGAACGCCTCCGCACGACTCATCCTGGACATCCCCCGACACAGCCACATCACCGGACACCTGAAAGACCTGCACTGGCTCCCCGTCAGCAAGAGAATCACGTTCAGACTCCTCACCCACGCACACAAGGCCCTCCACGACCTGGGCCCAAAGTACCTCAACGACCGCATGACCTTCTACACGCCCACCCGCCAGCTACGATCAACCAGCCACGCCCTCGCCACCGTACCACGCATCCGCAGAACCACCGCCGGAGGAAGATCCTTCTCCTACCTGGCAGCCAAGACCTGGAACTCCCTCCCCACTCACCTTCGGCGAACCCAGGACCATCTCTCCTTCAGGAAGCAGCTCAAGACCTGGCTGTTCGAGCAGTAACTTACCCCCTCCCCCAGCGCCTTGAGACCCTCCCGGGTGAGTAGCGCGCTCTATAAATGCCGTGATTGATTGATTGATTGACCAGTGTGCTCACTTTATCATCATCGGCACTTTCACGACCAAAAGAATAAGTGACCTAACTCAACTAAATGTGAATATTGAGAAAAGTGTGAAACCTATATAATGGTACTAACTACCATTACGCCGTAATGTGTAAAAATTGGGAATACTTTGGCATGGCTGTGGTTGTTTGTTTTATATATTGTTTTAAATAATCATACACATGGGGGGGTACGACTGACACAGTATAAGCATATCCTTCCTAGGAGGAACAGTTGATACCCATGGATTTAAGAATAGAATAAGTTTCCGTGTATGCATCAAAAGCAGGCCCGTGTGTTCACCACATTAGGGCCTGTTGTGCCTTTATGTCCTTGTTTTGTCTATGTGAGGGGCAGAAATGAAAATGAAAGGCGCTGAAGGTCCTGTCTTTTGTACGCCCAGTTTTGTGTTTGTACGCATGCGTTATAATGTGCAGTTTTGTGTTTGTACGCATGCGTTAATGTGCAGTTTTGTGTTTGTACGCATGCGTTAATGTGCAGTTTTTATGCGTTAATGTGCAGTTTTGTTTTTGTACGTATGCGTTAATGTGCAGTTTTGTGTTTGCACGCATGCGTTAATGTGCAGTTTTGTGTTTGTACGCATGCGTTAATGTGCAGTTTTGTGTTTGCACGCATGCGTTAATGTGCAGTTTTGTGTTTGCACGCATGCGTTAATGTGCAGTTTTGTGTTTGCACGCATGCGTTAATGTGCAGTTTTGTTTTTGTACGTATGCGTTAATGTGCAGTTTTGTGTTTGTACGCATGCGTTAATGTGCAGTTTTGTTTTTGTACGTATGCGTTATGTAAAGTTTTGTGTTTCTACGCATGCGCGTTACTTCTCCGCTCCTTGCCTTGAGTCAATCGCAGTGCCCCATCTGCGCGCATGCTCAGATTTTGTCGAAGGCCCTCTAGGAGCGTGGCCTCACCTGGAAAGCCCCATCAGTGCGCACGCTCAGTGTCAGAAATTCCCATCTCTGCGCATGCTCCTCGTCGAAGTGATCATCATTGCGCATGCTCAGCAGCGAAGTGCCCCATCTCTGCGCATACTCCTCGTCGGAGTGCCCCATCAGTGCGCATGCTCAGCGTCGCAGTGACCCGTCAGTGCGCATGCTCAGTCTTGCTCCTCGTCTCAGGTCAGGATGGACCATTCTGCCCTTTGCCCTCGTGCACTGAGCGCCTAGTGATGAGGGAGGCGCTGTGGCGGGGGTGTCTGTGTGTCTGACTCTGGGCCTCGATCACCTCCTGCCTGTCCCTAGGGTCCCGGCTCTGAGCCCTCGCCTGTGGGTTTAGAATGAAGTCCAGGCCAGAGATGTCCCCGCGGGATCCTGCCGAGGTGAGGGGGCGCGTGGGGGTCACGGGGTCACTACAGCGCTGCTGTGTGTTTGCACCAAGACGCCAGAGCTCACTCGTGTCTATACCGTGAACTGAGGTTAATCTCTGCAGATTACTTGTCAGAGCGCGTGGGGTCAAAGGTCACCAGATGCAAAGTGCACGCGCCTTCCCTTAGTACCCGAGGAGGGGCCCCTCTAGGAGCTACTGCCCTTCTGATCTCAGCCCCCTCCTGCGGGCCCCCTCTGGTCCCGTGAGCCATTAGGACACTCATGCACCCCGTCACTCACTCATGAACCTTTACATGCACCCCGTCACTCACTCATGAACCTTTACATGCACCCTGTCACTCAGTCATGAACCTTTACATGCACCCCGTCCTTTACATGCACCCCGTCACTCTGTCATGAAGCCTTTCCGTGCACCCCGTCACTCACTCATGAACCTTTACATGCACCCGTCACTCAGTCATGAACCTTTACATGCACCCGTCACTCAGTCATGAAGCCTTTACATGCACCCCGTCACTCACTCATGAACCTTTACATGCACCCGTCACTCAGTCATGCAGCCTTTACATCTACCCCGTCACTCACTCATGAACCTTTACATGCACCCCGTCACTCACTCATGAACCTTTACATGCACCCGTCACTCAGTCATGAACCTTTACATGCACCCGTCACTCAGTCATGAAGCCTTTACATGCACCCCGTCACTCACTCATGAACCTTTACATGCACCCGTCACTCAGTCATGCAGCCTTTACATCTACCCCGTCACTCACTCATGAACCTTTACATGCACCCCGTCACTCAGTCATGAACCTTTACATGCACCCCGTCCTTTACATGCACCCGTCACTCTGTCATGAAGCCTTTCCGTGCACCCCGTCACTCACTCATGAACCTTTACATGCACCCCGTCCTTTACATGCACCCCGTCACTCAGTCATGCAGCCTTTACATCTACCCCGTCACTCACTCATGAACCTTTACATGCACCCCGTCACTCAGTCATGAAGCCTTTACATGCACCCCGTCACTCATTCATGCAGCCTTTACATCTACCCCGTCACTCAGTCATGCAGCCTTTACATCTACCCCGTCACTCAGTCATGCAGCCTTTACATGCACCCCCTCACTCAGTCATGAAGCCTTTACATCTACCCCGCCACTCAGTCATGAAGCCTTTCCATGCACCCCGTTACTCAGTCATGAAGCCTTTACATGCACTCAGTCATGAAGCCTTTCCGTGCACTCCACTCAGTCATGAAGCCTTTACATGCTCCCTGCCACTCAGTCATGAACCTTTACATGCACTCCCTCACTCAGTCATGAAGCCTTTACATGCACTCCCTCACTCAGTCATGAAGCCTTTACATGCACTCCCTCACTCAGTCATGAAGCCTTTACATGCACTCCCTCACTCAGTCATGAAGCCTTTCCGTGCACCCCTTCACTCACTCATGAAACCTTTACATGCACCCTGTCACTCAGTCATGCAGCCTTTACATGCACTTCATCACTCAGTCATGAAGCCTTTACGTGCACCCTGTCACTCACCATAAAGCCTTTACATGCTCCCTGTCACTCAGTCATGAAGCCTTTACGTGCACCCCGTCCCTCAGTCATGAAGCCTTTACATGCACCCCGTCACTCAGTCATGAAGCCTTTACATGCACCCGTCACTCAGCCATGAAGCCTTTACATGCACCCGTCACTCAGCCATGAAGCCTTTACGTGCACCCCGTCACTCACCATGAAGCCTTTACGTGCACCCTGTCACTCATTTCCATGGATGGTTGCACTCTACTGCAGCATGTAAATAGTGCTTGCTACGCCCGTGGGGTGCTGAAGCGCTTGCCTGCGTGGGTGCAGGCACACATGATGCACAGTGCAGTGTGGGTGCCCTGAAGCGTGTTGCATGTGGATCCTGTGTGGGAAGTGATTCCATGTTTTGTGTGATGACCACAGAGGTGCGGTTGTTGTGTGAGTGACAGGCGCTCAGTTTATTGTTTTCAGTCCGCTGGCAGTTTTGAGGAGCTCTGCAGCCCTTTACTGTATTGTTTATGATCCGGGTCCACGGAGCTGCTTACAGCACTGGGTTCTCCATTCTGAGACATTTTGTTTAAAGTTTACGTCTCAAGGACACTTAGGTTGGAGGCAGAAAGTAGCGGGGAGATTTGCTAAGATGGACTTTGTTATTATCAATCCATAATGATTGGTGTTGTGAGGAGTCAAGAAGTGGCGATGGTTTGTCGCTTCTCTGGACCTGCAGTGGTGACTAAGTTAGAGTCCTCCATTAACTAGCGGTCTATGGCAGAGCTCTTCAGTTATTCCATGTCTGCTCAGTCAGTGATGGGTTGTTTATTGTTGTGAACTGGCACATGACTCACAGCAGTTCTGTCTTATGTGAGTGTGAGAGTATCAAGCCGTATAAGGGAATTATTATGCAGCCTGTATGAACTACCAGTGATTGCCCGACCAGAGTTCTGGTATTCACATTAGTGCAGTTCAGGAGGATTATATATGAACTGGCATTACTATATAATTCACATAATTTAGCGTGATATAGAACGTTTTGTGCTGGTGGTGTTCCATATCTGTGATTGTAGGATGTTCGTAGAAGTGCAATTAATGTTTCAGGTTTCATCCCAGGGTTGTGGGACGGTGAAGCTATCTTGGAATAAGCCATGTTTCAACTTTCTTCTCAAGTGCATATGCTTCTGAAGGCTTACAATCTGGTTGGTGGTGAATTTCAGACCTTGGTGGCATGAACTGAGAACGTGTTGCTGTCAGAGAATTTAATTGAGACAACAAGACTAACCCTAGACCTTTTTGTGATGGTATATTGATGATATGGATCCACCTTACACTACTACCGATCTACCCTCAGCTCCTGTAAACTGTATAAGTGAAGGGAAAGGGGATAACACGTGGGCCCTTTAGCTCTTCCTCTCAATTTTCCAGTCCAAGGAGTTCTTGGATGGGTCCTAGAAGAATAGATGAACACAATTACTCTCAGTCAATAACCTCTTTGGGAATTATTGGAACGTATTATTTAAGTATATAGTGTCCATGTAACTTTAAATTGAATTCTTTGAATCAGTAACCATCAATAGTCCTCTATACAAAAATTAGATAATACAATTACTCACTGTGTTGATAATTCCTCTATACTCGGTTTGAGGTTGAATATAAATTCAATGGCAACTTGAGACAAAAGTGTACTAAGAAACTTCCTCAAGTAGCAACTACTACTTTTGCCTCATTCAAGGTGGATTTGAAGAACACAATACAACTCTACTACTGCCAACACGTCTTGTATCCAATTTGGATTGTTTTAAGAGTTACTATACTCGGCAAACACCTCACTACAGGAAAGGCAGAGATATGACTCCTGATGCAGAAACACTTTAATCCACATCTCTAGCTACATTACACCAAGCAGAACACCTCAACTCACAACACAGAGAACATATGTAGTTACACTCCTACAACCTGCTGAGGCTTGTAGCAAAACCTGCATTCCAGGAACTCTATGGAACCCAGGGACCCCCACTGAGTCATTATTGGAAGCCGGGGACCACGGCCTAAGCATTTTCAATGATTTACACTGCAAAACAATGGACAAAAAAATACAGAAACAATCATTCATCAAACAATTACACAATTGATCAAACATGTTATCTAATTTGCAAACAAATATAACATAATCAACATTTTAATAGGAAAGTGTGAAATCAAGAACTTCAATGACAGGAAGCGAGGAATTACAAAACAGGTGATGTTTATTTTCTGAAGTACAGCAAAAGACCCCAGGCACAGCTGTCGTCCTGAACGCTCTCACGAACACTCCACACAGGGAGCTTCACATAGAATCTTCAACGCTGTAACATTCCAAAGCCTGTCAAAGGAGCACAAACCATTATCGCAAGCAGGGGTGGGGATGAGAGGGATAAACAGAGTAACTCTACATCGGAAGATACCACACATCCCCCTCCTTTACCCATTAAAAGGAAACAACAGTGCAAATGGGGGGGAGAGTGAATGATGGCTAAATTTATTTGTCAACATAGTGTTCCAAATACTTCGGGCGGCAAACCTTCCTGCAACTTGCCCTGGGAATGGAGTAGGCCTGCCTGGAACACCCCGGTTCTGGCGACCTAGCACTACTTTGGACTCCACTCTCATTTTCCAAAGGGTTGTTGGTGTCCGCTGTGGGATCAGTGTACTTCACCACCCTCCCCAGGTTCCAAATCTTCCCTTCTTGTGTTTTCACGGCATTCCTGAACAACTTTACAATTTTGGTAGGCTCAGAAAACTTGGACCAATTCGCCCTACCCGAGGGTGCTTTAACCTTAATCAGATCCCCCACCCGGAATCCTATGACTGCATGTAATCTATCAAATCTGGTTTTCCTATCAATCATGGCCTTACATTCTCATGGCCTTACATTCTCTGTCCCGCCACTGTGACTCTTTAGAGTGACCAGTCCAACCTTTGTACCACTTCATCCACCCTGGTACTAGCCTTGAGTTGGGTTTTCTAGCTTTGAGTAATTCAAAAGGTGTCATGCCTGTGGTTTGATGAGGGGTCAGTCTGTAGGCTTCTAGACGTTTCAATACCTCGTCCTTCCAGCACAACCCACTTGCCCTCGCTAGTTGGATACCCTCCTTGATGGTCTTGTTGAATCGTTCGACCATCCCATTCGTCTCTGGGTGATAAAGTGCACTAAGCTTGTGTTTTACCCCATTGCACTCTAGGAATTCCCTCATTTCTTTTGAGCAGAGTTGTACTCCATTGTCCGTCAATAAGCTACTTGTCAAACCTTCCCTGATAAACACTTCTAGTAGGAAGACTATGACGGTTCTTGTGGTGATCTCTGACACAAACTTTAGTTCGGGCCACCTGGAGTAAAGATCTATGAGTACCAGTATGTAAGATGTGCGATGTTCCCCTGTCAAGGGTCCCACTATATCAAAGGCCACATCCGCCCACGGGCCCACAGGAAGAGACCTACAGTGCATGGGAGGTGTGTGTTGTTTTAGAACCTTATCGCTGGTGGAGCATGGTACACAGTCTCTTATTTTCCTCTCGATTTCAAGATCCATGCTGGGCCACCAATAGTCTAGACGCAACCTCTGTTTGGTTTTGGTAACTCCCAGGTGCTCCTCGTGGGCTAAATTGACCAAGCTCTCTCTCAATGCCTCAGGAGGGACCAACCTTGTACCCCTGAAAAGACAATCATCTGCAATGGATAGTTAGTCTCTGACCATCCAGAACGGTCTGTCTCTTCCCTCTTGTCTTTGTGCATCCAAACACCCTTAGTCTTTCCACACACCCTCTGCAGGAGCACGTCAGCTCTCAAGGCTTCCTTCCAGCGACCTTCTACGGCTCCTTGGGTGACGACACACACGTTCTCCGCCTGCATCTCCTTGTCTGCCTCATCTTCCTCCTACATGGTGACTGCTTCTTCACGTTCTTCTCTCACCAGGCGAGAGAGGCAGCTGCAAAGTTCCTCACCCCAGGTACATATTCGACCTCAAACGTGTACTCTTGGAGACTCACAACCCACCGTCTGATTCTGCTTGAGATGGAGTCTAGCCCCTTCTTGGTGAAGACTTCGACCAGAGGCATGTGGTCTGTCCTCAGGTTGAACTTCATTCCCCACACGAAGTCTCTGAATTTGTTAACAGCCCAATGTGCCGCCAAAGCCTCTTTCTCGATTACCGAGTAGTTGAACTCTGCCTTGCGTAGCGAGCGTGATGCAAACGCTATTGTTTCCTCTCCACCTTCTCCTACTTGCATCAGAACCGCTCCTAATCCTTTGGAGCTGGCGTCGGTGGTTAACACGGTCTTCCTGCCAGGTACAAAGGATTTGAGGTTGGGTGCTTCAGCCAAGGCCTTCTTAGTGTCTTCGAACTCCTTCTGGCACGCCTCACTCCAATCTAATGTTACCCCTTTCCTTAGCAGGTTGCGGATGGCTTTTCTAAATTCAATTGAAGCCACTCATTGTCCATGCTATATTCTGTTTGATGCACTTTCAATGCTCCCATGAATCAATCTGAGGATACTAATGACATTTTTGGCCTCCAATTTCAAATCCTTCTTATTTACAGAACGTTTAAACATTTTCAGTTGTACATTTTGCTTCTTTATTTATATACACTTTAGTAATCTGTTAAAATTGAATTTTCGAAGCATTTGCGAACCCCCTGATTAGGCTTTTTGGACCCCAGGGGTCCCTGGACCACAGGTTAAAAACTACTGAGCTACATAACATCACAACAAATTATTTTGTGTTGTAGGTTGCTCACACCTGCTTTGTAGAAGTAGTGCATGTAAAAAGACTCCGTTCCTCAAATTATCACAACTAGCACAGCACGACAAAAATGTGCGGCTTCAGGGTTACCACACCTCACTGACACTCACTGGTCTGGGTCCTCCATAACCCTCCCACATCTACTTCCAGTACAAATATTTCATTACAGAGACCTCAGTACCCATGCTAACATCACAAGAAAACAAACATTATCTGAGACTCATATTATCACCACACATCTCAAAGACATAATCACATTATCACACCACCAGATACTTGAAGTCAACTCAAGCTTCACACAGTCACTTTCTATACAAAACAAGAGCAGCTCAATATGCGAGTAGGAACCTGGGCAAACATTACGAGAAACAGTGGTCACATTTTCAAAAGTGGTAACTTAGTTGTTACTGAATGAAGAAAACGATATTACTTATGAGTCTGTAGTGAACCATTCTCTCATAAGCACGTCACTTTATCACACCTCAACAAAAGAACTGTCACTCACACTTTGCACAGCAGCCACATGGTTGCAAGCACACACACACAAACATACACACACAAACATACACACATGCATTCGCTCAACATAGCGTGTAGGTTGGTTAACTGTGTACAGGTGCATGCATGTTCTCCACAAACACAGGTGCTAATGGTCTCCCTCCGCCCACCTGCCCTTCTACTGACGCCTCCAAATGACTCCTGGTGGCTCATTCAGTCAGATCAAACCCTGTGACAACATACACTCCTTCACTTAGTAAAGGTCCCTTACATACACAGCCTGCAGATAGTATATAGAGGCCTCACCCATCACACCTGTGCCACTGTACAGATGAGCGTCTATCACATCCTGCTACCTTTGTTCCTTAAGATATATCACAGTTACTGAAGTTATTAAATCAGTGTTTTCACATTTATTGTTGCAGGTTCCAATTACATTTTACGATGTTGCTGCCTGTTTCTCAGAAGAGGAGTGGAAACTCTTACACCAGTGGCAGAAAGAACTTTACAGAAGTGTGATGCAGGACATACACCAAGCTTTCAGTTCCCTGGGTAATGTCTACTTTCTGTCATTGTGTTGGTGATTAAATTGTCCAGTGTGGTCCATGCCCAGTTATCTTACAATTACTGCCATTTATTACGTTTACATGAGTGGTCAGATCAAGTGCTACCCAGGCTTTTTCAACTTAACATAACTTTCTTAACACGATGTGTCCCCGGTTCACTGATGACGCAGCGCATTCCGAGTTGGGCTGATCAGTGTAGCTCAGAGGGACCCGTTGCCCCTGAAATGTCCCTGTGCGCCCAGTTCTAAGCCCTGGACTTGGTGGGTGGCTTGGCTGCCTTCTCTAGCACGGGCTCATCCCTTTTATTGCAACACACTCCTTACCAAGGCCTCAACCAAACTCCAAAATAAAACAGGTCTCCGAGTTGGAAACCACCTGTGTCATGCATGTGCATACTATGTTCCTCTCAAACATAGACAAGCAAACAAAATAGAGCAAGAAAGAAACATTTCAACACTGTACCGTTGAACACAGCAATAAGCAGCGACTATTAACCACAGTCCCTTTATTTTGGCAATGGTGGAGGCTGGGCTGTCGAGCCATATCTGTGGTGATCTGCACGAGAAGACGTCTGGGGCTCAAACACTTCAGAGTCTGTACTCTCTGAAATTGTCTTTGGCTCAACAGAGGTCTCTGGTACTTTCTTACCCGAAGCTTCCATTGGCTCGGGTTCTGGCACCACAGCTGAAGAACAGTCGGGAGAAGGACATCTCAGTAAAGTCCCCCCCCCCCCCCGGTCTACACCACTCTCGGAATTCTTTTAAAGAATCACACTCCTGCTGATCATTTCAACAATTTTGTGGGTCGTTTGCTGTGTTCCTTTCATGGGAGTCACAGTCCATGGTAATGTTTCAAAGAGAAGCCGGAACTTGCTGCCGGGATATCGGTCTCTCAGAAGGACTCAGTCACCCACTTGAAGTGCTGATTCTTTCGCTCTTCTTCGGGTAACCGGTCATTTCTGACAACTCAGCGAGCCAGCACTAGGGCATCATTGTGAGGCTGAGTGTGCATTCCAACTCCACGTCTAGAAGACTTGGTCAGATCGTTCAAGTGGTTCATTAAGTGTTGTGAGATTCTGAATAAAATGGCCATCCCAAGAAAACTTCTGACTTCAGTTCCTAAACTGGGGCCTGGGCTGCTCTGATGCCTGCAACCTCTAAAGAATCGGGGTCTGCTCATTCTGCTGAGAATCAATACCCAAATAAACTAATATGTTGTGAGAAGTTGGCCTGGCATATGCTGTCCACTAATTATAGTGGGCACCTTGCACCAGTCCAAACAACCCCTTATTGGAGATAGGTTAAAGACAACCTTTATTGAAAGCTATCCTAGTGGTAGCTATGGAGAGCAGCCTTCAGGCTAAGTCTTGAAGGAATGTAAAGCAGCTTGTTTTACCAGTCTATAATCTCTTGAGTGACCAAATGAAAGAGCACCACACCAGGTATATATTCAAAATATATATATTTATTCCTAAACACACCCCTCTAGTCTCTTTATGAGGCTAGAGTTCAAGTACACAAGTTATAAGTTATTTAAACACAGTAATAGCACAAATACACGTTTAGGCCCTAGGGCGTACCAAACCATATACCAATAAAGTGGTATAAGAACCACGACTGAACTAGACACTAGGCCTAGAGCCTCTAGAAGTGCTTGGACCACAAGGAACCACCCAAGGTAGTGACACAGGGGACCCACGGGGGACGCGTGCAGTGTAAATACACAACCGCGATACGCCGTTAACTTCTATGGAGAAAGTCGCGATCAGGAAATTAAAGAAAAGGGACATTTAAAGGAGGACTTGGAGCAAACCCTTTGAGAACTAGGTCGTTCTAGAGTCTCTACCCACGGGAGCACCGGAGTACTCGTGTTACCTCACCCAGGGAAGCCGGGTGCATAGGTGCCTTTCGGGGTCGGGTTTCGTCGTCGATTTGAATGGCGATCTGCTGCAAAGTGCTGCTGGCGACCAAGTGGAAAGTGTCCGGGTGGATCCAAGAGTGGATCGGAGATCTGAAGAACCTGAAAGCAGAGGGGACAGAGTCTGGGTCACTAGCCAGTGACCAGGAAGGCGATGGACAGATGCCCACCGATGTCGAGTGCTTCAGGTGCGTGGACGGTCGTCTTGACTCTTCAGCCACGAGGTCCAGGAGGCGTTGTCGGCGACCAGGAGCAGGATTCGGGCTGTTACACAATGTCTGTCGAGTGCTGAGGTGTCGGCGACCGGATTGGACCCAACAAGCCTTGGCAACGGCAAGTCTCGATGAAGATGAAGATCGTCGATGGTGCAGACCAGCAAGGTCTGGGGAACTCACCCAGCGAGGGTAAGTGAGGGCAGGCCTGGAGCAACCAGGATGCCCAAGAAGAAAAAGATTGGCCTTCGTGAAGGGCTACTAGCCAACGGGCTAGCGACCGCGAAGGAGCCTCGAGACGTCGCACGTGGATCTGGCTCACAGGACACTCGTGGAGTGGAGGCCAGTGATCTTCGGTGCAGTTGGTGCTGGAGGCTAGGGCTACTCGGAGCCCAAAGCACGACTTCGTGGGAGACCCAGAAGAGGATGCACTTGCAAATGTGCTTGTTGTCCAGGGGTCACGGTCTCACGTTACCCACGATAGTTACGGGCCTCAGCTTTGCTGGGGACTCAGGGTAGCCTCGGGAAGTCTGAGAATCCACCTCTGGTGATGCGAAGACTTCGGCGTCCGACGGGAGCTTCAGAAATGCAGACTGGACAGATGCGTCTTTGGTGCCTGCCAAGCAGGGGAGTCACTCCTTGACCCCAAGGGAGATTCTTCTGTCCTCTAATCTTGAGTAGAGCGTCGAAGGTCCAGGATTCTGTTTCAGAGTTTCGTCCAGGGATAATCTAAAGTCCTAAGGACTGGGTTCCTATACTTATACCAAGTTTAGGGGTTGGACTACTCTGTGGCCCCACCTATGGGTGGGTCAGGGCAGAGGGGTGGCTACACCCCTTTCCTTTTGTCCAGTTCGCGCCAAAGCAGGGGCTGCCAGCCCCTGATCCGGTTTGAACTGGGGTATGCACAGGGACACCAAATGTGCCCCCAGTGCAGGACTTCAAAGCACCCGAAAGTGCTCCCACCCAGCCCCAATACACATTATCCTGTCTGGGGAGGTGGTCACACCTTCCTGGGACAGGAAACCTATTGTCCAGGCCTCCCTGCCGGAGTTTCGTCCAGCAGCAGGAGGCCAGACTCGTGTCTGTGGCAGCAGCATCCATTTTGTGATGCCAGGGCTTTAGAAAGAAGTTACCGGGCTAGCCAGAGTTAACATGTCTTTCCCTCTAGAAGGGTGGAATGCTACTCCCGCCGCCAGAATTGGCGGGGGGGGGGTAGTATTCCAAGATGTTTGACACCAAACACGACATGTTTAGGTGCAGCCATTCCAAAGTTAGCATTTAACGCGAGGTTATAATGCGCTTAAGAGTATATGGTCAGGCTGCACTACAAACAGCATCAGAGAAGGGTCTCCGAACGCTGCAGAGGGGCCCTGCTCATGCAGGGGCACCCTCTCACATAGGAACCATGCACTCTGCCTTCAGGATTGATAAGGCCTGCCTTAGGAGTGACTTATAGGTTTATATGTGTGTATGTATTTAGTGATATAGGTAACCTATATCACAGTAAGGGGTGCATGCACCACCTTACCCAGGCTGCAGTAGCAGACCTGTGGTGTCAGTTTGGGTGGCCTTCCAGGGGTGGCATAATACATGCTGCAGCCCCTGGTAGGCCTCTGAGGTACCTATGCCCTTGGTACATAGTATACCATATACTAGGGACTTATAAGGGCACTCCAGATTCCAATCAGTGATGTGCCTAAGGCACATGGAAACCATTTTAGAGAGGAAGCAGCTAGGCTGGGGTTCTGATTAGCAGGGCCCCAGCCAGACTAATGTCGAAAAACAGTGAAGCATCAGCAAAAAGTGGGGGTACCCATGTGAAGCAGATCCTACTCTCCTACATATGTGGCCTTGGAAATCTAAATTTCCTTTTATTTAGGGTCAGTCTGCAACGCCTCAGTCTTTGCAGTAAGCAGGCACGTGTTCTTCAGTAATTTTTGAGTGGACCAAAATGGAATCGTGAATGTTTATTACACCCACAAGCTCCCTCAGTTTTTCCTATATTTGTGTTTTGAAACACTTCTCCAGGGCTTGATATCTCGAAATTGAGGCGTTTGTACTAGTGAAAACCAAGGCGTGTTGAGAAAGTGGCATTATATATGGATTGGGGATGTAGAAGTAACTGGTGATATGCTGAGTTGAGATCATCTTTCTGAAGGAACTTGGTGCCATTGACCTCAGCTACCAGGTTGTGAAAGGTTGGCACCAGATGACGTTCCCTTTTAGTAGCCACATTGGGGAGGTGCATATTAGCACATGTGCACACTTCTATGAATGCAAAGGATTCCTGGCATCATGGTAGAGAGCCCCCCAAGGTGAGACCTTTCACTCTCTCTACGTTGCCGACCATTCAAGCTCCAGAGCTGTGTTTCCACCTTAGGGCAGAGATAAGAAGCCATTCACCGGCGTTGAATTACAACTGATTGTATGAAGCAGTCAATACGTAGTTTGACAATCTTCTCGTGTGAACATCCAGTGTTGCAAGGTATCTACCTCATGACTGTGGATTCTGTTTATTTGAAGCTTATCCTCGAGCTGCTCAGCGGTTTAACAGCTTATAGAGTCTCAGATTGTTCTCGCGTGACATACACTTAGGCGCTGGCTGAATACCATGCAGGAACAGGGGCATTTGGTTACTGTATGCGAAAACATTCACATTGTTAGGCTTTAATCTTGGAAGTGGCTGCAGGGACTGGTACTGAGTCCAAGCAAAGAAGTTACTTGAAGGCGATGGATTGTCACCCCATTCGAACTTGGCATTTTAGTTCTGACCAACTCTGTCGATTCCCTGGCTGCATGGTGTGTTGGTATGTACAGCATGGATGGCTGTCTCATCCTTGCATTTTTTTTCTTTGAATCACAGGTGCAGTGGCGCTACGGTGTTGACTTTTCTTTGTTGGGGTTTAGCTTTGTTTTGCAGATTGACAGACTCTTGTGCAGTGGTTGACCTTTCCACAAGCGGCACAATTCTTGTTTTGCTTGACACTGTCCTGAATGAGGGAACAGACATCCACAATGTCCACTTGAACTTCCTTTGTCACCTTTCATCTTTTGCTCTGGTCGTGCCACTCCTTTTGTTAGCAGGTCCTCTGGTTCATGTTTCACAGGTTTACTGAGGGCAGTTTCCATGTAGGAGGTGCATGATCTTGAGCTTTCCAGTGACCTTCCCATGGTAAGTGTCTTGCGTCGGCCTGCCGGGCTGCCTCGCAATCTGGCACTTTAGTTTTGCTGAGGCACAGTCTTGAATGAATCGTGCTTGTATTTCATCAGCCTTATTCTGGAGCCTGCACATGCAGGATAACTCTTTGAGGCACGCATAATATTAATCAGCTGACTCTTCTAGTCTTTGCTCAGATTGTCGCAAAAGACAGTGCTCATAATGAGGGTTGGCAAGTGGGGTGAAATTGGCAGTGAGGGATGTTATTAGTGTAGCGAAGGGGACCAGTCTCTTTGTGGATATGTGAGAGCTTAAAAATGCCCTCCTCTGCTAGATGTCCATTTTATTCCAATACACGCCACCAAGGACTTATTTCAGCGCGTCTGGATTATGGTGACATTCTTAACTTGGGGCTGATTAAGCCTCCATGAGACGCTTTCAGGTGGTGCAGAATGCAGCAGCCAGGCTCGTTTACAGACTGCCAAAATATGCCTCGGCTGCGTCTCTTTGTTGTGAGTTCCATTGGCTGGATGTGGAAAAACGTGTTCAATTTAAGACCTTATGCTATGTCTTCAAGTCAAGGGCTGGAATTGCCCCTCACCACATCAATGTCATGATAAAACTGTATCCGCCTACTCGCCATCTGCGGTCTAGCAACCTCTCTCTTACCATGATTACACTTCCTCAGATGGGAGGCCGCTCCTTTACGTTCCTGGGCCCTAGGCTCTGGAACACTCTGCCGAATTATTTGAGATTTTGCTTTTCGCTACTTTCCTTTAGTAGACAACTTAAGACGTGGCTGTTCTGATTCCATCTGACCTGGGATAAACTCTGTCTGTTGCTAAATAGCCTAGAAACCCTGTGTGGGTAGCTGTTCTCGCTTTTAAGTATTTTAACATTACAACATAACATAAGAACTGAACCACACTCCAAAATAAAACCGGTGTCTGTGGGTTGGAACCCGTGAGTATCGCGCATATATTCGATACTACAGCTACAGGCTAAGTGTTCTGTTTGTGTTTAGGTTCAGTTGTGGCTTCACAACTGAGCGTTAAAGGGAGGGCAGACTCGCTTGGTGATAAGCTGTGGGGTTGGCAAGGGCAGGATGAGAGGTGGAGATGGTGTCGGGAGGAGAGGCCCATCAGATCATGCTGAGCAATGTTGTATGACTCCTCAGTCTAAACACACGCACAGTCTCCCTCATACAAGTGCTGCACATCTTCATCCCTACAACTCTTTTTTTTTTTTAATAAACTTTTTTTTTTTTTTTTAACAAACATTGCAGCAGACATTGGTATGCAGACATCGTTTGCACAACACTTAATATTTCAGAGCCAGCAGTTTTGTTAGTTGTAATATTACAGGTGACAATGAGGGATACTGAAAAGGCATCACCGTGTTCATCCCTACAACTCTTATGTAATTCATGAACTTGAGGATGTTTGTATCAGAGTTCCAAATCGATGAGTCAGTATTGCATGTAGGGCAGTTTCTTATGAATTGACTAGTAGCTTTCAGGCAACAGACTACAGAGGAGGCAGGAAAGGAGGAGTTACTGTTAAGTTAGGAAGGGACAGAGGGCACTACTGAGTATATAGAGTTGGCCAGTCCCATGATCTGATCTTCACAGGAGAATTGGTTATAGTTTGGTTAAAGTTTCTATGTGACCTAATCCCTCATGAATTCACTCAGGGCTTCCTTTATATGAGACTGGGCGAGGGGCCACCTAGCTCCTCATGTCTGGACCTGTGTGGCACAGACAGCTAGACACACACACACCACAAACACAGACACACTACACACACATATGCACACACAAACACACACACCGACACACTAAAATTAATAGAAGTAACTTAACACTGAGACAGTAAGGAACAGACTTGAAGGATGGGATTAAAACCAGCCACAATAGGACATATATTTCCTAACCAATACAGACTAATGTGCTTCCTTGTTGGAAGGGTAGGATTCTCATTTAAGCCCTGCTAAAGTATGCTAAAGCAATTTGATTGACAGCTACTTACTAGCACGTACAGTCACATTTATTAGTTATTTGGAAAACTATCAACACATCAGGAACTTGCCATTTGATCAAGATGAGGCCAACAGCATATGAAACTGCACAGATCCAAAACACCAGATTTGCATCCCTGAGCAGTTAGGGAGCACATGAATGCACAGTGTGCTGTGATGCCCGCTCCGTGAAACCTGCTCCGGTGTGTAAGACACATCTATTGACATCTTGTATTGGCAATGTGCCCCCCCCACGGTAAATACAAGTGGTTGGTGTAAACATTCCAAACGTGAGGAATAATCCTAACAAACAGAGGAAATTCTGGCATCCGCATTATTAGTTGAGCGTGGTTTTTTCTAGTTATTTCAGTGTTTATACAAAATCTCTAAGCCAGGTGCATGGAGTCTGATCCTTTGTCTGGCTCTGACCACATTCTGGAAGTTTAGAATCATTAAATTTGTGCATCCCTAAATAAACACTGGCCAGGTCATAATTTGTAAGATTTGAAGATCAAAACCTAGGTTTATCAAAAATGTCCCAAGTAAAAAAAAAAAACACCCGCTGGTTTCGACAAACAAGGGTGCTCCAATTGTAGACACAAAGCTGAAGTAAACCCAGGTGAAAAAGTACGAAATGGCAATGTTGAATGCCAGAAGTATCAATTTCAGTTTAGAACTTAATTAGCTAGTAATGTATTTGTGATTACAGCATTAACCGGTCAGCGCAGAGTTATTGCTGAAAAGCTTACCTTTCTGAAGATCTGCAAAGGCAATAAACGCACATAAGAAGATACTGACTTAAACATGGAGAGACGTATAAAAGATTTGGGTGAAAGGCTGTACTGGGGCTGCCTTGGTACCACTATCTGAGCTCAGTAGATATGAAAGCTGCCTTATCTGACATGACACCGCATTCTTTACAAGCATGTTGTTGGTGCCCTGGGGGATCCTAACGGTCTGCTGCCAAGGGATAGGTACCAGAATGTCCTGGGTGTCACTCACTAGGAACCAACAAGTGCAAGCTGCAACTATTGAACCTGCCATCTCTGAGCGTGATCACACACACCTCCTTTTTAAAAAGATAAGGCATTAATATTTACTCACTGTTTTGATTTTTTTTTTCTTGGAAGATATCCTTTTAATTTGTAGGCATTGCGAAAGATTTGAAACTTTCCATAATATACACTCTTACTCCATCATGGGTGGAACTCTAGCGGTGGAGCAAAACGGGGCCTAAAAATGTAGCCACCACAGTGTTTCCACGGAGTCCAATCAAAGTCTTAAGGGCCCGGTACCACCGAGCAGCAGGACACAGATACTTTAATGGTGGCCCGCTGGCTTCCAGAGAGCTCTTCAGTCAGGGAGTTCAGCATTTGTAATGACTAATACTTTGCCTGTGGGTTCATTGACCTGAGAATATGGTTAACTGTGGTGTCGATGATGGGGATCTGGATCCTTTGCCAATCGATGAGCTGCCCGCACAAGATCGGTGCCGTACCCCTGGAGGTACCATCCTCAAACCTCTACCTTGCTATTTGTTGCCAACACACAAGGATTAGAGCTGAGTGATCTCATGTGGTTTTGTTCTTTAAGGATGATGGTGTTTCCATATCATATTTTCACAGTGAATGATGTTTACGTTGGTTTATGTCCCACGGTAGGTCCTTTGATTGCCACCTCCATCTTTTCACTGAGACCAAAAGAGAAGGATGATCTGTTGTCGATGGAGCATCAGGACCTGGAGGTCCGCAGCAGGATCATCACGCGCTCAAGTGAGTATGAAACTAGAAGGGGCTCTTCGAGAGAGAAAAGAAGTAGTTCGGAGTATATCTATTAACAGTTTCATGTGGTATGGACCAAACCATCCTGGGCAGCAAAGTTCTTTACAGAAGTATAGAAAGACGCAGAGAATGCATCGAAGCTATGCAGTGTTCCAGTTAACATAATGGAGTAAGCAGAGGCTTGTGAACAGCACTTATTTCACAAGAACACAGAGAGCTGTGTATATCAATAGCATATCATATTTCACTCTAGTTCAACATAACCTTCACTGTCCATGGAGTTATTCTTGTAACGCGTAATACGTAGATTTGATGCTGAAATCCAACAGTTCCTTTTAAAACATATCATAGGATCATGTGCTCCTAGCAGGAGTTATGGAATCCCATTATTTTTTTGCACTCTCTGTGAAAGCTTGCTTTAAAGTTCTTGATGATTTGAAGAGTTTAAAGAGAGAGTGTGTTAGGACTTCGGCGTGAGCAAGAACCACGTGAGAACTGAACCCTGAGTCAAACAGGTGGCTCAAGCCACATCGCACAGAAACACTTGTCCTCTCTTAAACAGCAGTTTTTCTTCCTCAAATGAACCACATTGTTGTTGCATTTCTGTCCACCCATGTTCTAATGGTTATCGGGCTTACCCGTCATTTTACTACTTGTAAAAATAATGACCACATTAACACACTAATGGATCTCCACTAGCTTTCCTTGCTGGCCCACAACATCTTCAGAACCAGATGCTTTTTTACAAAGCCATCAAAGCCTTTTTGTCTGACAAGCTCCCAACGTCCAGTCTCTTTAGGCCCACCTGCAGCCAGGACATCATCAGACCGGACACAAAAAAGTGCAAAAAAAGAAAATTAAAAGACGACTGGCCTTATCAATTTATGTACCCAGGATCTAGAACAATATCCCTGTATCAATTGGAACTGCTACAGTCCTACTCCAATGGAGGAAAGCCGAAGACCCTTTTGTCTGAAGAAAACAATATCATGACAAAGTAGCGGTCCATATCAACTCTCCTAACCCAGCTTACTCTTGACCGTTCAACAAAGAAGTAGTTTTCAGTGAATTAGGATTAGCACCTTATGCTGCTTTTGTGGTGGTGGTTGTTATTCACTGCACCCTTTGCCCTCTCAGTGGTTTTCCGTTCTCTATAACTGAGCGAGCTGTCCTCCTATCTCCTCTTGAGTGTAAATTCCAGATTACACACTTGGGTCACACTCCCTTTATTCCTCTGTGTTATAAATCTCTGATCTACACAATTATGTGTAGGGCCCTACATCCAGTGGAGGGCAAATATTGATGTTTAACTCCAGTGTAAGTAACCCGCCCTGTCCTGAGACACTCACCCAGCATTGCCCCCACCTCTGAAGCTAAAGTCCCTTCATTCCAAAGGGGACTGACTCCTGTGATCCCAGGATATATGCCACGTCGCCCATAGGGTGCAAGAACAGACGCCTTTGAAATCGAACACATCGATAACCAGAGCCGACGCGTTTCGTCCAGTAACGGACTTCTTCAGGGCGTTTAAGCAAAAAGAGCGGATACTCCTAAGCAGAAATCAACATCGGAGTTGCCGCAGTGGGTATGTGTTACAGGCAGGATTATACAGAGCTCATATCCGCTATACTTTAATAGGGCCAAGATAGTTACTTCCTATTGGACAAAGTAAAAGTCCCAACTATAATACCCTCTGTGTATATCTTTCAGCAAAGCGCCTCACCACCGTCTTCGCTTGGCAGGAGGTCGCTCTGGGTCGTTTTGCAGCCACACTAAGGCTACATTGGGAGACTGCCCTACTTTACTGTTTGCCTACCTCATCGTGGTGAGGCGCTTTGCTGAAAGATATACACAGAGGGTATTATACCTGGGACTTTTACTTTGTCCAATAGGAAGTAACTATCTTGGCCCTATTAAAGTATAGCGGATATGAGCTCTGTATAATCCTGCCTGTAACACATACCCACTGCGGCAACTCCGATGTTGATTTCTGCTTAGGAGTATCCGCTCTTTTTGCTTAAACGCCCTGAAGAAGTCCGTTACTGGACGAAACGCGTCGGCTGGGTTTTTTTTATGAAAGAAAAATATTTTTTGTGAATAAAAGAAGATATTACCTGAAAAATACCTTGGACATGGACTTGATGTTTTGTGATGTGTCCATTGTTTTCTGCTATTAAGTGGTGCACCTTTGCGATTTATTCTGTTTGTTATAATCCTGTCTTGGATTGCACCATGGCAGTGGGTGCTTTAACAGTGTGCACACACAATTGATGGAGAAATCCCATTATATATATATAATTTTTGGATAGGTGGTCAGGTGCTAGGTCCTTTACGGGGTCCATTGCCAATTTTGTTTGCTTGTTCACATCGATAACCAGAAATCAACTTATAACTCCGTTATCAATGATTGCGTTGCCAAACAGACCATGCTTAAACCAGAAAAAAATCCCTTTTGTGCAGACTAATTTCCGTAGGACCCCAATTATACTACCGGGCTAAATGGATATCCACTAAATAATTGTGTACACTCAACAAATTAATTTCAATAACTGACTGACTCTGTCTACTTATTATACGAGATCATTCATATACATTTAAATAATAAGCAATATTGTTTAAAACAATAGAATATATCTTTTATATATCACATATTCTACACAGATTAAAAACATACATCAATAAACAATGATTTAAAAAACAATATCTCTGCATATTTTTCAAGAAGATTCAACATCATCTTTAAAAAAAATTTTTTTTTAATGTACCTTGATAGAAGGAGTCTTTATTGTGTTCTAATCTTTGATTGTGATATGGTTAGACAGAGCTCTTTCAATATGTTTTAGGAGATTAAAATACTCTATGTACATTATTGATTGAGTGAATTATAGATGCATTTTAGAAAAATGAACTGTAAAGATATTGTTTTTATAAATCACTGTTTATTGATCTCTGTTTTTAATCTGTGTAGAATGATATATGAAAGATATATTCTATTGTTTTTAACAATATTGCTTTTTATATGAATGATCTTGTATAATAAGGAGAGACAGTTAGTTATTGAAATTAATTTGTTGAGTTTATACTGTTATTGAGTGCTTTTCCGTTTAGCCACAGGTAGTATAATTGGGGTCCTACAGAAATGAGTCCTCATAAAAGGGATTTTTTCCGGTTTAAGCATAACACTACCCTGTCCCTTTCGGCAGTGAAGGGTGACTCTCCTTGTATTGGCCCAACAGACAGTGCCTGTGCATAAGCATTCACACTCTCCCTCACACACTTTCACACTTCCTCTCACACAACCTGAAACTCTCAAGAATTTTCCATTACAAATGAAATAAGCCAGAGACGACCGAGAGGTGATATGGGGCCAGTAAAGGGAAACAAACAAGTGTGGTTTTTTTCTTGCATTTTCCATGATCCCAGGCCAGGGTTTTTGGGGTTATTCATGCGCTGGAAAGTCTCTCTAGCACCATCTTTAGACCAAACCTTCTGACCAGGGCAGTGGGATTCAGCTGTGGTCTCCCTTCTAATAGACAAAGTATTCTGCAGTTGTAGTCTGTCTGCAATTATGTTTCACTCAATATTTCTCATTCTTCTCTTCCTTTCGACATACTTGCCTTTTAATATATCTGTTATGTACATTTTAGTTCTTGCTTAATTGCATTTGTGAATGTTAATGGGTTGTGCACAGTTGTATATTCATTCGTTTTTTGAGTATTTGTTGTAAGCTGAATGCCAGCATCAATTCATACTCATAAGAGTAAAAATTATGTTACTTGTTTATTTAATAGTAGGAACTACGGCTGCCGAGTCCGAAGCATTATTCAGCGGAAACCAGTATTTGAAGGATGCTGAGGAGATGGATGAAGCTGAAAGCAGTTATGGCCCTAGCTCAGGTCGGGAAGAGTTCATTGGAAATTTTTTATTTTCTGATTTCTAAATCTGGTTACTAATTTAGCATGTTAGTTTGATAGTAAAACCCACTGGAGGTTTCATTCTCTCACGTGTATTTTCTGAATGTGTTACTAAGGAAAGTGTGTGTGGGATGTAGAGTTTTAATTGAAAATCAGAAACACGATTCAAAAGCATGGGACTTGACTACAAAAATGGGACAGAGTTCTGGTTTCGGTGCTAACGCATGCTTACACAGGGATTGGAGTTCCGAGCCCTGCAAGTGTCACTGCATAGGGTATTTACCGGGTATTGTGACTCTCGTGCCCCCACAGTACCCTTAGTCAATTTCACAAGGTCAGATTTGCGGGAGGAAAAATGCCATTAATGACGGGGACCAGTAGTATTCTGTTCTTCAGTAGGACCCTCTCTAGCGCATGGTGTTTAAGACTCGCTACTAAAGTGTAAGCGTAACACATAGTATTGAAGACCTTGATAAACTTCAGGATGATGTGAAAAAACACAAGAGGGCTATTGCTGGTTGCTCAGTCTTCAAAGAGGGCCTTCATGATAAGGGGCACAACTGCCTGCTGCACAGAGAGGGACCGCTGATGCGCATTCTGGGGAATCTGTGGTGCCGGGCTTATCAATGACGCAACAGACTTTTGAGTGGTGCGGTTCTCTGCTGGCTGCTGAGACACGGACCCAGCCCGGAGAGAACCTGCGCAGAAGAGATTACTCGACGGAGTCCGGAGAGATGACCACTGTACTCACTTAATCCCTGATCTCTCCGGGTGCTGGACCTTTAACTCCGCCTTATGCTGTGCACCTAACCTGCCCAGATAAATGAGCATGAAGACATTCCTGTAGCAGGCACTGACAGTGTGTGGAAGCTATGGGGCCCTGATATCAAGTGGTGCTTGGGGGAGGGGGCTTGCTTTGGTGGGATTTGGGAAACTGAAGATGAGGTCTCCGTATGCCTTATTACACATCTATTGACCTGACTGAGAAGGCGATACATTGAGTAGCTATGACACAAGGTCACTGGCCTAGAGGAGAGGACATGGTGTGACAACATCTGCATCTATGGTGTGCCGGAATCCTCTGAGAAAGATAACCTGCTGGGCTTCTTCATAGATCTGCTTCCATGACTCATTAACGTGCAACTCAAAGAACCCTTGAAATTCTTTTATATTCCATATAGGTACCCCAATATAGGTTCAGGTAACATCCTAACCTTTCACCTATATTCTTCCCTACGTTACACACATAACGGTTCTTGCGGACTGACCTTTTACCTAGATACGACACTGCACACAGAACACGGGATTTTCCCTAGTAAAAGCCTCATACATTATGCATGAGGGGTCTTGGAAACTCAGCAGGACTACCATCTCCTGCATAATAACTATGTATAAAGTTCATTCCTGGCGTCATCCTAAGTCTGACAATGGCACAGCAAGGTAGAACCCCTGGGGACACCTCTGGGTATATAAACATCACATCTTGCTGAGATAGGGAGAGGAGAACAAGGACTTCCATGCCGTCACACTGACGCGAGACGCTGAGGCTCCTGCAGGCAGATACTCCAGCTCGCAGTGGTCTGACATCCCTGTTGGGTGTCCAACTCGAGACCAAGACGGGGTCCCACAGTCTCTCACTTCAGGTAATGGGGTTGACTTTATCCTAAAGGTATTCTTGGCTTAACACCTACATACATGCTAGGTACACTTAGGTACATCTAGTTAGGGTAGCATCGTAGGAGTACGCATTTTACTGTCATATATTTTATATACTTGCCTGTATTCATGGTTTTAGCAAAATGGTAGAAATCTATCATCCTTTTACTTTCCTGGTGCTTCTAATCATTTATATCTGTTACTGTCTAGTGGTTGCTTCAGCACACCTACTTTACACTAGAATAACGACTGTTCAATAAATGCTTATTGAAAAACGTCCATATTGTTTATTCTGTGTATCTCTCTGAGACAAAGTGAGCACGAGTGACTGAGCGAAAGTATTGCACTGTTTCCACGGTCCTGAGAGATCAGGGTTGTCATGTTCTGAGGTTGCCAAGAACTATTCTCTCCCTGGTAAGAGGGGTTTCTAGTGGCACTGTGAGCTAGCTGGTACAGGCAGGCTAAGATACCCGGTGGGGGTGTCTAGAATCAGTCTGCCACCAATCCTACAGTTTGTTGTCTAAACGCGCAGATCCTATATAGGTTTTATAGGAACTACACAACAATTCCAGAGGGCTCACCAAATCAGAATATGTGCTAAGTTGGAAAATGAGAAGCCACGTCCAAACATAGCATTTGTTTTATGTTGTAAGCACACTATACTCCTTGAAGCAAAATGGAACAAAGGCCCACTCCACTATGAAAGTAATCGAATCTTATTTTCGGTAGATTACTCAGTAGACATGAAAATTAAGAGCAAGAAGTTCCTTACATTCCGGCTCTGGCTCAAACTCAAGTACGGACTCTTAGACCCTGCATGTATGACAGAGACCCTGGATGGCAAGGGAAAATAATTCTTGGATGCATGTAACCTGGAAACTTTTCTCAACACGCTGCATGACTCTGAAATGTACACTGTTATTCCGCAAGACCGGCCCACCCAAAATAAGGGCAGTCGCATGTCTGGCGTGAATCTGATCGGGATGGTTTACTTCAGATTGTGGAGGCATCCACAGACACAGAGATAAATCCCTCTTGCCTTTAAAGTCTGTAGCAGAAGAAAAGACCTACACAGGAGAGGTATAAACTGAGATACCTATTGGTGCATCACTTCAAGTGGCAATGTATTCTCTATTACCCGTGTAATTTCCATGGCCATTTCAGCCCATGCGATTATTGTCTATTAACACAGTTTCTGGAAAGACTCCACTATGGTATCACTGATTGAATGCGATCAATTACATACTGTGTAAGGGCCAGGGTTCTGCCTTCTGTGTTCAGTGTTCTGCTGGTGTTTTGGGGCCGTCTCATTTTCACCTTTCTTTACAAATTCTGCCACATGCCCAATGCCTAATACTGGATTTTTTTTAGAGCCAATACAAGCCTTTTTTTGATGTAGTCAGCAGGGCGGTAAGTTAGGGTGATGCAGAGCGGTGCAGATGTAGCTTGTGATTCACAGTTCGAGGTTCCCTTTTCTTCTACAGCTTTGCATTATCTGGGGGTTCTTTTCACCTGTCTGGCTGGCCTGATTGGATTAGACCAGACCACATCAGGCTCAGTAAGGTTAGAGTACATTACAGTTTTTTCCCTGTATTGATTTGCTCTACTTCCAGAGACAGGCTAACGGTATGTAGAAGTACACTTCACTGGGCTCATGGTCCTCCGCTCCCACTGCGTCCGTTTCTTGTCATGAATCGCAGCTTCTATCATAAGCTCTTGTGTTCAGATCTACATCCTTGTCCTGCTTTTCGCACCACTTGGCAAATAGATGAACAATGCTCCTCCTTGCCAACTACATACCCTAGGTCACTCTTTTCTGTGGTACATAATGTCAGAAACACTGTCTCTGATCACTATAAATGTCAATGTGATGTCATTGTTCATTAACTACACATGAAACAGGTTGACATTACTCTCTTCCAGGAGACCCACTTGTCTCCGGAGGAATTGTAGAAATTTAACAGAGATTAAGTGGGGACTGTTGTCAGCAGTAGTAGTTCAGTCGACGCCCAAGGCAATGCCGCATCCTTCCATAGTTGTTTCAATAAATGTTGGACTTAGTGATTCTCATAAGGAAAAGGCTTCCCTATAGGACGGAGAGGGCCACTGGGTCTTTGCCAAACTGCACGTTCTGGCTAGGCCCATCATGTTTGAATCAATATATGCTCCCAACACAGATGACTTCCTTCACGGCATACGACCCACAGGGTCAACAAGCTCATGGGTATATCCCCACTCCTTCAGAGAAAGGTGTCGGCATACTGCCGCTATATGCACACAAATGTTTTGGGCGTGCTGGCACAGGAGCAGTCTGAAGCACAGATCAGTTTTTTATTGAAACCCAGAACTTGTAAAGCGCGAACTAATCACCCCCAAGGGTCTGAAGGTGCTGGGGGCCGTCGGGGAGATTAAGTGAGTTATTGCCCAGAGTCACATGATGTTGAGCTGATCTGACGCCAGTGCTGGCGATCGAACCGTGAGCCCCGTGCTCCGGAGTCAGCCGCCCTGGCCCCTGCGCCACACCTCTCTATTGAAGGACACATTAAATCTTTTCGTGTAGTGAAGACTGAGTTTGGTCTCCGGGAAATTCATCACTGGAGGTATCTCCAGTTGGCACACTGTCTCTGCATTGCACTGGCAGTCTCACCGGTTGAATTACTGTTTCCTCGTGATGCAGTTTTTGAGGACTTGGGGCCAATTCAGAGGTGGGGTCTCTTGTCACTACAGGACCATCATTAAAGCTCTGCATTCTGTCCCCACCCTTACTGCGGCCAGGCTTACCTGGCAGGCACTCATGGGAAAGGATTACATTCCCGAATATTGGGCGACTTTGTTGCATGGCCACTATAGCGTGCTCCGGGAATCTAGATTAAAGTTCCTGTATTTTAAGATCCTGAATGACTGGACTCGAACACCATGAAAGCTGAAATGATCGGTGTTTGAAATATAAAGATGATAGTTGCGCTTTCCATTATATCTTGTGTTCATACCTGCAACAGCAAAACCTCTGCTGCACCGCCACATCTGACCTCCAACCCTCCAGAACAGCTCCAGAGCATGCTGCTCAACGCCTGTTCCCTTTGCAAGCATGCCACCAAAATCTGGGACACCATCACCACCTACAGCTCAGATGTGATGTTCATCACTGAGACCCGGCTCACACCATCCTCTGCACCCGACATTGTGGCCGCAACACCCCACAGATACAAGATGATACACAGAGACCTGGCCAACAAACATGGAGGAGGCATCACCACCATCTACAAGGAGACCCTCCATTGCACCACCACTGAAGACGACATTGCATCTGTGATGGAACACCTCAACTTCCATATCTGAATCAACACACTACCATCAGAAGAACCTTCGCCTAAATGCCCCCGCCCCAGTTTCTACTATGCCATCTCCGAACTCATCCCACCCCTGGCAATCGACTCCAAGCACTACATCTTCTTTGGCGACCTCAACTTCCACCTCGACGACCCCAACAACACCAACGCTTCCAACTTCTTAGATAGCATAAGCAACATCGGACTCATGCAACTGGTCACCAGCCTCACACACTGCTCAGAACACACCTTGGACCCTATCTTCACGGCCAGCGACACAATCAAATTCAGCCACACACCCGAACTCACCTGGATTGCCCACAGCATCGTCAACTTCTCTATCGTGGGCTCAGCTCGACCCACCCCCACGCTCCCAAACACACCCGTCGCATTTGGAGCAATATCACCAAGACCCAATGGACTACCGCCCTCAACGCCACCAGGCCCCACTCCACCAGTAACCTTGAGCTAGACGTCAGAAAGTTCTCCGACTGGATCTCCAGCTACGCCAACACCATTGCACCTTCTAATCGGCCCTCAGCAACTACCACCACCACTGCCTCAATGAATCCAAAAAGGAAGCCCTAATTACCAGCATCAAAGCCAGCACCAATCACGCAAAGAACTTTTCAGCATCGTCCAAGAGTTCTGCCCGTCGGCCACTGAGGCCGCAATTCGCCCTTCCCAAACCATCTGTGACTCCCTGGCGGACTACTTCCACAATAAGATAGCAGACATCTACAGTAACTTTGACCCGCAGCCTACCAACGTTCCCCACCTCCTGACTCACACAGGCAACTCCCACAGCCACCTCACCGAATGTACACCGCTCACCGCACCAATCACCACAGCGATCATGACCTCCATCCACTCCGGAGCACCGACAGACCCCTGCCCCCACCACGTCTTACAACCTGGGACAGAAGGTAATCAACAGTGCCTTCACTGACATCCTCAACTCATCCATCACCACAGCCACCTTCCCTGATGCATGGAAACACACGGAGGTGAAACCCCTCCTGAAGAAACCCTCCGCCGACCCCAACGAGCTCAAGAATTACCGCCCCTTCTCACTTCTCCCCTTCCCGGGCAAAGTCTTGGAGAAAGCCATCGACCGCCAGCTCATAGACCACCTGGAAGGGACACAACCTTCGCAACGCCACCCAGTCCGGCTTCCACCCCAACCACAGCACTGAGACTGCCTTAATAGCTGCAACCAACAACATAAGATTCTTCCTCCACAGTCGCGAGACTGCAGCCCTGATCCTCCTCAATCTCTCGGCGGTCTTCGACACAGTCTCCCACCACACCCTCATCACCAGACTCCACCACATCGGCATCAGAGGAAATGCCTTCAAGTGGATCACCTCCTTCCTCACAGTACGCAACAAGAAAATACGCCTACTGCCTTTCACCTCCAAACCCAAGAGCATCATCTGCGGAGTCCCCCAAGGATCCTCCCTTAGCCCCACCCTTTTCAATGCCTGCATGACTCCATTTGCCGACATTGCCCACACAGGGACTCAACAATATCTCATACGCTGACGACACCCAACTAATCCTATCTCTCACTGAAGACACCGCCACAACCAGAGTCAACTTCCAGAACGCCATGACCAACATAGACGACTGCATGAGGTCCAACTGCCTGAAGCTGAACACGGACAAGAGGGAAATGCTCATCTTCAGGAAGAACGCCTCTCCGTGGGACGACAAGTGGGGGCCCACTGCTTCGGACTCTCACCTACCCCTATCAGCCACACCCGAAACCTCAGCTTCAGCCTGACCAATGATCTCTCCAGGAAGCGACTGGTCAACGCAGTAGCCTCCTCCTGCTTCTGCCCCCTGCTCATGCTTTGTAAGATTACAGATGGATTCTCGTCACCACCAGGAAAACAGTGACTCAAACCCTTGTCACCAGCCGACTGGACTACAGAAATTCTCTATATGCCAGAACAACCTCCCACCTCCTCAGACAACTACAGACTATACAGAACTCCGCAGCCAGACTCATCTGGCTCCCCAAACGAACCAGTATCACCCTCCAACTCAGAAACCTCCACTGGCTCCCCATCCAGGAGAGATGGCAGTTCAAGCTGCTGAGCCTCGCCTACAAAGCCCTACACAATGCTGGACCCTCCTACATCAACCACCGCCTGACTTTCCACCAGCTGACAAGACAACTCCGATCAGCCTCCCTCTCACATGTCCCCCGCATCCGGCGGAGCCGCAGCAGAGGTTGCTCCTTCTCTTACCTCGCCATCAAGTCCTGGAATGACCCCCGCTCCAACTCCATTCCTCCCCCTCACTCTTCGTTCAGGAAGGAACTCAAGACCTGGCTCTTCCCCTAAGGCTCCCCACTCCTCAGTGCCTGGATTACCGCCACCCCACCCTCTGGGGGTGATAAGCTGCCCTATACAAATATTGATTGATTCTAGAATCCTCTTGGGAAGAGATATGGTCTCATCTGCAATGCTTCAACTCCCTCTGAATACCACTTTCTGAACCTGCCTATCTTACATGACGTGTCAGAAGTCCTGGAGTTGAATACCCATACTCGCAGGTGGTAGCATATATATATATATTTTCTCTCTCTCTCTCTCTCTCTCTCTCTCTCTCTCTCTCTCTCTCTCTCTCTCTCTCTCTCTCTCTCTCTCTCTCTCTCTCTCTCTCTCTCTCTCTCTCTCTCTCTCTCTCTCTCTCTCTCTCTCTCTCTCCCCTCCCCCCCTTTGGTCAACCTTGCTAACAGGTTGTACTCCTCATTGAGGCTGTCCTCAGTAGCACCTGATCCACCTGTGTGGGCTCTAGGTGCTGAGAGGTTTATTCTTGGAGTCAGGGCCACTGGGGCCCTTTTCTCCCTATGAAGGGGGGGGGGGGTGGGAGTTGGTAGTAATCCTCATCCCCTCCATCTTCTTCTTCATCTGAAGGGTCTTCACCATTCTCAGATGGATGGTCCTTAGCATACCCTGCCAACAACTCCTGGAGCTTTTGTTTGGAGGGATGGGACCCCATGATTATATTTTTAAGATTGCATAGAGACCTTAACTCCTTAAAAGCTTAGTGGAGATAAGGGGTGAGGTCGAGCTCCTCAACCTGGTCCTCTATGCCATTGTGGTTTTCTTCACTAACAGCTTGGTTCTTGTTAAGACACATTGTTAAAAAAACTTCTGACCCCTCTTATCCCTTGCTAAAGTGAACTTTTATTTTTCTAAAATTCTAAAGGGACTTAACCAAGGCCCTAAAAGACTTTTAGTAATTTGGAAAAATGTTGTCAATTCAAAAATCAGAATTCTAAAGACAATTTAAGAGTTCTGTCATGTGATCCGGTAGTGACTAAGTTAGTCCAACAAATGCAAAGTTGTATATCCCACCGCTGATCCACCAATGTAGGAAGTTGGCTCTGTATATACTATACCAAAATGAGGTATATTGTGCACAGAGTCCAGTGGAACCCCAAAGGTAGGCAGAGGTAAAAGTAGATAGCGCCTTAATCTCTATTTGTGGTAGTGTGGGCGAGCAGTAAGGCTTTATCAGAGGATAGTGTTAAGCATTTGTTGTACACACTCACACAAGAAATGATGTCACACACTCAAAGACTGAACTCAGACCAATTTTTTGGTATAAAAATATTAAGTTATTTTATTTCTAGAACCAAGTCTAGCCTGGCACAGGTAAGTGAAATAAATGCTTTGCAAAATATTGTGCAGTGTTTACAAGTGAATCCAAGTTCAAATGCAGTTGTTTGAATTCCAGGTAAGTCAAGGTATTGAAATTACTGTACAGATTACTTTTTCGTTACTTTTTCGATTACTTTTTAAGTTACTTTTTCTACTCCGTGTGATATGCCTAGATATCACACTAGGACATTTCCTAGAGAAAAGGTAAGTAAAATCAGTTTTGCACAATTGTTTCCATACAAATCAACCCCACACTTGAAACATTTTTCAGAGAAAAACAGTCAATGGATTCCTATGGAGAGAAATGCAGTTATCGGTTACCAGGTAAGTACTGGGTCTTTGGGGTTGAGTTTCTGGGGTTAGAACAAGGGTTTCCCCAGGGTCAAGTATGCACTCTCGTTACACCCTCAGCTGCACTAGGGCGGCTGGGTGGAGAGTGCTGAGGCCCAATGTTATCCAATAGGGGATAGGGGGCCTCCGGTTGGTGACTGCTTACGAGCAGGCCACAAGGTTGTGGGAACAAAGCTCCTGGGGTTTAGCTCAGGGCAAAGGGGGATCCGAGTTAGCACCCAAAGTACACCCGCAGCGGTACAGGGTACAGGGGCGGCTGGGTGTAGGGTGCTGTTTTGGCGTCGGGTGCTCTGTTGATTTCCATGGGGATTCTCCGGTTTCAACAAAGACTGCTGGCTCGAGGACGAAGATCTTCTGGAGGTGACCACCGGTTGGAGAGGTAAGTTGGGATGCCTGGGGATGCTGGGACACCGTCGGTTGGGCCACCCGAGGCCATGGGGCTTCGGGTGCAGGGGTGTCTTTAGGCGTTGGGTTTCTCTTACCAGCTCCGGTCGCGGGGAGTCTCCAGAAAGAGGCTGCAGGCTTCGCTAGGAGATTCCAGGCAGGTCAGAGATCACCAGATCTCGGGTCTGAATCGACGGGGAGAACTCTTCGTGGTGTTGGGCCACTTGGGCTGTGGGCAACAGGTGCAGAGTGGTGCAGACTCGCAGATTTGGCCAGAGACAAAGTCTTTTCTGTGGAAGGCAGGGCAGGTCTTCGGAGTTCTTGAGGTTGGTGGTTGCAGGACACACTGGAGTTTCGCTTCTGCAGGTTCGAGGTGGGGACAGGTCAGTAGGGCTGGGGCCAAGTCAGTGGGCGTCCTCCTCTTCTTAGCTTCAGCACGGCTGTTCAGTCCTTCTTCTTCTTTTCTTCTTGGTCGTTTCTTGTCTAAGGAGGCAAGGGTCGGGGTGGCCTCTAAATACTAGAATTAGGGGCTTTACAGGTAAGTAAAGGTTGGGACCAATGGGTCCCTTCCTTGGAGTGGGGATATCCCCTATTATGCCACCCTCCAGTGGGAGGGGGGCATATGCTGGGTCCCCCCATCTACAAGATGGCGGGGACTGAGAGTTGTGCTTCACCTCGCCTCCCCCACCTGAGGGTTGGGGTTGGCAAAGGTGGGCAAACCTCTCCTCCTCACTTAGTTTTCCCGCCGATTCACCCGCCCAAAGTGGGGGTCAGAACGGATGGGGGCCAGTTGCTGGAAGCACCAAAGGGCCTGGGGAAGCTCACAAAGGCGGCAAGCCTTTGAAGCTTCCCCTTCGTGGACCCTGCCCATCCTGGGGGAGGAGGCTTGCCACCTCGTCCCAGGATGTGCATTGTTTCAGACCCCCGAGAGCAGCAGGGTCTCGACCCAGGGGTCCAGAAACATGTCTGGTGGTAGCAGCAGGTGAGGAGCCACTCAGCCTGGACACTAGTGTTAGGTCGTTTTTCAGGGGGCATCTCTAAGATGCCCTCTGTCTTAATTTTTCATTAAATCCCACAATGGCATCAGTGTGGGTTTAATGTGCTGAGAAGTTTGATACCAAACTTCCCAGTTTTCAGTAAAGCCATTATGGTGCTGTGGAGTTCGTAATGACAAACTCCCAGCACCGTACACTCTTAATGGCAGTACTGCACTTACAATGTCTAAGAATGGACTTAGACACTGTAGGGGTACAGGGCTCATGCACCTGTACCCTCACCATTGGTATAGTGCGCCCAGCTAGAGAGATGGCTGACCTATGCCAGGGCAGTGGGTTGTAGGCATGGCACACATAGATGTGTGCCATGTCGACTCTTCACTTTGTTCTGCACCAAAACATGCAGCCTGCAATGGCAGAGTCTGTGTGTGTAAAGGTACAGGACCTCTAAGGGTGGCACTGTAAGAGTCAGGTCCCAAGGGTTGTACTGGAGAGGTCTCTCTCTCAATGACTCTCTAGTCTGAGGTTTTAGCGTTAGTCGTATTTATTGATACACTAACACTTATGTACAGGGGGGGTTGCAGTAAACAGCCTTTACCAGTGCCCTATCGTGCTTTGTGCCTCCGGGAAGGAGGAAAAACAGTGACACTTTATGGTGAGGTTGCCCGCAACCTTACCCACCACCTCTATATTGAACTTAAAGGCATGTGCTTCACTTGCCTGAGCCCATGACCCTCCAGGGCTGTGGGGAGGGGAGTCTCCTGTTGGAGTGCTGGACTTGACCGCAGAGCTGCTTGAGTGGTAACCTCCAGCGTCACCCTGAGCCTCCCTGTATTCGCTGCCTCCGACCTTTACAGGTTTGCTTCTCTCCTCCTGCTCCGTCTCTCCGCCGTCTCCTTGTCTCTGCTCCTCGCTCGTCCTTCTCCACTCTGTTTTTTTCTTTTCCGTGGTTGGCTGCTCTTTATTGTCGCTGGCTTCCTCCTGCTGTCCAATTTCCGGGTTTTCCCTTCCCGGCGTTGCAAAAGACATAGAGCGCTGACCTTGTTTCCGGGCTGGGATAGTGCGGCCACCATCTTGGAATTCTCTGGACTATTCCGAGTCCCGAACTGATCACACTGCCTTCCCTCTGTGAATGGACGGGAGGGCACAGGGTAACGGGATGAGAAATCCACATTGGACTGCAGCTTACCCAGGGCGTGTAGGGTTTGAAAGGTTAACGGCTGTAAAGCAAGGAACCAGCTTAGAACTTTAGGATTGGTGTCTTTATGTAAGGAAAGCCAAGTTGGTCTGTGAGTAGTAAAAAGGGTCGTCCTAACAGGTAATACTGAAGAGCCTCCATGGCCCACTTCACTGCTAGGCATCTTTCTCTATGGTTGCGTACCGGGTCTCTCTGGGGAAGAGTTTCCTAGTAAGGAAAAGAACGGGACGTAAATCCCCTTTACAGTCAGGTTGGGATAGAACTGCCCCGTAGGACAAAGGTTTTCTTGTAATCAGGGCACGACAAGATAGTAGTGCTACATAGGGACTGTTTTAGCTGGGAGAAACTGTTTTCCAGAGCAGTGGACCAAAGTATGGGTTTGCCTATCTTTGGTTTTGTTAGGAGGTCTGTGAGGGGACTGGCCATATCCGAGAAGTGTGGAATGAACCTCCTATAATAACCTACCAATCCTAAAAAGGAACGAACATCTTTCCTAGTGGTGGGACAAGGGATTTTGGTGATAGCTTCTAGTTTGTTTACTTGTGGTCTGATACATCCTCCCTGAATATCATAACCTAGATACTCTATGTGGTCGGTAACAAATGTAGTCTTCTTAGGGTTGATAGTTAGGCCTGACTGTTGAAGTGTGTGCAAAATTTCCCTTAAATGAAGAAGATGTGTTTCTCAGTCTGGGCTATACACGACTATGTCGTCTAGAGAGGCAACCGCATACTCCTGGTGTGAGCGTAAAAGAACGTCCATTAACCTTTGGAAGGTGGCGGGGTGCCGTGAAGTCCAAAGGGGAGTACTTTGAATTGGTACAGGCCCGAAGGGGTGGAAAAAGCTGTCTTTTCTTTGGCTTCAGGCGATAGGGGAATTTGCCAATACCCCTTAGTCAGGTCGATTGTGGACATCACTCTGGCATTTCCCAACCTTTCTATTAACTCATCAACCCGGGGCATTGGGTATGCGTCGAATTTAGATATCTCATTTAGTCGACGGAAGTCAATACAGAATTTTATACTTCCGTCAGGTTTCGGTACGAGGACTATTTGGGAGGACCAGGCACTATGGGAGGGTTCTATGATGTCTGCTTCCAGCATGGACTTTATTTCCTGATCCACAGCCTCTCTCCTTGCGGCTGGAATACAATAGGGTCTTAACCTTACTGGTCCGGCTCCTCCCGTGACTATCTTGTGCTCGACTAGCGTCGTGTGCCCTGGATTTCTAGCGACTATTGCGTAGAAGGAGTCACAGAGATTCTGGAGCTGGTGTTTCTGTTTCTCCATAAGTTGTTGTCCGAAATTAACCGACTCGTTTCTGCTGGGATATTCTGGGGCTAGGGAGATCTGTAGGGGTCTCTCTACGGTCACCTGTTGAATGCGTGTTGGGGTGCACAGAGACACAGGCCGAGGACCTTCCCAGGCTTTCAAGAGATTTACATGGTACGCTTGGCCTGTGTGAGGTTTGTGAGGTACTGACACGCGATAGGTGACAGGAGTGATCCGTTCTAGGATTCGATAGGGACCCTGCCAGGTAGCTAATAGTTTTTTCTCTCTACTGGGCAGAAGAATGAGTACCTGGTCTCCCACCTTAAATTCCCTTAGTTTGGTTTACTGGTCATAGTATCGCTTTTGTTGGCCTTGTGCCTTCTCCATATTAGCATGTACCTCCTCCCAGAGGGTAGCAAGGGTGTCTCTTAGGGTCATGCTGTACTGTAAGAGAGGCTTGCTTTCATCTTCCTCCTCAGCCCACTGCTCAACCGCCATGTCCAGGAGGGTACGGGGTTTTCTACCGAATAGTAGTTTGAATGGGTAGAACCCTGTAGATTTCTGCTCGTGTGTCCGAATGGCAAACAACACCAAGGGTAGTTGGCGGTCCCAGTCACGTCCTGCTTTGTCTATGACTTTCCTAAGCATTGTTTTAATGGTCTTGTTATATCTTTCAACTAGACCGTCGGTCTGAGGGTGGTATACTGCGTTTCGTATCTGCTTGATCCCTAGAATATCGGCTACTTGTTTCATCAGTATAGACACAAATGGAGTGCCCTGAACGGTTATGATCTCATGAGGGAAACCAACACGAGAAAAGAAAGACACCATGGCTTGCGCTACTGCTGAGGTAGTGGTACTGGATAGAGGTATTGCCTCTGGATATCGGGTAGCATAGTCAACCAATACCAAGATATATTGGTGTCCTCGACCTGAGGGAAGCAACGGGCCTACTAGGTCCATCCCTATCCTTTTAAAGGGGACATCAATGATGGGAAGGGGTTGTAATGGAGCACGGGGAAGGACCGGTGCATTGTCTAACTGACACCTAACACAAGAAGCACAAAATCGGGTGACTTCCTGGTATACTCCTGGCCAATAGAAACGGTCTAGCAGATACTTTAGGGTATGCTCTTTACCATAATGACCACCCCCTGTCTGACTGTGTGCTAGGTCTAGTACTTGTTCCCGAAAGGCTTTTGGGACCAACAACTGTTCCTTGGTGTTTTTATTCTCCCGGGTAATCCTATTTATCCTTTTTTTCACAAAAGAAGGGGCCTACTTTTTCGGGGTGATCCTCTTGTGCTTGATTCCAGGCGTGATGTAGGGTATCATCGTCTCTCTGGGCTATTCGAAAGCTTTGACCCGGTATTTGTGGCACGTCGGGAGAAAAAAGGACAGGTGCAGGCAAGACATGACGAGGTGCACAATATAAGGCTCTTTCTTCTCTTTTCTCTCTCCGAGACTTTGGGACTTTGGATGAGGACCCACTTATTTCTTCCCTAGCCAATGGGGCATTTTCTAGCCATCCTACCACCGGGGAGGGGGAGGTCAGTGACGACAGGTAATTCTCTCCGCAGTCTACTGGTCTCTGCTCCTCGCTCGTCCTTCTCCACTCCGTTTTTTTCTTTTCCGTGGTTGGCTGCTCTTTATTGTCGCTGGCTTCCCCCGGCTGTCCAATTTCCGGGTTTTCCCTTCCCGGCGTTGCAAAAGAACGTAGAGCGCTGACCTCGTTTCCGGGCTGGGATAGTGCGGCCGCCATCTTGGAATTCTCTGGAGTATTCCGTATCCCGAACTGATCACAGGCACAATAAGTGTTGCAGCCCTTAGAGGCCTTTCCTGGCCCACAGTGCCCTTAGTACCTGTGGTACCATTTACAAGGAACTGACCTGTGGCCAAAGAGTGCCAATTCGGTTTTGTTTTCAATGTAGTTTTAGGGAAAGAACATAGGCCTTGGGTACCTGTTTGGCAGGAACCCAGGGCACACTCAGTCAAAGCACATCAGCCGTTCAGCAAAAAGTGGGGGCAACCATGCAGAAAGAGGGCACTTTCTTACAGCTATCTACTGTGATTCGGATATAGGATTGGAAGAATGGGTTTCCCAGTAATGTGTTATGTTCTTATTAGTCTTTTTGGATTTGGGTTGAATTAAGTGGTATAGTTTAGAGACCTGGTGACCAAGTTTGTTGAGTTTTCCGATGAGTGTTGGAAGGGACAGTTCCCTGTGGTGGTGTTTGGATTTGGCCGCTTTTACCTTGAGGAAGTTTTAGAACTCCGAGTGATCTAGTTGATTGTAAGTTAGATAAAGATAGGGGGGAAATATTGGATCCTAGCTGTCGAGGGAAGAAGATCCCCTTGGTGATCCAGGAGTCCCAATGGAGTGTTTGTCCATTGTAAGTAATATCTGGGTTTCGCCACAGGGAGGCCAGGGAAGAGCTTTTCAACCAGGAGGGAAGTTTCCTATCTATATTCAGTAGGGCGTTTGTGGTGTCTTTTAGTATGGATTTGGAATCGGTGAGGAATTTGCAGTTGGTAGTGAGTAGGGTCAGTGGGTCTAAGTTGTCTAGGATAGCGCTTTCCACCTCTAACCATGCAGGGGTATAGTTGTCCTGAGGTTGAAGCCAGTAGGAACCTTGTTTGGCTAGGAAGGCAGTCTGATAGTCTTTGAAGTTGGCCAGATTAACACCGCCTATGGATGTACGCAGACAGAGTTTCTTTAGTGCTATTCTTGCATTTTTGTTTTGCCAAATGAATCGTGAGAGCATTGTGTCTACTTTATGGTGGAAGTCGTCAGAAAGTAGTAAGGGAAGCATACTGATTAAGTAATAAATTATCGGTGTGGCCATCATCTTGATGGTTTCTATGCGCCCCCAACATGTGATGAACTTGGGAGACCAGCTATCCAGTATAGTTTTGGTTTTTTCAAGGGTGAGTTTTTCGTTATGTTGAATGCTATCTATTAAGTTCTAACCAAGTTCTACCCCTAGATATTTGATGTATTGAGGCTGCCAGGAGAGGTCTGAATTCCCTAGTATGTCTTTTGTGCCATGTGTGTTGAGGGATTTGATTTCCGATTTGTCCCTATTCGGTTTATATCCCGAAACTTCAGAGTATTGTGCTATAGTTACCATTAGAGCCTGAATAGAGGGGCCGTGGTTTTCTGTGATTATTAAAGTATCTAGAAGGGAGACAACAGTCAAATCATGGGCTTATTGGACTTGTACTTGTACTTCGAGTGGTAGTGGAGATACACTTAGGATAAGGACCGAGTTGATCACTTCGTCTATTTGACAGTTACCATTACCAACTCCTAAACCTTCACCACTATCACAGCGCTCTACCAACTTGTCAACACACTGCAAGGAAATTTGCACCGAGACCCCGGAATCTGAAATAGAATGCGTAATAAAATTCTACATCTGCATCTCTATCAGTGGATCACAGTTTGCCTAGACGAACCTGCTGATTCATCCGCCAGAGGAGCCTGCTCTAACATGAGCACTTTTGGCGCTGCATCCTCTCCTTCAGTGCTCTCCTCCCCATTTGGAGAGCTTCCACCAGATTCTCCTTCAGTCACAACAATAATACAATGTGAGAAAGTGCCCTCTTTCTGCATGGTTGCCCCCACTTTTTGCTGAATTGCTGATGTGCTTTGACTGAGTCCTGGGCTCCTGCTAAACGGGTACCCAGGGCCTATGTTCTTTCCCTAAAACTGCATTAAAGCCTAAACCCAATTGGCACCTCTGGCCACAGGTCAGCCCCTGGTAAATGGTACCACAGGTACCCAGGGCACTGTGACCAGAGAAGGCCTCTAAGGTCTGCATTGTGCCACCCTTAGAGGTCCTGTACCCTGACACTCACACACTGCCTGTGCAGGCTGCGTGTCTTGGTGCAGAACAAAGTGAAGAGTCGACATGGCACACATCCCTGTGTGCCATGCCTACAACCCACTGCCCTCTCATAGATCAGTCACCCCCTCTAGCTGGGTGCACTATACCAGTGGTGAGGGTACAGGTGCATGAGCCCTGTACCCCTACAGTGTCTAAGTCCATTCTTAGACATTGTAAGTGCAGTGCTGCCATTAAGAGTATATGGTGCTGGGAGTTTGTCATTACGAACTCCACAGCACCATAATGGCTACACTGAAAACTGAGAAGTTTGGTATCAAACTTCTCAGCACATTAAACCCACACTGATGCCAGTGTTGGATTTAATGAAAAATGCACACAGAGGGCATCTTAGAGATGCCCCCTGAAAACTAACCCACCACTAGTGTCCAGGCTGAGTGGCTGCTTTCAGCTGCCACCACCAGACATGTTTCTGGACCCCTGGGTCGAGAGCCTGCTGCTCTCTGGGGCCTGAAACAATGCACATCCTGGGACAAGGTGCCAAGCCTCCTCCCCCAGGATGGGCAGGGTTCACGAAGGGGAAGCTTCAAAGGCTTGCCGCCTTTGTGAGCTTCCCCAGGCCACTTGCTGCTCTCAGCAACTGGTCCCCACTGGTTCTGACCCCCACTTTGGGCGGGAGAACTGGCGGGAAAAACAAGTGAGGAAGAGAGGTGTGCCCACCTCTGCCAACTCCACTCCTCAGGTGGGGGAGGCGAGGTGAAGCACAACTCTCAGTCCACGCCATCTTGAAGATGAGGGGACTCAGCCAACCAGGTACAGGGTCCTGCCCCCCTTCCACTGGAGGGTGGCATAATAGGGGGTGTACCCACCCCAGGGAAGGGACCCATTAGTCCCTGCCTTTTACCTACCTGTAACGCCCCTAAATCTAGTATTTAGGGGCACCCCAGAACCTTGCTTCCTCAGACAAGAACCTGCAACAAGAAGGAGAAGGACCGAACAGCTGTGCAGCAGCTAACAAGAGGAAGACACCCACTGACTTGGCCCCAGCCCTACCGGCATGTCTCCTCCTCGAACCTGCTCCTGCAAAATCCTGGTGTGTCCTGCAGCCAGCAACCTCGAAAACCCCGGAGGACCTGCCTGCCTTCAAGCACAAAGACTTTGTCTCCCGTGAACACCGGATTTGTTCATCTGCAACCTCTGGCTCCGGCCGGACACCGCGGATCCGCCCCACTCTGCACCCGCCGTCCACGGCCCGAGCTCGAGTGGGCAAACACCACGAGGAGGTCACCCCGGCGATCCTGACCCGAGATCCGGCGACCCCTGACCTGCCTCAAGCCTCCAGCCGACGCCTGCAGCCTAAATCCAGAAGGCCCCCCCTAACCGCGACCAGGAGCTGGTAAGAAGATCCGACCCCAAAAGGCACCCCTGCACCCAACGCCCCACGGCCTTGTGTGCCCAAACCGACGGTGCCTAACCAACCCCTAACTTCCCAACTTACCTCTCGAAGTGGTGGTCGCACCCAGAAGACCTTCGTCCTCAAGCCTGCAGTGTCTTTCCAAACCGGAGGTTCTCCATTGAAAACAACAGGGCGTCCGACGTCGAAACAGCACTCTGCACCCGGCCGCCCTAGTGCCGCTGAGGGTGCACCTTTGGTGCTACTTTGTTTCCCCATTTGTCCTGAGCTAAAGTCCAGGAGCTTTGCTCCCACAGCCAAGTGGCCTGCTAGTCAGCAGCCACCAACTGGAGGCCCCCTATCCCCCATTGGATAACATTGGGCCTCAGCACTTTGCACCCGGCCGCCCTAGTGCCGCTGAGGGTGTAACTAGAGTGCATACTTGACCCTGGGGGACCCCTGAGTCTACCCCCAGAACCTCAACTCCCACTACCAAATACTTACCTCAAAACCAATAACAATATTTTCCTCCATAGGATAACATTGACTGTTTTTCTGTGAAAAGTTTGTGAAAAGTTTCTAAGTGTGGAGTTTGAGAAACTAAAGAAATTCTTTAAAATTGCATATTCTAACAAAAATGGTTTTACTTACCTGTTTTCAGGAAATGTCCCAAAGTAGTATCTAGGTATACTACTCTGTGTAAGCCTAGTAATCTCAAAAGTTACTTACCTGCTATTTTACTAAAAAGCCTATTCAAGTTTATGTACTGCAATACTAAGTATTGCATTTCTCTGCATCCATACTGTAAATCAAACCAAAGTGCATATACCATTATCATTCAAACTGTATGTTCGAGGCATATGAGCTGTAGATTGTATACTTTAGCATAGATCGCCATCTGGTGTTGGGCTCGGATGTTTGCAGTTTGCTTTTGTCGAAGAAGTCTTTGTTAGTCACGAGATAGGTGACTCCTCCTTATGATGACAGTGCGCATGGGCATCGACTCTATCCCCAGATTGTTTTTTTCCGCCATCGGGTTCGGATGTGACTTGCTGCGCTCCGGGTCGGTGTCGTTATCGAAACCCCCTTCGATGCGCAATCACCTACGGTATTGTCTCGATCGCGTTTCCCTTTCTCGACGCGCATCTTCTACAATTGAAAAAAACTTCGATAAACTTCGACGCGGGCCATTGGGCCTACCCGCGCCGATCCCAACGGAAGTCGATGGAACGGACTCCCTTCAAGAAATGTCCCTAGTGTGGTGCTAAATTCCCACACTCGGACCTGCACCCAGTGTGTAATCTTTGCCTCTCTCCAGAACATCAAGAGGATACCTGTAAGGCTTGTCTATCTTTCAAGTCTTAGAAGACCATTCGTGATCGTCGGGATCGACGCCACGAAATGTCCTGGGGAAGCGGCTCCATTCCGGACATCTTCCATCCAGGCCCCGACAGCCTTCCGGAACAAGGTCTCAGTCTCCGAAGCAGATGACTCCGACGTCGAAGACGCAGTCACCCCAGCTTAGCGGACCGTGAGTACCGAGACCCCTGCCCCACCCAAGCCCATACCAAAGGCTCCGGTAACACCTTCGCCACAGGGCCCAGGTCCACACCGGTTGAACATTTCAGATGCCCCGCCCTCGGGCCCGGCTATGAAAAGCAAAGACAAGCCGGAAGCTCGGGCTCGAGCCAACCACACTCCGGTACCGAAAAACCACCTTCGGCACCGAAGTCCAAGGCCGCCGATATGCCACGCCCTCCTCCATCGGCACCGGAAAACCCTTCGGCGCCGAAACAGCTGACGGACAAACCCTCTGAGCCGAAGCAAAAGGGAAAAACTTCGACACCGAAAACGTCGGAGCCGAAACAATCCAGGGAAAAACCTTCGACGTCTAAACCCCCGAAGCAAAAGACTCCGGAGCCGAAACAACCGACACCGAAGTCTTCGGAGCCAGAAACGGCTTCTAAACCGGACACTATCCCTATGCCTAAACAGTCTAAGACCCCTCATAGGGAGAAATCTTCGGCACCGAAAAACAACACCGGCTCCGAACAACTTTTTGTCCCGGATCCAAACCAGAAAACAATTTATCTCCATCCAAAGACTGGTCTATTCTCTCCAAACAACCTACAAAAAGGAAACCGGACCATTTGCAAGATGCACCGGTTCCGGCTAAATGAATACACATGGGCACTAACACCTCTCAACCCCCTACACCTCCTCCTCCACCTCTTAATTCCAATCTACTTATCTCTCCAGTACACTCTCCAGAACATACTTTTCCACTCTCACAACCAGAGGATAGTGATAATGGAGATGGGGACGGACAAGGGGATGAGAATGTAATTCCACAACATATGGATGATAATGATGATCCCCCACAGGAGACCGATCCATGGAGGGACTATAATACAGATCCGGACTTAAACAACGACCCGGATCTTTATCCCTCTAAGCCATCCCCACCAGATGATGATGTAGGTTTTGCCCAACAAATCAATAGGGCCGCAACATATCACGGGGTAAATCTACATTCAGATCCTGTAGAGGAGGATTTTCTCTTAGAAACTTTTGCTCAGCCACAAAAATCTTCCCACGTCCTACCAATGTTAAAAGGCCTAATTAAACACGCACCAGAAGTGTTTAAGGACCCTGTTAGGGCTAGGGTTCTTAACCCTAGGATAGACAAAAAATACAAAGCAGCTCCCAGTGACCCCACATACATTAAGGGTCAGCTTCCTTTAGATTCCCTGGTAGGAGCCAATGCACGCAAAAGGGCCAACTCTCAAGGTTCAGGTGACACCCCGCCTCCAGATAAGGAATCAAAACTATTAGACGCATCAGGCAAACGTATGGCGTCTCAAGCTGCAAACTATTGGAAAATAGCCAACACACAAGCTCTCTTGGCAAGGTATGATAGGGCTCACTATGATGAGCTGGAGAAGCTCATTCAACATCTAACTGACGAATACAAAGATAAGGCCAATGACCTCATACAGGAAGGCAAATTGATCACAAATACATCAATCAAATGTGCTCTAGACGCAGCAGACACCGCTGTCTCGCGCAGTCAATACTAGCGTATTGTTACGCAGGCATGCCTGGCTCAGGATATCTGGATTTAAACAAGAAGTACAAACCAGTATCCTTAATCAGCCCTTTGACCAAGAGCACCTCTTTGGACCTGCAGTGGACACATCTTTAGAAAAGATGAAAAAGGACACGGAAACTGCTAAGTCTATGGGAGCCTTGCAGTTATCTTCTCCTAGAGGCTCCTTTCAACGCTCCTTTTTTAGGGGTGGCTCTAAAGCCAACACACCAGAGCACCCATCCTCATCCTACAAAAGCCCCAATCAGAGCTCCTTTTCCAAAGGATACTTTAGGGGAGGTTACAGGGGTAACAACAACAAGGGCAGAGGCCGGGGTAATAGCACCCGCAGCTCCCCTACCACCAAGCAGTGACTTCCCTGCGCTTCCCGCTGACCATTCCACACCTGTCGGGGGATGCCTTTCACAGTTCCTACCTGTCTGGAATTCCATCACTACAGACAAGTGGGTAAGACAAATTATCCAGTATGGTTACTGCCTGGAACTCACATACAGTCCCCCACACATTCCTCCCAAACACCGTCCAATGTCTACAGAACATTTGACTCTCCTCAAACAAGAGGTTCTCTCTCTTCTACAAAAACATGCAATAAAACCAGTCCCTTACCCCATCAGTGCACAGGGGTTTACTCACTCTACTTTCTGATTCCAAAAAAGGACGGGTCTCTCAGGCCAATACTAGACCTCAGACCCCTAAACTTCTTCATCCAATCAGACCACTTCCATATGGTCACTCTACAACAGGTGTCTCACAACAGTTGTGTGCAGCACACACACAGAACTATCCATCTACTTCACAACTTAGGTTTCACATTAAACCTTGCCAAGTCTCACCTTCAACCATCCAACATACAACAGTATCTAGGGGCTACTCTAGACACCGCAAAAGCTCTAGCATACCCCAATCCAGGCAGGATTCACTCCATGCAGACTCTAATACTACAATTTCGGCCTCAACACTCGTTGCCAGCTCGAGTGTTTATGCAGTTAATCGGGATGATGGCTTCCTGCATCCTCATCGTCCCTTATGCAAGACTCCAGATGCGTCCCTTGCAGGAATACTTAGCACATCAGTGGAACCAGGCTCAAGGCCAGTTGACAGATCTGGTGTTGGTGGACAGCCGCACACATCGCTCTCTACAGTGGTGGAATACACAAAACCTTTCCAAAGGGCGGCCGTTCCTCGACCTGGTTCCTCAGATAGTACTAACAACAGACGCATCGCTCACCGGCTGGGGAGCTCATCTACAAAATCACACTGTACAGGGACTATGGACCCCTCAACAAAAACAACTCCACATAAATCACCTGGAGTTACTAGCAATATTTTTAGCACTAAAATCTTTTCAACTCTTGCTAATAGGCAAAGCTGTCCTAATACGTACAGACAACATGACAGCAATGTATTACATTCAAAAACAGGGAGGAACACACTCCTTCCAACTCTCACGCCTAGTGCAAAATATATGGAGATGGGCTTTTCCCCAAAGGATATACCTCCTCGCACAACATCTCCCGGGAGTGCACAATCAGATCGCGGATCTGCTCAGTCGACAAACACAACACATTCACGAATGGGAACTTCATCATCAAGTTCTTCTTCCATTTTTAGGTCTCGCCTAGCGATGCAGCGCAAAGCGCTGCTCGCTATGCGAGATCTATTGTTGCCGACTTTTGCTCCGATGCGGGACAGGAGATGTGCACGCGCATGGTGCGAGCAGGAGTTGTAATAGCGCCGCAAGCCGTACGCGTGCACATCAACTGTCTGTGCCGAAGCTTAACAGACAGGAGATGTGCACGCGTACGGCTCGCGGCGTTATCACAACGCCTGCTCGCACCATACGCGTGCACATCTCCTGTCCAGGCAGCCGATGCGCACGCTCACGGCGTGTCTTCTTCATTCGTCTTCACGCGCGTGTGCAGGATGCCCCGTGCACGGTGATCTCCATACCAGAGGGTACCATAATCCTAAAAACACACCTCACTTAAAAGCAGCGTATAGCAAAAGAACATGACTCGCAAATGTGAACATCTTGACACGCTCCATTTACGGTGCCTACTCCCCATCACAAACGCAAACGCAACTCTTTCATCCATTAGGAAAAGCTTTCAAATCTGAACCTACCCTAATAGCCCTTTTCCAATGGACCGGTTTCAAAAGATATTTGCTGCTTCCCATGACTGCACCTCCCCATTCTTCTGTGCGCTGCATTCAGTCGTCACTCTCCCGATCACTACTAGGACAGGAGATGTGCACGCGCGCGTCCGCCGGCGTCTCGCGTCTCTTCCGCTTTCATTTTCCCTCCCTCCCCCGTCGGCTCCAGATCATCTCGCTCGGAGATCCAGAGGCTGGGAGCTGGCAGGCAGCGTCTGGCGCGAAGGTAGGCTGGGTGCCTCTGGGTGGAAGGCTGGGGTAGTCATTATGGAGCACTTGTTAGGTCTGGCAACGGTCACCTTTAATTCTGAGACCTAGTCGTGTCATAAATAGTTGAAAAACTTGGAAGTAAAGATTGTGGGTTTTGGGTCGGCTCCCTTCAGCCTTTTGCAGGCATTGGCTTGCTGGGTTGTCCATCACATGTTGGTGCATTTTGATGAGGTTTACATTTTTTTTTGTACTGGTTCAGTTTGACACGGCAGATCAACCATTGGCAATGCCATTGGGCATACAGTGTTAGCACAATGGAGGGGAAACACGGGGCAGGTAAGCTAGTACACAGGACTATTGTAGGAAAGTCAGCCCTCCTGTAGTTCAGTTCAAGTACTTAAGTGGAAGAGAAAGGATACACGCAAACAGCCACTAGAATTAGGTGAGATAGGCATGCTCCAGTGGGCTGAGCCAAGACTGTAAAAAAGAAAGGTTGAAAAAAGACGGTTTTTGATACAGGCAGATCCAAAGATTACTGTGTATATTTTTAGCATTAGATCTGTTTTACAGCTGCACAGTAAAATTCCTGACCTAAAAAAAGAGTTCCTCGGAGTACTCAAATTTTGTAAGATGATTGCCGTGTCAGTGTCATGACACAATGGTCATATTATCTGAGAGAATTTGACATATTGCACGCACATTCAGCACACTTGGTGGAGGCAGCGAGGCTGCTGCTGCTGCAGACATCTTTATTGGCAGGTCCCTAGATTCTGCTATGCTACATTCAGGGAATCTAGAAGCTTCGCTGATACTGCCTCTGAGCCACTGCTGTAGTCCGAGCAAGCTGCTGCCTTAGGATCCCCTGATGCTGGTCTTGTGCATTCTGCTGCTGCTGTGCACGTGTGTAAACATCAGAACACCTGGTGGCCTGCCTTTTGTTTCCGCCCAGCAGCTCTGTTGTTTCTGGGCACTCGTGTTATGCAACATATTGCCCGGCCAGGTGATTATGTGCAAATCACAGCATCTGGTGGTTTATCTCCTTCTCGGGCCTGGCTGATTTTCCGCGCCTCATGCCATTGTTAAACAAACATTGGCAAAGCCATTAGGCCTCACATGTGTGCGTCCTATTGGCTTTACCTATGGTTTTTAGTCACGCTGCACAGCATCATTGATGCTGTGCAGAGTGACTAAAAAAAGAACAAGCATTTGCAATGCATTTGCAATCGCATTTACGCGAGTTTCAGCTATTGACATTGCAAATAACAATGCCTTTTTTTTGTTTGTTTTTGTTTTTAAAACATAAATAAAAGGCATTGTCATTTACAATGCCAATAGCTTAAACTTGCGTAAACGCGAGACCTATTGCATTGCAAATGCTTGTTTCAAATGTGGGGGCACCCAGACATAGATCTGTTCGCCACACATCACAACGCAAAATGCCCAACCTTCGCGTCCAGGTATCCACACCCATTATCCAAAGGCAATGCGCTATGGATGATCTGGTCAGGCAAATTTGCTTACGCTTTAACGCCTCTCCCACTCATTCCGTTAGTGGTTCGGAAACTCAAACAGCATTCCCTCACAATAATCCTAATTGCTCCAACATGGGCCCGACAACCATGGTTCACAACCCTCTTGGAACTATCAGTAGTTCCGCATCAAAAGCTACACCTCTCACCCAAACTTCTTACACAGAACCATGGAGAAATAAGATATCCAGATCCCAATCAACTCAACCTTGCGATCTGGCTCCTGAAATCATAGTTTGGCTACCTCAATCTCCCACCAGATTGCATGAACATCATCAAAGAGGCTAGACGTCCTACCACAAGAGCATGCTATGCAGCAAAGTGGAAACGATTTGTTGTTTATTGTACAAATAACAAAATCAACCCACTAGATGCTTCCATTCAGAACATTATCTGTTACCTCTTGCATCTACAACAATGTAATTTGGCATATACATCGATACGGCTACATCTAGCTGCAATAGCCGTTTACCTCCAAAACAGACAACACCTGTCTTTATTTCGAGTTCCTGCTATCAAAGCATTTATGGAAGGACTTAAAAGAATAATTCCACCTAGAGTTCCACCTTCCCCAGTCTGGAACCTCAATATTGTCCTTACCAGGCTCATGGGGTCACCCATTTGAACCTCTACACAAATGTGAGTTACAGTTCCTCACTTGAAAAGTAGCCTTCCTGGTAGCTATCACATCCCTCAGGAGAGTTAGTGAACTCCAGGCATTAACCATACAAGAACCATTTTTGCAAATGCATCATAGTAAAGTGGTTCTTAGACCTAACCCAAAATGTCTACCCAAGGTAGTTTCTGCCTTCCACCTTAATCAGTCGGTTGAACTCCCAGTTTTTTTCCCTCAACCAGACTCGGTGGCAGAACGCGCTCTTCACACGCTAGACGTCAAAAGGGCGTTACTATACTACATAGAAAGAACTAAACCTTTTAGAAAGACTAAACAACTCTTTGTATCTTTCTCCCCACCTCACAAGGGCAATCCCATTTCAAAAACAGGAATTGCAAGATGGATTGTCAAGTGCATACAAATCTGTTATCTCAAAGCTAAACGCACGCTAACCATTCCCCCTAGAGCTCATTCCACATGCAAACTAGGGGCTTCTATGGCATTCTTAGGGAACATTCCCCTAGATGACATCTGCAAAGCAGCAACTTGGTCTACACCGCATACTTTCACTAAACACTATTGTGTAGATGTGCAAGCAAAACAACAAGCTAGTGTGGGCCAGGCTGTATTAAGAACACTTTTTCAGACTACTACAACGGATACAGGTTGCCACCGCTAAGGAGGGAAACTGCTATATAGTCTATGCTAAAGTATACAATCTACAGCTCATATGCCTCGAACGGAAAATGCTACTTACCAGTATGCATCTGTTCTTGGCATGTAGAGCTGTAGAGTTGTATACGCCCACCCACCTCCCCGGATACTTTTATCCGTTGCAGTATTATCTTACTTAGATACATTACACATGGACATCCTTTTCTACTTTCCTACTAACTCCATCATTACCCTTCATGGCGAAAAACAATCTGGGGATGGAGTCTATGCCCATGCGCACTGTCATCATAAGGAGGAGTCACCTATCTCGTGACTAACAAAGACTTCTTCGACAAAAACAAACTGCAAACATCCGAGCCCAACACCAGATGGCGATCTATGCTAAAGTATACAACTCTACAGCTCTACATGCCAAGAACAGATGCATACTGGTAAGTAGCATTTTCCTTCCATTGCATTACTACTGTAAAGTATTTATTGCTTACCTGTGCCAGGCTTGCTTGGTTCTAGAAAATAAAATAACTAAAAGAATATTTTTATACAAAAACAATTGGTCTGAAGTTCAGTCTTTGAGTGTGTGAATTCATTTGCTGACTGAGTGTGTACAACAAATGCTTAACACTGTCCTCTGATACTGCCTTACTGCTCGACCACACTACCACAAATAGAGAGTAAGGTTCTCTAACTTTACCTCTGCCTACATTTGGGGTTCCACTGGACTCTGTGCACACTATACCTCACTTTGGTATAGTATATACAGAGCCAGCTTCCTACATACAAGACCAAACGACACTTCTAAATACTAACAAGATGGCAGAGAAGGAGCCGAAACCAAACTATAAAAGATCAAAGGCTAAACCACCCTCTCTAGATACCCATCAAGAGCAAAACAGATGTTAATAGCACGATGGATATGATACTAAAAAAGTTAGGGGAAGTTCATGACTTGGCGAAATCAACAAAACACTGACTGGATTCAGCTAGAACTGACCGTGATAAGAGCCGATATCAACACAATGAACAACAGGATAACAGACGCAGAACAGAGAATTCGTGAAGTTGAAGACTCAACCAACCAAACTACCAAATAACTAAAAGGGCTCCAAATCTCAGCGAAAACTATGAAGAAAGACATCTCCAAAACTCGAAGATCGAAACAGAAGGGGGAACTTTAGAATTTTTGCTATCCTGGAAGGATCTGAAGAATTCTCAGATCTTGCTTATCATTTCTCGAGATCTGGTTCCCGTTGGTCACCGGCTTGAAATTCCCCAAAGAATTTCAATTGGAAAGGGCACATAGAGTCCCAACATTCATTTTATCGCCTGCTAGGAACATCACGAGACCGATAGTCTGCAAACCGCTGAGATTCCAACATACTGAAGCTATCCTAGCATACATGCTCAAGAATCACCATATCACCTTAATTGGGAACAAAATCCATATATGTAATGACTACTCCAAAACAACTGTTGAAACCAGGAACAGCAGCAACAGACTTAGAGAAATGAACATTCAATTCTTCCTTTGTATGCCCAGCAGGTTTAAAATACTGGCAAAAGGAAAATTTCACATCTTTGAAGACCCTACAGCTCTATTGAAATTTCTAGATGATCTCACTGAACAAGAAAGGGAACTTTCAAGAGCCACTTCTAAAAAAAGGAAGACATGATGACTTCTCCCTTTGAACTTGATCTCATTTATGTCCCTTGTCCATCACACACGTTAAAAAGACTGGAATATCGTATACCAGAATTTTCCACGACCACTTCACAACTGTCCTGTTACTACTCAGCATGGGACACTCGCAGATAAGTATCCTCTACATCGGCTCTCCAGACAAGCTGCTCTCCCATAGATTGTTACCACCTCCCATATTTAGGGGGCCTCCGTTCATCACACTGTACTACACTAGGCACTAACCCTATCTAAGGTTTACACGTATATGCTTTAATCCCTACCGTCTCTCCGCGATAGCTTTGTGAGCTTATGTACTCTAAATGACTCCATATGGCTCCTACTAATTAATACCCGCCAGCCTCCTTGACATATAGCCACTATCACCCACAGCTGGTAACTGAACCCTAACGCTTAACATCTCCTAACAATAGTTAAGCTCTAACTTGCAGATACTCCGAAGAATACCTTACTGAAACGGCCAACGTTTTGCTCCTGACCTCAAGAGTGTCGCCACGCGGAGACACCAAACAACGAACTTGGAATTACAAATTAACCTTGTGATCCCACCATAGCAATAATAACACAATAGTTTGTACCTACACTTATGTTAAAGACTTATTATAGGACCTTAAGTCCTACAATATGCTCCGAGAGGAAGACCCCTTTACTGATGCAGGCATTATCTTATAAATATACTAAACAAAGGGATTTACGTTTATTCATTTCAAATGCCCAGATGCACCACTATCTATGTTGTAATGTTTCCTAGTTATGTTTTACATTGTTCGGCTCTGTGCCAGAGGACGGACGCCCTCAACCGTCGCTCCCTCTGAGCTCGATAGTTAAGGGGAGAAGGGACAGGGGGGTTACGATGTGGGTTTTGTTCCTATTCTTTTGTATATATGTTTTGCCTATGTTTTCCCTTTTATCTTTTGCTCCAATGTCCACACAGGAACAGGACAAGTATCATGCCTATGTTTCCTTTGTTAATAACACCTCAGCTGCCACAGTCCTATCCCACAACGCAGAAACGACAATATATCGACCGCTACACCCACTCATGTTACGACACCAAACTCATCACATACTCGGCTTCCTAACCTTATTAGAAATGACATTTACGACCTATATCCAAAATAACCCTAGGTGATATATTCCTTTCCGGGAAGCAGAATCGTCAGGAAGCCCATAGACTCTCTCTTGTTATACCCTTAGACACTAACCATAACCTCCTAACACTCTATGCAGACCCTCCCCTACTACACGCCCAAACAGGCTCAAGACCACCCCTCCTAATACCAGGACCACACAAACTCTAAGAGACGTACTCAACATCGTCTCCCTAAATGTCAAGGGATTAAACCATCCTCTAAAGTGACGTAAAATAATGGACTATCTTTACAAAACCAAAGGAGACATTATTCTCCTTCAGGAGACTAAACTCACCGACAAAGGAACTGCCTCACTCAAAAACAGCTGGATATCAGAGGCACTCTGCTCACCTGAACCACATTAAAAAAACGGGGTTATTACTCTAATATGTAAACGGTCCAATCTCACACTAGAATCCTATTCTATAGATGAAGAAGGCAGATTAATAGTCCCCACCCTATGCAGAGAGGATTTGTAGGAAGCTGGCTCTGTATATACTATACCAAAATGAGGTATAGTGTGCACAGAGCCCAGTGGAACCCAAAAGGTAGGCAGAGGTAAAAGTAGATAGCACCTCACTCTCTATTTGTGGTAGTGTGAGCGAGCAGTAAGGCTTTATCAGAGGGTAGAGTTAAGCATTTGTTGTACACACTCAATCAGCAAATGATGTCACACACTCAAAGACTGAACTCAGACCAATTTTGTTTGTATAAAAATATTATTTAGTTATTTTATTTCTAGAACCAAGCCAAGCCTGGCACAGGTACGTGAATAAATGTGTTGCAAAATATTATGCAGTGCTTACAAGTGAATGCAAGTTCAAATGCAGTTGTTTGAAATACAGGTAAGTCAATGCTTTGAAATTACTGTACAGATTACTTTTTAGTTACTTTTTAGATTACTTTTTAAGTTACTTTTTCTACTCAGTGTGATATGCCTAGATATCACACTGGGACATTTCCCAGAGAAAAGGTAAGTAAAATCAGTTTTGCACAATTGTTATTTTTCAGGTTTCCATACAAATCAACTCCACACTTAAAACATTATTCAGAGAAAAACAGTCAATGGATTTCTATGGAGAGAAATGCAGTTATCGGTTACCAGGTAAGTACTGGGCCTTTGGGGTTAGAGCAAGGGTTCCCCCAGGGTAAAGGATGCACTCTTGTTACACCCTCAGCGGCACTTGGGTGGCCGGGTGCAGAGTGCTGAGGCCCAATGTTATCCAAAGGGGGATAGGGGGCCTCCGGTTGGTGGCTGCTTACGAGCAGGCCACTGGGTTGTGGGAGCAAAGCTCCTGGTGTTAGGCTCAGGGGAAAGGGGGATCCTGTCTAGCACAAAAAGTGCACCTGCAGCGGCAGCTGGGTGCAGGGTGCTGGTTTGACGTCTGGTGCCCTGTTGTTTTCAATGTGGAATTGCGGTTTTGGTTTTCAGCTGCAGGCTCGGTCCAGGAAGACGTCCGGCAGGTAAGTTGGAGGGCTCGGGGACGTAGGTGCACCTCGGGTTCTCTTCTCCAGGGCGCAGGGCGACTCGATGCAGTGGTGTCTCTGGAGCGCTGGGGAACCTTGCTGGAACCGGTGGGCCACTCGGGCCGTAGGCGACGGGTGCAGTGGTGGTTCCAGGCATCGGGTTTCTTTGTCCTCAGCAGGCTCAGTCTCGTCTTGGGAGTTTTCTTTTGAACAGAGCTGCTGTTCACAGGAGATCCGGTCTTTGTTGAAGGCAGTCAGTCCTCCCAGGGTTCTGGAGGTCGCTGGCTGCAGGACAAGGCGACTTTTGGAGCAGGATCTCTGGAAACTGCAGACGGGCCGGTAGGGCTGGGGCCAAGTCAGTTGTTCTCTGCAGTCTCCCCTGCTGGGCGTCTTCTTTCGTCCTTTTTCTTCTTAGGTTGCGGGAATCTGTCTTCTTGGTTCAGGGTTGCCTCCTAAATACTGTATTTAGGGGGCGTTTTAGGGGTCTCGAGGTCAGTAGCCAGTGGGCTACTGACCTTAGGGTGACTACACCCTCAGTGTGCTCACCCCACGTGGGGGAGTGAGCACAATCCCTAATCCTGATTGGGGAGTGCCTGCCATCTGCAAAAAGGTGGGAACTGAAGAGTGGACTTCACCTCGCCTCCCCCACCTGAGGGGTGGGGTTTGCAGAGGTGGGCACACCTTCTGGGCTGGCTAATTTTTCCCACCTGTCTTCCCGCCGAAAAGGAGGGGAGACAGGAAGGGGGCCTGCTCCTGACAGCAGGAGAGGCTGGGGGTCGCATTACAAAGGCTGCAAGGCCTTTGAAGCTCCCCTGCCACAGATGGCTCTTCCTCCGCCCAGGAAAGGCTTTGTTTCTGGGCTCAGGGAGCGAAGGCTCCCACCCCAGGGGTCCAGAAACATGTCTCATGGTGGCAGGCTGGCGTTTACCAGTCAGGGAACCCACCAGAGGCTGGTCGTTTTTCAGGGGGCATTTCTTAGATGCCCTCTGAGTGCCATATTCATTAAATCCCACACTGGCATCAGTGTGGGTTTAATGTGCTGAGAAGTTTGATACCAAACTTCCCAGTTTTCAGAAAAGCCATTACGGTGCTGTGGAGTTCGTATTGACAAACTCCCAGCACCATATACTCTTAATGGCATTACTGCACTTACAATGTCTAAGAATTGGCTTAGACACTGTAGGGGTACAGGGCTCATGCACCTGTACCCTAACCACTGGTATAGTGCACCCAGCTAGAGGGGTGGCTGACCTATGTCAGGGCAGTGGGTTGTAGGCATGGCACACAGGGATGTGTGCCATGTAGACTCTTCACTTTGTTCTGCACCAAAACACGCAACCTGCAATGGCAGTGTGTGTGTAAAGGTACAGGGCCTCTAAGGGTGGCCTAATAAGTACTGCACCCTTAGAGGCCTTCCCTGTCCACAGTGCCCTTGGTACCCATGGTACCTTTTACAAGGGACTGACATGTGGCCAGAGAGGTCCAATTGGGGGTACAAGGTACCAGTTTTGGGAAAGAACAGAGGCCCTGGGAACCTGATTGGCAGGGTCCCAGGGCACATCAAATCAAAGTGCATCAGTAGTCTAGCCAAAAGTGGGAGGGGTTACTGCAACAGAAACCCAGCTTCCTACAGGATTCCCTTATCCATGTTCTCAATATCTATGGCTCCAATAATGATGACACTGCCTTCTTGAACAAAGTATCAGATAAGATAGGCCACTTACCATGCGATGACCATATCATTTTGGGTGGCGACTTCAACTTACCAATGGATACAATTCTAGATCGCCAATCCACCAGTTGGTATCATCCTCCTAAAACCCTTAAAATACTCCCAAAAATATGCGCTAAATACAATCTCAAGGATGCCTGGCGACTGCAGCATCCCGATTCCAGAGAATATACCTCTTATTCGGCACCGCACAATTCCTACACATGAATCGACTGCATTCTCATTTCAGGTTCATACAAACACCTGACTGATCACTCAAATATATCCCCCAGACTTCTTTCAAACCACTCCTGTATCAGTACCCTCCTAGCGGGGACTAAGTCAAACGCCAAAGCAAAATATGGCAATTTAACAATGATGTAGTGGCCTTGAGGAAACTATATCACATTACCTTATTGACAACGATAAACCAAATACAAATATACAAACAATATGAGACGCTCTCAAAGCAACACTGAGAGGTATCCTTATTGATATAAAAAGTAAGATTAACAAAGACAAAAATAGCCCACTTCTGAAACTAGAGGGAGAAATAAAACGACTAGAACTCTCACATATCCAAAACCTAGAAGGAGATTCCCTCTCCCGCCTCACCACAAAAAATATGAATATAACAACATTCTAAGTGAAAAAGCTGGGGTTTGAATTAACAAATTCAAGGGCCTCAAACTCTGCGAAGGTAATAAAGCCGGCAGACTGCTGGCGTCATAGCTCGAGCACAAACAAAACCAAAAAAAGATAACAATGAAAGATAATAAGAATAAAGTACTTACTAACCCTGAAAACATTCTGAATCACTCTATATGGACGACCAACCTATCAACCCTGAACAATGCCAAAAGTATCTCAGTAACAGGCCTCGAAAAATGTTACTAGACCTGCAGGTCTAGTGACTTAAATAATCTACTCAACCTATTTGTAATGCTCTTGACCCATAAACTGGTTTCAAATGATGTGATCGTTGTCAAATTTAATTTATTGAGCCGCTATTTTCTTCATTATCACATATGAGAGCACCTTCAAATGTGCGAGTTCAGCATGTCTGCTGTACAAAAAGCTCTTTTGTTTGATTTAATAGACTAAACTTTTTTCCATACATAATACAAATCTAGCCACATATAGAATACACATGACCCCTGACTTGCCTCTTAGTTTATTAACAGCATTTTCATCGGGGCGGGCAGAAATGTTTCTCAAATCATTTTAAAAACTATCACTTTTAATAAATACATAATTAAAGCATGAAGTGGTAGCAAACTATCATTTGTAATCAGCAGATTGTACATTGAAATGGCCACAAACTTTCCCACTGACATGCAGCTTTACTGATAAAACTATATAGTGTGCAAACAATAATGTTTGGAAATAGAGTTTCTGCAAATATGTGTCATTTTCACACCACCAAGTAAAGTGTTCTGGTTTGTTTTGCTCCTATTTAACTCTTTGTTTGCATCACACTTCTTAATTACAAAAAATTTGCTTTTGTAATACCGGATATATTTTGAAATATTTGTAACATTAATTTACAGGTTATATATTTAAATGATATGTGTTAGAAAAGAAAAACTGACATCTTCAGACCGCTCACTTGACAAAAACATCTAACACTAGTAATAGAGAGAAAAATATACCTCGTTTTCCAAGCAGCAATTAATTAAAAGACAAACTAACATTTGACCTCTTTCCTTGAACAGACAGCAAATGTGTCAAGATAAAAACAAGATTTAATGGCCTCATTATTGCTCATTCACTTTCTGAATGAACTGAACACCTGCTCCTTTCCAGCCTAAGTTTACTTGCCAGATGGTACAAGTAGATGCTAAAAATAGCTCGACCTGAGTAGGTTTTTCGGGGCCGGAGTAAGCTACAAATACCCTGACTATCAGAAGAAAATAAAACTCACCTATGCAAACCAATTTCCTTGACTAAAACTGCCAATTCAATTGACATGCTAAAAGAAAACAAAGCACCCGGCCCGGGTGGCTTTACGGCAAAATTCTACAAAACATTTTCCCAGTCACTCCAACCGACCATGCTAAAACTTTTAGCCACTTCGTAAATACAGGTGTTATTACAGGTACCACAGCAGAAGCCAACATTGTAGTAATCCCGAAGGAAGGGAAAGACCTAGCATTACCCAAAAATTACAGGCCCATTTCCTTGATTATTTTGGACTGAAAAATCTATGCAAAGATCCTAGCCAAACGCCTTAACCTATTAATAATTAATTCCCAAGTTGGCTTCCTTAAACATAGCATGTCAAACGACAACACTCGTCTTCTGTGCCATGTCCTTGATAAAGCTTCATCAGCTACCTCAGCCTCTGTTGCGATCACACTAGACGCCAACAAAGCGTTTGACAAAGTATCACGGACCTGCCTCGAACAATCCCTTAACGCTTTTAACCTAGGGGACGAATTTATAAAAATGGCCATGGTTCTATATACAATTCCAAGTGCGCGTATCGACATCAAAGAATCCTTATCAGCCCGCTTAAGCTACAAAAACATACCAGACAGGGATGCCCGCTTTCCCCTTCCTTTTTCCTACTAGCATTGGAACCCCTTATCCTAAACATTAAAGGCAACCCCAATATCTCGGGAATCAATTTCAATTGGAAAATAGTTAACATTTCAGCTTACGCAGACGATATTTGATATATGTCTTGACATACACCGCATGTATTATGCACTCCAAGTGCACTTAGTGGAGCGATAGTTAGGGTGATATTTGTATATTTGGTCCCTTGAGGTATTCCACCTTTTTCTTACTTATTATTGTTCTTGCTGATGTCTACCTCGTTGCCCCCACCCCTCCTTCCGTAGCCCTAGTTACTTGCCCTCTCTTTTGGTCTTTTAAAACTGAGTATACGTGTGATTTAGGTATTCTCCCACTGGCTCAGTTGATTAATGGACGGATTATGATTGGATGAATGAGCCTTTGTTCCCAGTGTCGACTCCTTTCTGTATTCTTTGCTCAATGAGACTCTGATCTGTGAATCCTCATTTGAACCTCGTAATAAAGGTTGCAAAAAAAACCTCAGTAAAAGGGAAAATTAACCAAAAATGGCACATTACCTGTTCCCGCTTCTCTGTGCTCTCATTTAAAGATGGGGGAACAGCTTTATTTCTGATGGAGGGGCCTCATCTGACTTTGAAGACGGAAGCACTGGCAGTTGCCAGAGAACCACCAATTACGTGGTATCAATTATTTCCTTCTCGGGGCAGACTTTCCCTGCTGGGAAAAACAGGCATGTAGGGATATTGATGTTTTGTTTCCCAGAAGTAAATCCCAGATGTGGGGATTTCTTTCCTAAAATCACAAGAGTGCCAAACAGTAATCCTGATATCACAGGCCAGTCGACATTGCACAGTTTCTCCAGAAGTGATGCCGCCGTGTTGGTGGGAAAACTTTATTGAATACACCCCAGTTATTCCACTGGGAAATCTAAATATGACAGATGAGGCAGCCCACAGGATCTAAATGTGTTTCTTGATGTTTCAGGTACAGAAGACTCAAATATGAGGTAATGGTTTAAAACTAAAAAAAGTGATTCATTGTTAGTAATGGGAGAAACATTCTCCCTTGGAGACCAGCTCAGCATTGCATTTTCATCCTATGGATAGCTGTTGGTTTCAATTCAAAATGCCAGAACAATAATAGTGATGAAGTAATTGGAACAGTAATATATCAGCATTCTTTTTGACACAGAAGAGAGTTGGACTCTATGACCCGTGAGTCAAATCTATTGCTTTAAGATGTGGTTAACTTGAAATCCCATTTCCTCTTCCTTATTGACACTGCATGGCATTATGGAGGAAAGGAGAATTTTATATACTGCACACTCCAGAATGCTTTTGCTTCTAAGTGCATGTAAAAGATTGAATTCTAAAGTGAGGATTCAGGAGAGAAGTGAAGGAGCTCTCATAAGATTCCAATTTATTTTTGAAAGCAGGAAGGTTGCTGGAGTTGTGTTTGTGTTGGTTGCTCCGTAGCGTGAGACGGCTACTGAGAAGCGAGACTCCTCTGGTGTTGCAGCTTTGGCGGCCTTGCGGTTGTTTCAGCAGAGGGCTCTGGTTGCAGTGTATCTCTTGATTTTTGTCTCTTCTATATGTTGGGGCATTCACTGGAAGGAAGTGAAGGGCTCTGTGGTGCTGGGTGATATTTTTGGGTTTGCTTAGCCTGTAGAGGAGGCTTGCTGTTTGTATCATTTTCTGTTTACTGTAGTCCATTGTAGATGGAGTTGCTGAACTGAAGGCAGGACTAGAGCTCTAACTAAGAGCGTGTATTGTTCGGTGGGAGGCGTGAGGGGTAGATGAAGGGTATTGTATTTTTTATTCTAGATAATTGATGAAAAGAGTACCACTGGTTGAGTTTCCAACCTAAGTTTTGTTTTGGAAAGTTGGAGGGGGCAGCTGGAGTCACTGTCTAGAAGTGGTGGGATGGACCCAAAGCCCAGATTTCAGTCATGGAGCTATTGTTTTAGATTGTTCTGCCTCCTCTGAGTCTCAGTTGGTTTGATTCCATTTAAGAATTGCTTTTATTTGCCAGTGACTCCTAAGTATATTTGCGTGTTTTCAGCATGTGAGCGGAGTAGGAGAGAGTGAGATCTATGTGGTCCAAGAGCAGTTTAACTTCTATTTGCGACAAGGGGTAGCTTGAGGTATCTCACTTGTCACTGGCCATGAGGGACATAAACATACCACTTCATGTGACCATGCTTTGAGAAAGGATTTGAACCATTTAGTGACGGCTTGGTGATGTGGGCCAATGATTGTAGTCTGTGCAGGACAATAGGTTTGCCCACTATATTGAGGCTGCGTATAACTTGAAGAGGATTAGCATACAATATCCATGGTCCACCAGCTCTAGCATTCTGTCCCAGACCTTCATGATGGCGGTTTCTGTCTCGTTTTTGAGGTGTCTGTGGTTCTGTCAGAAAGGTTAAGGTCTGTGGTGGCATTTCTTTAGTCCCTTTGGGAGGCGAGCCCGCGTGGTTGTGGAAGTGAGGAGCAATGTCGTCTTTGATGCTTTACACCTCTTCATTGATAAAGAGTTTAGGGAGTTGTACTGCTAAGACAGGGGAGAGATGGTTCTGGTGCACTGAACGTTGGTGAATGTTTGGACCGTTTATGATAGGTCATCTGGTCTGTTGATTGAGTCTAGCACTTGACCAGAGTATTGTTAATTTCAGCTAAGATAGAGTGTAGTGGGTGAACCAGTCAGAAGGCTTGGAATTGCGATATTTGCTAGGCAGATTGTAAGTTGCAGCATTGTTTCTTGTGTTGCTTTAGGGAGTCTGAGAACCTGGGATTGCTTCTTTTCCTGATTGGGCCTGGAGGGGACACACATGTCCACTGTGATGGCAATATTTGTGTGCAGGGATGCCAGGAGAAAGTTGTGTGGCTTTTACCTGAAGTAAAGCTTGCAGCTTGTTCGCCCTTGAATGTGGGGTAAACTAAATAAATGACAGGTGGAATCATTCATTCATAGCACGACTCACTTGCTGGATGTAACGTTAGTTATTTTCTAAAACTATACAATGCTTGTTCTTTCCCCCACAGCATTGTACTGCCTCCCAAATGGAGCGCACATCTTGTAAAATTGACTCATACTTTTAGACCCTTGTGTTCCAGTCATTCTAGCGTGGACCCCAACCTGCCGGCTCATGTTTGTTCACTTCTGTTTTAAAAGCCTTCTCAACACCGCATACCTCGTTGTTGTAAGGCACCAATCTGCTATCTGCTGAGGTACGACAATGCCCCCTAGACACGGAAGTTAACATATATTAACAGTTGCTTTGAGCCTCTTGATGCCTGCTCCACTGGACGTGGTCGCTCCACCTTTTAATGTTTCCTCATCTCTATCTGTAACAGTTTCAAACGCTTCTTTCTATAAAGACTTACCGCGTGTCCAGAAAATCATGAAGACAAATGTATTAATTCTGTTTATCGTCTGTCTCGTACAGGTAATTCAAGTTTTAGGAAAGCTTTTTCAATTCCCCAAAACAATCATTGGAATCTGAGGCTACTGGTCTGCTTTTCAAACAGGATCTCGAGCGGTCGCTCCGGGCAGTATGCTGAAGAAGGAAGAGGAGCTGAGGCCCACTCCGATGGATCATCGTAACACTGAAGCGGGAAAGCTCAGCCCTGACCCAAGCTTGGGTAAGGTACCTGCTTTTATTGAGTGTGTGAGTGAAAGCATTTGTGGAGAGCTAAACATGAGCTGAGTCACAGGGCCAGTTGTATCAATATTAGAAAAAGCGATAACCTAATTGAGTTTTCCTGCGAATCGCAATTAGGAAATCGCTATTTTTAATGTATGTTTATGATTCCTAGTAGGTCTCAAATCGACATACCTCATGAATATTAATGAGGTAGTGTAGGAAAGTAGGATCTGCTTTTATGGTTACCCCCACTTTTTGCCTGGTGCTATGCTGTTTCTGCCTAGTCTGACTGGGATCCTGCTAATCAGGACCCCAGTCTCTGTGCTTTCTCCCCTAAATTGGTATGGTAAGTACTTGGGTACATCCCAGATTGGACACTGGTGTACCCTTGTCAGTCCCTAGTATATGGTACTAAGGTACCCAGGGCATAGGTACCCCAGGGGTCCCCCAAGGGCGGAAGCATGCATTATGCCACCCATGAGGGACAATTCAAACTGTAACTACAGGCCTGCCTTTGCAGCCTGTGTAAGCTGGTGCTAGCACCACTTTCGAAAGTTATAGGTTTGCCTATATCCAAGGTCACTACATTTAAAACCTATAAGTCACCCCTAAAGCAGGCCTTTCAATCCTGAAGGTGGGGTGCTCGGTTCTAAGTGTGAGGGTGCCCCTGCATGAGCAGGACACCCCTACAGTCTTCGTAGTTCATTCTCCCGGGCTGTAAATGCATCAGCCATTACGATACATAGAGTGGCCATGCGTCATTACGCGATGACCATCTCTAAACTGGCTGTAATGAACCCTATCATGTTTGGTATCAAACATGTTCATGTTGGAATCATACCCCCCACACCGTAAACGGTGTGGGGGGTATGATTACATGCACTGTAAATCTCCTCCGGGAAGCCCACAGTGCTCCCGGTACCAGTTTTCTTGACCTAGACAGCACAACATGGCTGCTGCCGACCAGAGACATGATTCTGCCCTCCTGTTACTGAGCCAAGCTCGAGCAGGAGAAATACCAGCATTTGTAAAGCGCACAGCTACCTCCGGAGAGGTGTCCCGGCGCTGGGGGCCCTTGGGAAGATTAAGCAAGCTATTGCCCAGAGTCGCATGGTGCTGGGCTAACCTGCCGCCGGCACCGGGGATCGAACCGTGAACCCCGTGGTCCGGAGTCAGTCACCCTGGCCGCTGCGCCACACCTCTTACACAAGAAGGCAGAACAATAGGTATCCTGTCACAGGGAGGTGTGACCACCTCCCAGACAGGGTTTAGTGTATTGGGGCCGGGTGGGAACGCTTGCCAGCGCCACTCAGTCTGTTTGTAGGGCCTTTTGGTGCCCTCCTTGCATAGTCCAGTTCAAACCAGCTCAGGGAGCCGTTAGCTCCCGCTCTGGCGCGAAACTGGACAAAGGACATGGGAGTATCCTCCCTACTGTCCGACCCCTCCCCTGGGATGGAACCCTGAATTGTCCCAACCCTTTTCTTAGGGTACTTAAGGGCTTACCTGAGGGTGGGCCCCTAGATTCGTAGTGGGACAAGATTAATTTCAAGACACCACCTCGACCGTCTGGGCACTTCGGACTTCACTGAACTTCGCTTTGGGCATCAAGGCTGCAACTGAGAAGACTCCTGCTGCTCCTGATCTCATCACTCTGCTCGTCTGCTGCAACATCCGTGCCTGTTCTCCATACAGGAACCTTCCAAGGCCTGTGGGCATCCAAGACACCTGAAGGAATCTCCCTTGAAGGGAAGGAGTAATTTCCCTGCATCTGCAGGCACCGCAACTAAGCTGACCGTTCTGCTGATCCTGGGCTCCCACGGACTCCGAAAGGATCAGCAACACAGGTGGTGGTACTTCACATCCCTCGAGGCCTGCCCTGTCCTTTCACCAAGTTTGAGGCCAGTATCCCTCGCAGGAGCCGCAGGAACTGAACCTTTGTGCACCGCGTCGACTTGCAGTTGCAAAGGCTTGTTGGCTTCCTTCCACCAAGATCTTAGGGCTCCAAGTAGCCCCAACCTCAAGCATCCCCTGTGACCAAAATCTTTGTCCTCACCGCATCACTTGCACCGTGGGCCTGCATCTCTGGTGAGCTGCTCGAGGTCCTCTCGCGACTCCAGTGCCTCCGGCCTGTGGGTCCTCTCGAGGGTCATCTTCGTATTCTTTGGGCTCCTCTGATTGCTCGGGGCCTGCTCTGACTCCCCTGCTTGTGGCGAGTCACCTGGACCTTGCTGGTCCCGACACTGTACCCTCTTCACTTTCCTCGTTGGTTGCAGTTGCAAAGGCTTGTTGGTGCTCCCGGCAGACACCGACCCCTCAACTATCAATATCCAACGTGGGACAGCTCGTGCACGGCTCCTGGTCTTCCACAGCATCGCCTGGTCCGCACAGCTGCAGTTTCAAGGTCACTCTCAGCTCTCCTGCAACACTCTACTTCGGTGGGCATTCATCTTCCGGGCCTCCCGGTCACTTCCAAGTGGCATAGACTCTGTCCCCTCTGCTTGCAGGTACTTCTTGACTTGAATCCACCTTTTGGTTCCACGAGACACTTTCACCTTATCCAGCAGTGGCATCTTCCTGAAGTCCGACAGCAGTTTCCGACCCCACTTCACACCTATGCACCCGGCTTCCCTGGTGTAGGTGTCCTGGTTCCTATGGTATCCATGGATGGGGTGGCACTCCAACCTTCTGTCTTCCACGTGGTGTCTTCAGGGTCTACTGGGAAGGGTCCTTTTTCTTTGAAATTGCAACCGCGACTTACCCATTGACTTGTATTCATCCTGCGGTCGTGTTGCCACTCTGCACACGGCCTCCGTGGGGCTCCTGGTTACTTAGCTCGGGTGGTTTCTTGGGTCTCCGGCACTTCTACGTATTCTGGGTATAGTCTTGACTCGAGTCGTGGTTCGCATACCAATATTTTAGTATATGGTTTGGTCTCCCCCTGGTGACCCCTGTGTATTTCGTGCAACTCACCTGTTTCTATTGAAAAGTATTGTGTGCATTGTGTATATCTCCGGCTAGGAGATATCTATATGTGTTAGTGAGTGTCTTATAATAAATACATATTTTTATAAATATACTGTGTGGTTCTTTTTCACTTAATCTATATCAATTAGATTATGTTCTGATGAAACAAGCTGATTTACACTCCTTCTGGACTAAGCTTCCACTTAAGGGTTGTCTGGATTGGTGCAAGGTGCCCACTTACATAGGTGTACACCATATACCAAGCCAGCTTCTCACAGGTAGGTCTCAATTTGCGACCCATTAGAAATCAGCACCATGACGGGGATGGTGGCCTGCTGAAGTCAGCAGACCACCATGTCTGTCATTGCTTTTAAATAAAACCGTCTCTTCTTCTATATATGCAATCCTTAAAGGAAAATGGGATGTGTTTAAAAAGAAAAGTTTCGTTTTTTAATTTTGATTGTTTAAAAATAGTCAGTGCTCCCGTAGACCACTGCCTTCTCTTAAATAAATTTTAAAAAATGTGTCCACATTCACAAATGCGGATGCATTATGACTACACTTCGCTAGTGGGTACATTTTTTTCTTAAACTTCTTTTTATTAAACAGACGTCAGTGATAGTGTACAACATTACTTCATTCATTATTTGATTATACATATGCGTCCCTCCTCGCATCATACTTTACAATCTTTTGGTACGGCAATATTCACGGATCAACAAACAACCCTAAGAGGACCCCAATCCTATGTACCCCCACCCGCCTTAGTAGTCTAACTTCCCTTATGGATTCCTGTATGTGTCCCAATGGTTCCACACTTTTTCCCATTTTTTGGGGCAACCTCTACCCTCATATATTGTCTTCTCAGCTGCGCAGCACCAATACATATCTATTTTCCATTGCGCTAACGCCGGTGGTTGAGTGGCTCCCCAGGCCCCAGCGATATTCCTCTTGGCCACCATTGCCGCCACCAGTAGCCACATGTTTTGATATTTTGTCCACGTCTGGTCCCCTGATACACAGAGTATATGCCACCTGGCCTCCGCAGGAACTGTCTGCCCAATAACCACTGACATTACCCGCGTTACCTTCCACCAGAACCGTTGTATTACCGGGCAGTCCCAAATTATATGAAAGAAGGTGAGTCTCTGTTTGCACCCCTGTTGACCGTCCTCCGTGAGAGTGCGTCCCAACTTATACATAAGTGTGCTAGTGGAGTAAGACCTATGGAGAATTCTTAACTGTACAAGTCGGAATCTTGCTCTAATCGCTACTTCTCTAGGGCTTTGCACAGCCTCCGCCCAGTCATCATCTTCCAATAACCCAACGTCAGACTCCCATGCCTCCCGTAGCTTTTTGAGGAGATCCGGGGAATTATTGATAATCTTTCTATGTGTGCAGGACAGTGCCTTTTCCGGGATGGGGTCCAATACTAATCTGTCTTCCAATGGGCTATATTCAGGGAGTTACTCCCCTTCTTTGATGTCCCTGCGCAGTGCATGTCCCAATTGTAAATAGCGATATCGTTCTGTGTCTGCTAACTGGTACTCTTTTTGTAAGTCTGAGAACGAGCTTAACGCCTGTCCCCTCCATACATCTCCCAGGTGCACTATATCTATCAGTTTCCATTTGCCAAAACCTTGCAGTTTGCCAACCTCTCTTAGCATATCGCTATCCCACAGCGGGGTCCTTTCTGTCAATCTGTTATCCCATCCTAGGAATCTATTGGCCCTCATCCACACATCTAACACAGTCTTAGTATGTGGTGGCATACTTTCTTTTCCTGCCCGTCCATACAGTGCTCCTGTATATCCTCTGGCCCCCATCACCCAATGGTCTACACAATATGCTGGGTCATTCCTGTCTGTAAATATCCAGTCATTGATCATCATTAGGTGCGATGCCCAATAGTATTTCTAGAGGTCTGGAATGGCCAAGCCACCTTCATACACTCCTCTCTGCAGTTTGGCAAGTGCAATCCTTGCACCTCCTCCGTCCCTCAGCAGTTTCCTCAACTCGCTGTCCACTTCCCTAAAGAATTTGTCAGGTATTAGACATGGGGTGTTCTGCAGGATGTACAACATTCTTGGCAACTACATCATCTTGAATAGAACCGCTCTCCCCATCAGGGATATCGGCAGAGTCCTCCAGTGGGCTACATCCCTCTTTAGGTGTTCTAACTGTGGCTGTAGATTTCCAACCAGAAATCCCGCATCTGTTTTGGTTATCAGTATGCCCAGATATTTAAAGCTATCTTTAACCTGGAGTTTAATTTCCTCCCCGAGCACCAGCGGCGGTCTGTTTGATAACATGTACAAGAGAGATTTATCCCAGTTAATCTGGATCCTGAGTACCCCTCAAATAATTTAAAAATCTGTAGTAGCCGGCTTACTGTGAATCGTGGTCTTGTCGCGTACAGGAGGACATCGTCTGCATATAACGATATTCTCTCTTCCCATTGATCCCCCCTCTGAGATTCCGGAGATCACTGGATCCCTCCTCACCCATGCCGCCAGCGGCTCCAACGCCAGTGCAAATAGAACTGGGGAAAGAAGGCACCCCTATCTCGTTCCCTTAGGAAGGGCAAAAGAGCAGGACACCGAACCATTCACTCGCACCCTGGCCAAGGGATTTTTATATAGCAATTTAATCCAAGATTGAAATCTGGGACCAAACCCGAATCGTCCCAAGACCTCGAACAAGTAGTGCCATTCGATACTGTTGAACGCCATACGAGCGTCAAGGGACAATAGTGCCGCTTCCACCCCTGGATTGGATCTTACTAGGTGCATCTCCCTGTAGAAGCATCTAAGATTAAGCCTGGTGCTCCGGCGAGGCATAAAACCAGATTAGTCTTGGTGTATCAAAGTTGTGATTGGCCCCAGGAGACGACCTTAGCCAGTATTTTGACTTCCATGTTCAGCAAGGATATTGGCCGATACGAGCTGCATTGATCTGGTTTGCCAGCCTTGGGGATTACAACAATGGTTGCCGTTCGCTGATCTATTGGTAAACTCCCCTTTTCCCTCGCTTCGTTAAACATATCCAGTAGATACGGGGCCACCACACTCGCCGTGCATTTAAATAGCTACACGGGTAGCCCATTTGGTCCCGGTGCCTTCCCTGCCTGTAAATCCTGTATAGCACCTATTATTTCTTCAGTCGTTATATCTTTCTCGATGCCTTCCCTATCGTCGTCGAACAACACCGGGAGTCTCATTTCGGCTAGCAATTCCCTGCAGTCCGTCTCTGACCTAACAGGGGTAGACGTGTATATTTCTTCATAGTATTCTGCAAAGACCCGCGCCATGTCCTCCCCAGTAGTGCACATGTCTCCTCGTTTGTCACGTATCTCTGCAACCCACTTTCTGTCCCTGTCTCTCTTTTCTAACCAGGCAATCATTTTATTGGCCTTATCCCCCAGATCGTTCACTCATCTCTGCGTGGCTAGCGCCACCGATCTCGCGGCGTTATTCGCCAGATCTCGCAGTTCCTACCTCCTGTGTTCCAATCGGTCCGCTAGTGCCTGGTCAGTTCTTCCTCCCTCTCTCTATAAAGCTTGCCTCCATCTCTACCACTGCCGTCTCCAGTCTGTCCCACTGTAGCCTTTTTAGGTCTCGCCTAGCGACGCAGCGCATGCTCTGCTCGCTTTGGCGAGATCTATTGTTGTCGATTTCTTTCGCGAAGGGGGACAGTACATGTGCACGCGTACGGAGGACAGGATATGTGCACGCGTACGGCTCGTGGCGGTAGCACAAGGGACAGCAGATGTGCACGCACGCGTCCTGCTCGCTCGCTCCCTCCCTCCCTGTCTCTATCAGGCCCCTTCTGTTTTCATTACATGGCGGTTATTTGCTTTCTGTCTTGCGCGCTCCCTCCCTTTCCATCAGGCTCCTTCTGCTTTCATTGTATGCCGCCCCTTCTGCATCATTATATGCCCAGCACGCTGCTATTTGCTTTCTGTCTTGCGCGCTCCCTCCCTCCCTGTCTCGATCCTTATGTGCCAAACGTGTTTCTTCATTGGCAAACCATTGGGTGCGTTTCCGGTTGCAATGCCACGGTTTCCTGCTGATGGTGCAGGTGGACTTCCATTACTGCCCCTTCTGGAAACTTCTGTGGCACCCCCGGTTCATCTCTGGGTGGACAGCTAAGCCCAATCTTGCAGGATCTGCCGCAGGCATGTTCGGGTGTCTGGTAGCCGGAACACTGGTGAGAGACCGGCGAAAGCAGGATTGTAGGGCGGGGTTTGTAGATTCAACAGTGGCAAGCGCCGAGTGCACAACCAACTCAGACACCCAGATACTGGCTGCACAGCAGCACAGCCATGACAAGAACCACTAACAAGGCCAACATGACACTGCTGTGAGCAGGGTGACTTGTTGATAGTAGTGGGATCACAAACAGCTGTGGGCTCACAGGGAGCTGTAGTTTCACTTTCCCATTAAACACGTTAGTGTGCAAGTCTCGGCGTGCTCAATCCAGTGGGCTGAACACTATGACTGGGTACCTAACCGGCACCAGAGACATAAACCCTGTGGGCTTTTCCACAGCTAGGCAGCCACTGACTGACTCAACACAAGCACTAACGCACCGAAACTCACGTCAGGCCAAACACTGAATAGCTAAATATTAGCTTCACTAACAAGTGACAGCAGACCGAGATTGAACTGCACTGGCACAAAACCCCTAAGCAAACACTGATCACAACTCATTGCACGATAATCCAAAGAATACAACTCCCAGTGTGCATCGGGATGTTAAATGCAAGCCCAGCACTGCATGCATGGTGCTGTGTCAACATGGGGCGATTTGGCCACCCAAACGAGTGGCAGAGGCCAGCATTTTCATCACTTCCCCGCATGCCTTTCGTGGGGCTGAAGTAGCTTTTGAGCGCCCTCAGGTAAAGCCACTGACGCTGTGGATAATTGCCAAGAACTGAGCTGGAATGCTGCACAGAGGAGCCAAAGTTCACCTGCGCTAATGCAGTTTCACTGCTTACGAGGAGCCAAGGAAAGGAACAGAGCAGACAGAGAAAGAAGAACTTTGTACGAGGTGAGGCACGGATTGCTGGTGGGAACGAAGTGTCATCACATTATAACAACTATAGCGCCGCTTACAAATCACATTATGTATGTGGCCCTGGGGCGCCCTTGCAGGCTGATCGGAAAATCCATATTACTGTTGCCAATGCTTGTGTCCCCTGCCCCCGCTTGCTCCCCGCCCCCGCCTGCTCCCCTGGCACACCCCTGCGATTGGCACCGGTTTCACGTTTTCTCACCATCGCGGTCTCCTATCTTGCTTCACTGCTGCTTAAAAGAACATCATTTTTTGAACTGAACTACCACATTTTCCAAAAACACTGTAAAATCATTATCTATATCTAGATTTTCTCATGAAAAACTTTACATTTTCGCCTATTATACTCACAGTGCATATGAATTCCCGTAACACAAGTAATTTCCCTATTGCACAGCGCATACATTCCAGCTGTCTTTTTTTGTTGTTGTGATTTACGACTTCAGGCCCCAAGGCGAACCGTCCTCTCAGACCGATTTAAAAATTCCCAGACTTGTGTTGCAAAGGGGCGGGGGAGGGGGCATTTTCTCGTTTCTACTCCTTTTCACGAATCCCCCCCAGTTTTGCTAGCTGCAAAAGAGACTAGAAATATTTCACTCCCATGAGTGATACTGCAGGTCCCTAACTCCTTATGTTAGACATTCCTATTCTTATATTTTTCATTGAAGAGAAGCTTATTGCAGTCCGAGAGAGAGACTGTCTTTTAACTTTTACTATAAACAGTCTCTGTGCTGCAGTTCTCCTGTGTTTACAAAGATGCTGTGTCTTGTTTGACTCCTATGTTCTTTTTTGGTTCATTGTGACTTAGAGCGATGCCTTCCTGCACCCATCTGGGTGTGTGTGTCCAGTTGACTCCCTTTCCCTGTGAATGCAATGGCACCTCTTGGTTCCCTCCAGGTCTCTTCTGCCAGTTCTCCTAGTTGCATGAGTTTGTGCTGCAGAAGTTATATAGCTGCATGTCGTCTGCTGCCAGTGTACAGACCTGTACTTAACGTTGCTCAAATGTTTTAGCAGTATCGGAGTGCTGAAGCTGTGTCTCTGTTCCCAGTGGTAATTCCTCATTCTGAGTCCTCGAGGCAGTGCTGCAGCTGCTTCTCTGGTCCCAGTGGTAATTCCTCATTCTGAGTCCTCAAGGCAGTGCTGCAGCTGCTTCTCTAGTCCAAGTGGTAATTCCTCATTCTTAGTCCTCTAAGCAGTGCTGCTAGCTGATTCTCTGGTCCGAGTGGTAATTCCTCATTCTAAGTCCTCGAAGCAGTGCTGCTAGCTGCTTCTCTAATCCGAGTGGTAATTCCTCATTCTGAGTCCTCTATACAGTGCTGCTAGCTGCTTCTCTGGTCCCAGTGGTAATTCCTCATTCTGAGTCGCCTAGGCAGTGCTGCAGCTTCTTCTCTGTTTCCAGTGGTAATTCCTCATTCTAAGTCCTCTAACCAGTGCTGCAGCAGTGTCTCTGTTCATACTTCCACTGCACTCCAAACCAAAACACATAGGTAAAAGAGATTATCATTTACAACGCCAATAGCTCTAACTCTAAAAAATGCGAGACCTATTGCATTGCAAATGCTTGTTTCCTTGTTGCTGCTGCCTATACAGGCCTGGATATGTCTGCTTATAACTGATTTAAATGCTTCCCACAAGGTGCAGGCCACATCGACCGTACCCTCATTTTCCTGAAAATAGTGTTGCGCCTGCTCCCTAACTTTGTTGGTATCTTCCTTGTTTTTAAAGAACCACGAGTTTAGTCTGGGCGGTAGAATATTGGTTTGTGTCGGCCCCCGCACCATCACCTCCACCGGAGAATGGTCTGAGATACCTCGTGGACCAATTCGGGTATTAGAGAACCATGCTTCACCCCCCCCCCCCTGTGTGTCAACATGTGGTCTAAGCGAGAGTAACTACGGTGTGCTGCTGAGTAAAAGGTGTATTGGCGAGTTCCTGGGTTATGTAACCGCCAAAGATCCACCAAGCCCACAGCCTCCACAAAAGCTCAAAGGGGCTCCACCCCTCTCTCTCCAGTTGTCGCGGTTTCCCTATCTAGCCCTGGGTCAATAGTAGAGTTCATGTCACCTCCCAACATCAGTAACCTAGATGGGAGATCGACCAGTAGGGCCCCCAGCGCTGTGAATGCCTCGGACTGCATGGCCGGCTGAATGTAACTTGAGACAACATTAATAGCCTGCCGCTCCCAATTCCCCGTAAGGGCCACAGACCTTCCCAGGGGGTTGTGCCAAATCTTCTCTACCACCAGTGGGAGACCCGTCTTTACAAGTATTCCCACTCCTCTGGATCCGGTTGTGGAGCCGGGTGGGCGACTAGCTTGTATCCGTATCTATCTAGTGCTCGGTATCTATGGCCCTTCAGGTGAGTTTCTTGAAGCAGCACCACGTCTGGGGAGTGTCGATGTAAGTACTGTCATACTATCATACGTTTAATAGGATTCCCCAAACCATTCACAATCCAAGACATAACTTTAAGACTAGTAGCCCCTCGGTGCTCCCCTTGGTGCCTCCCTGTCGCGTTCTGACCCTTTCCCTGTAATGTCACAGCCCCTGAAGACGCCATGTGTGTATTGGTTTCCCCACCACACTCTAAGCATGCTGTACTAACATCTTACACTGACGTTTCAATAGTAAATAACCAGTACTACAATAGAAACATAATAAACACATCATTCCTCCTATGTAACTAACCCCCACCCTGCTACCCTGCTGGCGGGTGTTACAACCCCCCACCTCCCCAACTCGCAGAGTGCCTGTCGCCCCGAACCTAGTAACTAAAATGGGGTTGGCCGGTGCCAAACTGTAGGAGCTCCCCCTCCAGACCCTCCTTCCACCTTGCTTGATGCTGAGTTCTGTTCTCTCCTATTCAGTGCTCTCCGATGTCGTCTTTTGCTGCTCTCGCCATCTCCCACGTTGAGAGTTGGGACCCACATTGCGCAACCCCTCTAGCCACTCCCATGCCTCCTCTGGGGAGCTGAAGTACCATGTTTTCCCTTCGGCGACAACTCTCAATTTTGCCGGAAACATCATAGAGTACTTGAGTTCTTTGGCCCGTAGTTCCCTTTTTACTCCCTCAAATGCACGTCTTTGCCGTTGGACATTTAGTGTGAAGTCAGGGAAAAATCGGATCACAGCATTCTCATGTCATAAGTCACCATGCTGGCGCGCCGTCTGTAGGATGGTGTCCCTATCTCGGAAGTTGAGAATCCTAGCGATGATTGTTCTTGGCGGAGCGCCTGGCTTAGGCTTAGGGATGGGCGCCCTGTGTGCACGTTCAATAGTGAAGTAGTTGGAGATGCGCTTTGGCTTCAGGTGGTTTAAAATCAAGTCCTCCAGGAATAGGTCGACACTGGGCCCCTCCATGCCCTCCGGAACCCCCACCACTCTTATATTGTTCCTGCGTGCCCGCCATTCTTGGTCTTCCAATTTGGCCGCCATTACGTCTTGTTGTTTTGTGAGGGCCTGGACCCGCTCCTCTAGGCTCTTTGTGCTGGTCTGGAACTGCGTCACCTCTTTTTCGGTTGCGGCTACCTTGTCCGACATTTTCCTTAGGTCTGCTCTCAGGAGATTGACGTCCACAGTCACTGCATCTATTTTAGGATCTATTGTGCCCTTAAGATCCGCTATGGCCGCCATGATCGCTCTCAGTGAGGGTTCCGCCGGCTCCTCCGGATGTTGACCCTGAGATGCCGCCGCCTGAATTGGGACCGCGTATTTATCCATTTTATTTGTCTGCGCCTTTGCGTGTTCCTTTGGCTTCATTGCGGTGCGTTCCGTGGCAACCTTATATGATTATGGGGAGACCGAGGACTCCAGCACTCTAGTCCGTTCTCCTTCGTGGGAACTATGGTCCTGTCCCCTCTTTCCCTGGGGCAACCTGTGCTCAGCATGCGTGGTCTCCTTATCAGCTGTCGTGAGTCTTGGTTCGTTCCCTCTCTCGTTGCAGGTGCGTTATCTTTCACTTGGGATCGACCCCTCCTTGTGATGCCTTAAAGCCTTTTTCTGTTCCAAGCCGTTTCTCGTGCGATCTGTATGGGCTACACACCGTATGTCCCAGTCCGCCAGTGTCTCCGTTCTTGCTACCTCACTGCACCTTCCAGCCGTAATCTCGTGTGTGACCGTTATCCTCCCGATCTCCTAGTTCCCAAGGCCACCTGGTTGGTCTCCGTTATGTTTCTCTAGCTCTGCGTGTCGTTGTTCTATGGATCTTGTCCGGCCTTTCGGTTCTCGTTATCTACTCCCGGTTGCCCACGCACATCCTCACTCCTGTCCGGGGCCACCGTCTCGCTGTATGGCCGTGCACAGCCTCACATCCCCCGCCTGCGGCGATGAACCACGGTTAAAAAAAAAAGGGGGGAAATTAGGGATGATTCTCAATTGCAGAGGTTCAGGGTGTGCAATCGGCCCTAAACCTGCGGTTTCCTCTGTGGTGACGCGGGGGGCGGGGGTGGAGCAGAACCGGTCCCTCCGATCTGCAGCCTACTTGCTGATCCTTTCTTGCTGTTACGCGCCGATTGTGCTCCTGCTTCGGCCGCAACGAATGGCCGCCTGCCTCCTCACTCTCCCCGCTGGCAGCCCACGGTGACCCAACGGTGCCTCACCAGTATGTCTGCCCTCACCTCCCGGTCTCCGGATGTATCTGGTGTACGTGCTTCTGTCCACCGGCCTCGGCCAGCCGTGATAATTGGGGTGCCTTCCAACCCCGCAAGCTCCTGGCGTGTCTGGCAGCAAGGCCGAAAGTCGTTCTTTTCCCGTGCTGCTGTGTGGAAGGCGGGAGGAGCCAGGCCTCGTCCTCCGCTATGGGGCCTACTTGCCCCCGCTCCATCTGCTGCGGCCCTGCTGTATTGTGGCGCCCCCTCGCTGTCGGCGGCTGCTCGCCTCTTTTTCTCAGGCCTCCGGTAGTGCACAGTGACGTGGCGTCGTCCCACCAGCTCCTCCCTGCCCGGCTCCCGGCCGCGCCTGTTGTTCGCGTCTCCGCTCACCAGTCTCTGACCAGCCTCGTGGGTAGGGGCTCCACCAGCGCCACTTCTTCCCCGGATTCGGTGGCGGTCTTATGCCCTTGGCACTCCGCCTCAAAACGATAGCATTTTCTTTGCTACCTGATCGGCTAAATGTACGGATGTTACGGGTTTCAGGGACCCGAGGGCCGGAGCTCCGCTAAAACACCGCCATTGCAGTCGGCGCCGAAGCCACGCCCCCCGGTAGTGGGTAAATTATTAATGTTTTGCTACCGGAATTCGGTTGCAAAACATTAACACATACCATTCCGATTCGGTATTTGGAAGGGACACCCTTTCCAAATACCAAAACGGTATTTAGTTGCAAACCAAAATTGCAATTTTGTAACGTGCGATCATTTCACAGGTAGAGTTTGATACATACCAAAATGCTTTTTTGCTGTTGCAAACAGGCCGGTTCACACTGGAAAAAAGCTTGATAAATGTGGTCCATAGACTCTTGTAGGAAAAGGAAGTGGAGGCGATAACAGGGCGTTATCAGCCAGTATCTGTGGTGAATACTGACATTTACTTCTGTTTCTCCAATGCTTCTGGTACTGTTGCAGTCCACATGAATTGTCCAGTTACTTCCTTTGTACTCTTGCATCTCTACCTCCTCCATTACCTCCCACCTGCTGGATCCCTCACTCTCTGGATGCAGAGCAGCACATAGAACGGGAACTTCCTTATTAGCTGCCAGTGATTCCGTCAGGTTCATGCTGGATGAGGGTGAGACTACGGCCCTCATCCTCCAAGATTCATCTGTGGTGTTTGACATGATTTCCCACGCTGTTACGATAAAGAGACAACATGAGTTGGGCCTGTCTACGAAGGCTCTCAGATGCCTCACAGACCGATCTGAGTCATTTTTTTCCCTCCATTTAAAACCAACTTTGTGTCTTTCCCATGTGATGTACCCCAGGGTTCATCCCTCAGTCCAAATATATTTATCATTTATATAATGCCCCTGGCTCGAATTGTGAGAGAGAAGGTTTTCGAATTTGTATCATATGGAGATGGTACCTTCCTGGCAGACAATGTTAAAACAACTAGATCAAAGTTCTTGAACTGTCTAAACAACGTGGCCACATGCATGTGGGATCCATGTCTGTGGTACATGTTATGGGATTCTGCAGATGCTTTGCAAAATGTTCCACTGGCTCCCACTGCATTGCAGGAAGACTGTCATCCCTTGACCCTTGACCCTGCTCTCAAGCAGGTCGCTTCCACTCCGCCGCAACAGCACCACCTGTTGTGACCGCCCCCCCAGCTCGCTGCTGCTGCCTGACGCGAGTTCGAGGCCCTCCTCCACCCGCAGGCTACCACCTGCGCCTCATCCCTGGTGGCCAGTGGTAGGCCTTAGGTTTGCTCTCTGCATTTGTATTTTGTATTGTTTTTGGCTGTTCTTGTCATTTGTTATTGCTTAATTTCCTTTTTCTCCCTCCTGTTATTTCTTGTGCCCTGTTTTGCCTTCTGTTCCCTCCGCCGTCCCTCACCTGTTTTTTCCCGCTGCTGCGTCCCTGCGGCCCCGCCCTCCTGCTCGCCCATTCGCCGCCCCGCTCCCGCCTCCCAGCTGCTCTTCCCTCCCACCCCCCCTGATATGGAGGCCGCTGCGCGGCCGCGCCAAAGGCGCGCCTAAGGCAAGCCCGTCTGCGCCCATCCGCGCCTGGACCGCGCCCAGCGCCAGAACTCCTGGCCCCCGCGAGCGCCACGACGCCCGCCTCCGCTACGATGCCAGCACCCTCCACGCACTCAACGCCGGACGATCACACACCTGCTTCCTGGCCGCCCCGAAGCGCACCCAAGGACCCTTCTCCTGCCGGAATTGCAGCTTCACCAGCATCCGACCCGCCAAACCACCCACCGTGACAGGACGCAACCACCTCAGATGCATACTCCTGAACACCCGCTCCGCACGCAAACACGCCGTCGAACTCTGGGACCTGCTCGACTCATCCTCCCCGGACGTCGCCTTCCTGACAGAGACCTGGATGAACAACTCCTCGGCACCCGACATCGCCATAGCCATCCCGGATGGCTACAAGATCACCCGCAGAGACCGCACCAACGGAGTAGGAGGGGGAATTGCCATCATCCACAAGTCCACCCTCAAGGTCTCGACCAACTCCGACGACACCCTCAGCACCGCCGAACACCTACACTTCCAGATCCACACTGATCCCAACACCACCTTCAGAGGCACTCTGATCTACAGACCCCCCGGACCCCGGCCTCAGTTCAGCGACTCCATCACCGACTTCATCAGCACACACGCCCTCGCCTCCACGGACTACATCCTCCTCGGAGACCTGAACTTCCACCTCGAGAACAACAACAACACCAACTCCACCACCTTGATCGACAACCTCGCCAACCTCGGACTCAGACAGCTCGTCACGACACCCACCCACTCTGCCGGCCACACGCTTGACCCCATCTTCTTCGCAAGCTCCCAAGTCTCCTTCAGCCACACCACCGAACTCCACTGGACCGACCATCGCTGCATCCACTTCACCTTCCGGAAACCCACCACGCACCACCGCACCCAACAGACCCCCCGCCGCAGATGGAGCAAAATCAGCGAAGAACAGCTAAACACCGCCCTGGCCCGAAGCCCACCCACGGACCCCAACGCCGCCGCCAGCAACCTCAGGCGTTGGATCGACGACTGCGCCAACACCCTCGCCCCGATCAAGAAACCCTCCAACAGTCGCACCAACAAGAGTGCCAGCTGGTTCTCCACAGACCTCCAGTCCTCCAAACAAACCTGCCGTAAACTAGAGAAGAAATGGCGCCACAAACAGACACCAGAGAACCACGCAGTCCACAAGAACGCCATGCGCCAACACCATCACCTCATCAGATCCGCCAAAAAGACCTCCTTCAAGGACCGCCTCGACAACAACGCACACAACAGCAAAGAGCTCTTCAACATCGTGAAGGAACTCTCCAACCCCAGCTCCAATACCAACGACATCCCACCATCGCAAGACCTGTGCAACTCCCTCGCCTCCTTCTTCCACCGCAAGATCGCAGACATTCACGACAGCTTCGACAACCAGACCACCACGACAGCCAGCGACACCCCAAGCCCCACGGCCACCACCCACAGCGACCCCCTGCTCACCTGGACTAGCATCAACGATGACGACACCATCAAAATCATGAACACCATCCACTCCGGCTCCCCGTCAGACCCGTGCCCACACCACATCTTCAACAAAGCCAGCGCCGCCATCGCACCCCATCTCCGCAAGGCCATCAACATCTCCTTCGAGACCGCAACCTTCCCGGAGAGCTGGAAGCACGCCGAGATCAACGCCTTGCTCAAGAAACCCAAGGCAGACCCGAGGGACCTCAAGAACTTCCGGCCCATCTCCCTGCTCCGTTCCCGGCGAAGGTCATCGAGAAAACCGTCAACAAACAGCTGACCCGCTACCTCGAAGAGAACAACATCCTGGACCCGTCCCAGTCCGGGTTCCGCAGCAACTACAGCACCGAAACTGCCCTCATCGCCGCCACCGATGACATCAGGACCCTGCTGGACAACGGCGAGACCGCGGCCCTCATCCTCCTGGACCTATCAGCCGCCTTCGACACGGTCTGCCATCGCACCCTACGCACACGCCTCTACGACGCAGGAATCCGAGACAAAGTACTGGACTGGACCACCTCCTTCCTCTCTGGCAGAACCCAGAGCGTCCGCCTCCCCCCTTTCCGATCCGAAGCCTCCAAGATCATCTGCGGCGTACCCCAAGGATCATCCCTCAGCCCGACATTGTTCAACATCTACATGGCCCCGCTCGCCCACGTCGCCAGACTACACGACCTCAACATCATCTCCTACGCCGACGACACACAGCTGATCCTCTCCCTCACCAAGGACCCACTCACCGCCAAAACCAACCTCCACGAAGGAATGAAAGCCGTCGCCGAATGGATGAAGAACAGCCGTCTGAAGCTGAACTCGGACAAGACGGAGGTCCTCATCCTCGGCCCCACCCCCTCGGCCTGGGACGACTCCTGGTGGCCGACCTCCCTGGGAGAAGCACCGACACCCACTGACCACGCACGCAACCTGGGGTTCATCCTCGACTCAACACTCTCCATGACCAAGCAAGTCAACGCCATCTCATCCTCCTGCTTCAACACCCTCCGCAAGATCTACAGGTGGATCCCCACCGACACAAGAAGTACGGTCACCCAGGCCCTCGTCAGCAGCAGGCTGGACTACGGAAACGCCCTCTCCGCGGGAGCTCCTGCCAAACTGCTGAAACGACTACAACGCATACAGAACGCCTCTGCCGCATGATCCTCGACATCCCCCGACACAGCCACATCACACCCCACCTGAAAGACCTGCACTGGCTGCCCATCAACAAGAGGATCACCTTCAAGCTCCTCACCCACGTACACAAGGCACTCCACGACACCGGACCAGCATACCTCAACAGACGACTCACCTTCTACACCCCAAACCGCCAGCTCCGCTCCGCCGACCGCGCTCTAGCTACCGTCCCTCGCATCCGAAGAGCGACCTCCGGCGGCAGATCGTTCTCCTGTTGCGGGGACTCTGCACATACACAGAGCTATGCACAGGATAATAGGACCTCGGTGTATCGTGGTGAACCAACCATGCACCTTAGTACCCACAATCCCAATCCAACTAGCTTTAGCGTCTCATTCATTCTCCGTACTACATCGAAGCTACCAATGATTAGACAACCCAGAACACGGTCTCTCTCAGGACTCGTGGGAGCAAGAACACTTTCATCACTCACTCATACTTGTCCACAATGTGCGTAATAAGAGACACAGTATAGTTTAAAATGTTTATTTCAACTATCGTGCTCTAAGATAAAGTACACGTGCCAGTACTATCAGCATAATGCATAATGATAAAATAATAAGCATGGTTACAATTCCATAGAATACAAACGGGGACAGCATTTTATAAAGACAGTGGATATAGGGCTAAAGGGCCTTACCACCCTCCCGTGCTATTAACTAGTTTATTATAAAAATAGAAGACCTCTGGGCTTTGTCAGGCGGACCCCCATACCTCAATATCTAGATGCAGGGTTTACATCATCAGACAAGCACAGCTCTTCTCCCTGGAAAGGTTTTTCTCCAAGTGCCCCCAACAGGGAAATCACAATGTTAAAAGCACACGAATTTCTCCAATGCAGCTGTACTGTGTGTTATGTCTAGGTGCGAGGGGCTGACCAGATCAGCAATAACAAGGGACGTTGTTTTTCGACCTTGTACATGGTGTGCAGACGAAACCCACAGGGAACATGAGTAAAGGTGAAAGGCAAAAAGGCAGACAGTTCTAATATAGCCGGGCAATAGCAGAGTCTGGAAAAACAAAGTCACAGAGTAACGTGTGCAAAAAAGGCGTCATGGCAGCCAGGCCTAAGCTAACTTAGCAATGTAGACAATGAGGCCACAAACCACACTACACCCTCCCCTGGTCAGTCCATAGGTCAAGACATAGGACGAAAACAGAGTTCAAATAGATGGAGCAGAACGTAAACGTCTATTTGCCAAAAGTTCCCATGAAGGACAGTGAATGAAAAAAACATTTCAGGACAAAAAAAAAATCCAGAAATGCAGTTCGCTGAAAGCGAAGGCCCCTAATCCAATAGAGTGTATGTGCAGAAAACTGCCACACCTTCCAAGAGGACATCATTGGTATCGTCTGAAAAAAGAGATGCCATCCAGTTCAACAAATCAAAACTGCATTCATGTTCCTCATAATAGGGAGCAGAGATCAGCATTGCGGGACAACTTGCGTGATACTCAATATAACTTTGTTGTAGGAGATTCTGAGCAGCCGCCCAGATATCCCATTGCGCCAAAACTCCAAGTGCAGCCGCATGCGCCATCAATCCAGTGCCGGAACATTCCTGTTCATGGGCCACTAAGGGGCCCATCAACTGGCCAAAATCCGGGTCCGACTGAGACATATTGGAGAGGCAAATATCCAAGGACCAAGAGAAAGGACATCGTAAGCAAGACATCACAGGTTGCACGCAAGTGAAATACGCAAAGCGATAAGAAAGGTTATAGGACACACCGAGTGTCGCCAATGGTAGGATGCCGAAGCTGAGGAACATGCATTCACGGAGCATCCGGAGTCGACCTTGGTCGAGCAGGCCCCCAGGTCGTGCAGCCATTGCGCAGCAAACAAATTAAAAATAATATTCCAGCAGCCAAGGCTAGGAGCAATGGGAAGCCGCCAAAGACGCTGGAAAAAATAGAATGAATAAAAGCCGGAATTACACCAAATATAGTTTGAAAGGAGGTAACAAGGCCAGAGCCCACAACTTTAAAAAAGTGCACAAGACCTTCGGTATTAGAAGCATTGAAAACGCGGTGAATCAGTTCACCGAAATGTTGTGGGAGGTTTGAGTTCAAAAGAGCCTGTATCTCACTGTGGGTACTAGCCACCTGGAGCACGAAGGTCTCCCGTGCAGAAGTGAGCATAACCACCTGGTTCAATAATAGCGCCTTTATTCTGCTCAATTTATTGAAATCCGCCTTCAAAGTGGGTATGGAAGGCCAAATGGAACTATCTATCATGTCGTGTGGGGGTGGAAAAAGCACATTTTTGCAGCACACAACACGGTGGGAAACTGTTACAATGTAGGGGATGCCGGCCTGCATTCCACAGCAGTCTTGATTAGAGGCGAACGCTGGACCTTGGTCGGAAAGGAAGGTGCCGCAGGCAAAAATTCCCACAAAGACACGCAAATCCCTGATGACATTTCGAGCGTCAGCACTGCGTTGTGGCCAGACCCAGATGAAACGTGTGCACGAGTCTACTGCAACTAAGATGTATTTATATGCAGTGTCAGAAGAAAATGGACCCCAGTGATCCAGGTAAACACCCCCAAAAGGTTTGTTAGAAATGCAGAGCCGTGTTTGTGGTGGTCGTGTAACCGTTGAAGGCTTAATTTGCTGACAAACGTCACAAGAAAGCACATAAGTACGGGTCTGTTTATATAAACCACGCCACCAATAACGCTGCTGCAAGATGGAAACAGTCGCAGACACGCCAGCATGGGCTGAAGCCAAGCCTTCGTGTGCGGCCGTTATCAAGGAAGGTCTGCGGTCCGCGTTGGGAATCAGCCGATCACCAACGTCTGGAATTCTTACGTAAGGAACCTGTTCGGGACTTAAGTGATAAGAGTACTTGGAAGGGAAACCCCGTGGATAATGAGCACCTTCCTTTGTTGCAGCGATAGCTGCCAAAATCTCATTATCTACCTTTGTCATGGATCTTGTAACTGCTGCTACTGAGCACGTGGCTACTGCTGATTTGGCAGCTTCATCTGCCAAACTGTTACCGACAGCGTGTGCGCCCACACGCTGGTGGCCAAGAGTGTGAATCACCTGTGTGAGAGGCAGATGTTGTTTAAGATCTGCCACTCGAACCCAAAGCATTTTATGCCTAATCATGCTGGCTTTAGCATCTCTATAGTCGTTTTGAGACCAAAAGAATAGGTTGTCATTAAAGGATTGAACACAGTAGTAAGAGTAGCATACAATAAGCGTCGTCACGTCTGGATTCGCGAACTCAAGTGCGAGCACCAAGGCACGCAGCTCGGCCAATTGTGCAGTACTGTCTCCCAGTGCCTGCGTGTGCACTACACTCGACTTGAACTCACCGTTCACCATAGTACCTGCAACAATAGCACATGCTGCGGAATAAGCATGCTTAGAACCCGTGGCCGGTTGCGCCGAACCATCGGTGTAAATGATACATTTGTACTCCTCAAGCGGCAGCAAAGACAGAGGAGGAGGATGAACAAATTCATACTGTAAGAACTCCTGTGTCTGAAGATCATCAATCAATCAATCATGTCACTTATAAAGTGCACTACATACCCGCGAGGGTCTCAAGGCGCTGGGGGAAGAAGGGGGTGGTGCTGCTACTGATCGAAGAGCCAGGTCTTGAGGAGTCTTCTGAAGGCCAGTAGGTCTTGGGTCTGTCGGAGGTTGGTGGGGAGGGTGTTCCAGGTCTTGGCGGCGAGGTGGGAGAAGGATCTGCCGCCGGCGGTCGTTTTCCGGATGCGGGGGACTGTGGCGAGGGCGAGGCTGGTCGAGCGGAGCTGGCGGGTGGGGGTGTAGAAGCTGAGTCGTCTGTTGAGGTAGGCTGGTCCGGAGTTGTGGAGTGCTTTGTGTGCGTGGGTGAGGAGCTTGAAGGTTATCCTCTTGTTGACAGGGAGCCAGTGCAGGTCTCTCAGGTGGGGTGTGATGTGGCTGCGTCGGGGGATGTCGAGGATAAGACGTGCAGAGGCGTTCTGGATGCGTTGCAGCCGTCTCAGGAGCTTAGCCGTCGTTCCTGCGTAGAGGGCTTTTCCGTAGTCCAGCCTGCTGGTGATGAGGGCCTGGGTGACTGTTTTTCTTGTTTCGGTGGGGATCCACTTGAAGATCCTGCGGAGCATTCGGAGGATGTTGAAGCAGGATGAGGAAACGGCGTTGACCTGCTTAGTCATGGAGAGGGTGGGGTCGAGGATGACCCCTAGGTTGCGTACGTGGTCGGTGGGTGGCGGGGCTGTTCCCAGTGATGTTGGCCACCAGGAGTCGTCCCAGGCTGAAGGGTTGGAACCAAGGATGAGGACCTCCGTCTTGTCAGAGTTCAGCTTCAGGCAGCTGGTCCTCATCCATTCGGCGACGGCCTTCATTCCTTCGTGGAGGTGGGCTTTGGCGGTGTGAGGGTCTTTGGTGAGGGAGAGGATCAGCTGTCGTCGGCGTAGGAGATGATGTTGAGGTTGTGCTGTCGGGCGACGTGGGCGAGGGGTGCCATGTAGATGTTGAACAGCGTTGGGCTGAGGGAGGAGCCTTGGGGTACGCCGCAGATGATCTTGGTGGCCTTGGATCGGAAGGGGGCGAGGCGGACGCTTTGTGTTCTGCCGGAAAGGAAGGATGTGGTCCAGTCCAGGGCCTTCTCTTGGATCCCGGCGTCGTGAAGGCGTGTTCGTAGTGTGTGGTGGCAGACCGTGTCGAAGGCGGCTGATAGGTCCAGGAGGATGAGGGCTGCTGTTTCTCCGTTGTCTAGCAGGGTCCTGATGTCATCGGTGGCGGCGATGAGGGCGGTTTCGGTGCTGTGGTTGCTGCGGAAGCCGGACTGGGAAGGGTCCAGGATGTTGTTCTCCTCGAGGTAGCGGGTCAGTTGTTTGTTGACGATTTTCTCGGTGACCTTCGCGGGGAACGGGAGCAGAGAGATGGGTCGGAAGTTCTTGAGGTCCTTGGGGTCTGCCTTGGGTTTCTTGAGTAAGGCGGTGATCTCGGCGTGCTTCCAGCTTTCCGGGAAGGTTGCTGTCTCGAAGGAGATGTTGATTATTTTCCGGAGATGGGGCGCGATGGCTGTACTGGCTTTGTTGAAGATGTGGTGAGGGCACGGGTCTAGCGGTGAACCGGAGTGGATGGTGTTCATGATCTCGCTGGTGTCCTCGTCGTTGATGTTGGTCCAGGAGAGCAGGCGGTTGGTGGTTGTGGGGGCAGTGGTCTCGGTGGTTGCCGGGGCGGTCGTGGTGTTGAAGCTGTCGTGGATGTCGGCGATTTTGCGGTGGAAGAAGGTGGCCAGAAGAGAGGAATCAAAGATAAAAGTGACATCCGGGGACGTCAGAGATGTAGCCCATTGAATCCAACGGGGGTGCAAAGCCTTAGAGTTCGGTACACTTGCCTTCGTCACTGCCTCAAGGGCAGGATATGGTGTTACCACCAATATGCGCTTTCCCTGTGCCAGTGCGCGTTCCTTAATAATCGCCATTTGCACTTCAGTCAAAACTTTCTCCACAGAGGAAAAGCGCAACTCCGCTGAAGTGTAAAGATGCGACTTGTATGCAATCGGTACTGTGTCACCTTCGTTAAAGGTTAAGTACGTGAAACCCACTGCCCCTGGTACAATTCTAATCACCAGGTTTGTGTGGTTATCACGAGTCAACAAGAACTTAGATTCAAGTAGATCAGACTGCAAAGAGTGCAGTTTAGAGGAATGCTCAGGAAGCCAGCATGACTTTGAAAAGTTAGGCTGTATCAAGGCATATAGAGGCTTGATACGCTGGGCATATTCGGGAATGTAAGTACGCCCGAAGTTTAGAAATCCCAGTAATGACTGAAGCTTCTTCAGGGTGGTCGGAGGGCGCAAAAGTGCTCACTTCTCCAAGAAATGGGGAGCTAAGCCCCTACCTTCATTGTTGAGCTCATATCCCAAAAACAAAACGGTGAATTCAGCGACGCGAGATTTGGCAAAATGAAATTTGTATCCTAAGACCGCAAATTCAAGAATAATGCGGTCCACACGGGAAAGATGCGGCCATAATTCGTCGTCTGTTAGATAAATATCGTCGACGTACGAACACGCATCTGGGTCTATGCTGTCCAACAAAGAGACAACACGGGCGGCGAAGACACCCGGGCTGTTCTTGTAGTCCATGGGCAAATGCCAAAATTTGAATTGTTTTCCACCGGAAGTGAAAGCGCTCCACTGGCTGCACTCCGGGGACAAATTGTGCGTGTAGAATCCATTGGATAGGTCAAGTGTCGTTTTATATTTTTTACAAACAAGACTGTCTACAAGCGCAGAACTGTGGGTATATTGTACCGCGAAGGTCCGACAATGAGAGTTCAAATGTCGGTAGTCTAAAACCAAACGGTACGATCCATCGGGTTTGGAATCCGCAAAAAGGGGATTATTCATTGGTGATACGCATGTTTCAATTACTCCTTGATATTCTAACTGTGTCAGAATGTCTGAAACGTGACCTTTAGCTTCCCGCCGGATGGGATATTGGGGTTGTGGCTGTGGCAGAGACCGCAAGGGTATATCATGGGGTGGAGAATCCTCATCCCAGCCCACGTGGTTACGGTATAGCGCCGGAGCCAGGGCCCCTGCCCATTCAGCTGCGAGAGCCTCCGCTTTGTCCTTGGGGACATGACGAGAAAAGCTCGGAAGGATGACCTCCTCCCCTCTACGCACAGCAAGTACGAATGGGGGCGGCCAATCCGCCTCCGCCAACAAAATGTCGTAAGAAGAGGTCAGATTTTCCCAAAAAATCCCTTTAATAACACGCTCAATATCACCTTCGATTTGAATGACAATGTTAAATAGTCTGTCAGGTGGTGCCACTCGGGTGTCAGCTGTCTCGACAGTAATGAATGTATCAGTTGCTGTCGCCTCCACATGAGGACGCAGTGCCTCCCGCACTATGGTAACTTCCGCAGCGCTGTCTAGCAGCGTCACTGCCCACGTCCAATTCAGGAGTCTCGTTCTCACCGTCTGTGGCATACCTCGCGGTTAATGCTGCAACTTTTTTCTTCTGAAACTGTGGGCGAGGACGTTGAAATTCTTCTGGTTTCCCTCGGCCTGGTTGTCGAGGTTGGTCTCGTCCCTGGGGGGCCTCACGACCCCTACCTCTATCCTGTCGATCTCCTCCACCAGTCTGGGAGGTCGATGGTGCCTGTGGAGAACGAGGAGAACGCGGGTCAGGGACTTGAAATCTATCTGGAGATCTAATTCTCGCTCGGTCGCGCAAATCATAAGTGCGTTCAGAAGATATGGAAACCGGGGATGCGGCACGCGACCCTGGTTTTGATTGTTGTTTTCCCTGTTTTTTCAACCTCCAGCTCTTTTTAGTAAAGAACGGTTTCTCATCTTTGTCAGACTGAGTTTTTTGTTGTGGGTTTGATTGAGTTTGCGTTTTAGCAAAAGGCTTAACCCCCAGAGTATTGCGGCCAATGGTTTTATAAGCCTGTGCAATAATTTTCGGTAATTCGCGTGGCTTGTCCGGCTCCGGGACCAAAGCCAAAGCATTAGCGACTTGAAAGTTGACTGCATCACCCTTTACGTTCGCAAGGATTAGATCAGCCACCACATCGAACACTCGCACCAGTCTCATCCCCAATTCCACAGCCGCTTCAGGGCCATGTTCATCCTGCACTCGTTTAATTACAGAGGGGAGAACCGTCATGGAAGGAGTGCCGAAACACTTCGCATACACTGCTGCGAATACCTTGCCCCAGTTGTTGCATTCTGCCAACTCGGGAATTAAGTCTTTCGGCAAGCTAATTGTCAAAATCCTGTGTTTGTCCACAGGAGAAGTGTTTGGAAAAACTGCCTCCAGCTGGTCAAATTTTTCTGCAAGCCAATAAGGCAAATCATCTTTATTTTGTGGGCGCTTGCCCATCACCGAATTAACCATGACGGGACTTATGGTTACACCGCCCGGTCCAGCTGGATGCGCCGCAACTCCAGGAGGGGCTGCCTGGATGTTGCCTGTAACATATTGCACCAAAGCTCTGTGCACGCGGATTAAAGACGTATGCAATGCGCGCAGTTCATCAACCGCACGCGTCAAATAACGCGGATGTGGGGTATACCCGGCCAAGACTGGCCAAGTGGCCCCATCTATTGATAAGGGGCCTAAACGAACCGGGGTGACCGGATGTGGGAGGGCGCCATTAAACCAGATACGGTGTTGCCATGCCGTAACTGGTACTTCAAGTGCCTGATAAGGCTGATAAACATTGGGTAGGGCAGTGGGAGCGTACACATGAAACAAATTGGCAGCTCCTTCCACTGCAGGAAAAGTGACCCAAGAGTAATACACCTCAAAGTGGTGAGCTGGATCAGCCTGCACCACAAAGATGAGAGCGACACCCGCGTCAGGCACTCCATAAGCCAATAAGTAAGCCCGGAGCGCAGCGCGGCTATGTGCCGGTATATTTACATCCGCCATTAAGACCAGAAATGATCGACAACCTAGTATGAGGCAGCACAATATAGGGTTAACATAAACACCTTTTAATAACTTCAAGCTTGAAAGAACCTATAAAAACATCAATATAGGTGGTATCACCCTCACACACGTTTCCGGAAGCGTAAGCGAAGGTTATTGTGGACAAGCACAAGCACTACTCAAGCGTCTCGCAGATAAGAAGCCCACCACGTTGGTGGCGCCATGTTGCGGGGATTCTGCACATATACAGAGCTATGCACAGGATAATAGGACCTCGGTGTATCGTGGTGAACCAACCATGCACCTTAGTACCCACAATCCCAATCCGACTAGCTTTAGCGTCTCATTCGTTCTCCGTACTACAGCGAAGCTACCAATGATTAGACAACCCAGAACACGGTCTCTCTCAGGGCTCGTGGGAGCAAGAACACTCTTTCATCACTCACTCATACTTGTCCACAACGTGCGTAATAAGAGGCACAGTATAGTTTAAAATGTTTATTTCAACTATCCTGCTCTAAGATAAAGTACACGTGCCAGTACTATCAGCATAATGCATAATGATAAAATAATAAGTATGGTTACAATTCCATAGAATACAAACGGGGACAGCATTTTATAAAGACAGTGGATATAGGACTAAAGGGCCTTACCACCCTCCCCGTGCTATTAACTAGTTTATTATAAAAATAGAAGACCTCTGGGCTTTGTCAGGCGGACCCCCATACCTCAATATCTAGATGCAAGGTTTACATCATCAGACAAGCACAGCTCTTCTCCCTGGAAAGGTTTTTCTCCAAGTGCCACCAACAGGGAGATCACAATGTTAAAAGCACACGAATTTCTCCAATGCAGCTGTACTGTGTGTTATGTCTAGGTGCGAGGGGCTGACCAGATCAGCAATAACAAGGGACGTTGTTTTTCGACCTTGTACATGGTGTGCAGACGAAACCCACAGGGAACATGAGTAAAGGTGAAAGGCAAAAAGGCAGACAGTTCTAATATAGCCGGGCACTAGCAGAGTCTGGAAAAACAAAGTCACAGAGTAACGTGTGCAAAAAAGGCGTCATGGCAGCCAGGCCTAAGCTAACTTAGCAATGTAGACAATGAGGCCACAAACCACACTACACTCCTACCTCGCCGCCAAGACCTGGAACACCCTCCCCATCCTCCTACGGCAGACCCAAGACCTACTAACCTTCAGGAGACTACTCAAGACCTGGCTATTCGAGCAGTAGCAGCACCCCCCTCAGCCCCCCAGCGCCTTGAGACCCTTACGGGTGAGTAGTGCGCTCTACAAATTTCCTGATTGATTGTCATCCAAGCCCTGATCATGAGCCATCTAAACTATCTTTTTCTATGTGGGCATGGCGGACTACTTGTTCACCGGCCTGCAGACTATTCAAAATATGTCTGCAGACATGTTTTGTAACCTCCCTCCGAGAACTTAAACGCTTGGATCACCACCTGCGCAGACACCATGGCCCATTCAAGACCACCATTGCCACAAAACCAGACCTCAAGCAAGCTGGTCGACAGTAGAGCTCAAACTCATCAAACACCACTGCAAGTAGCTAGACCATAGATGGAGACAAATCTAGAACAACACTGACAAGAGCAACTACAGATTAGCCCTCAGACGATACCACCAACCAGTCAGAGCCACCAGTGCTTCACCCTCACCAAGCACATTGAAAGCAGCACAAACAGTGCCAAGGAAATCTTTGCCATCATGAAATATTTCACCTCTCCAGCAGCAACCTCCACCTTCAACAAGTCATCTGCACCCAGCTGTCCCTCTTCTTCAGCACCAAGATCTCCAGCATCTACGACAACTTCGAGCCCCAACCAGACCCCGCCACTCTCACAGCTTCCTTACCCATAGCTTCCAATGCCCAGAGGGCCACCCTGACCACCTGGAGCACCATCACCATTCAAAAAACTACAGCGACCATGTGCACCATACATTCTGGAGCACCATCAGACTGGACTCCTACCCTCATCACATATTAACGAAGGGACTGGACCCCATCAACTCAGCTCTCACCCGATCCTGAACAACGTGATCAACACAGCCGCCTTCCCTGATGCCTGAAGACATGTCACAATGCTCCTCCTAAAGAAACCTTCAACAAACTCTAAAAACCTAGCCACCTACCAGCCCATGTCCCTGAGTGTATCGGGCAGTCACTGATCAAGGAAAGGTAAGCTACCACTCAGCATTCCTGAAACAGGGTTTCCCAGGCACCGAAACCAGTTTCGGTCAGTTATTTGTTTCAGCAGAACCTCCCCAGGCCTGACAGACTATAAATGCCGATTTTTCTGAACCCTTCCAACTGGAATTCGGGATTTCACTTGGAAAAGTCACATGCAGGTTGTTGCACCAATTAGGGCAAAGACAATCTGTTGCTGGGATTCTGCACATACACAGAACTATGCGCAGGAAAATGGGACCTCGGTGTATAGGGGCTAAGCCTTCCCACCACCTTAGTGCCCACAAACCCAGGACCGACTAGCTATAGTGTCTCACTCGCTCTCCTACACACTCATGAAGATGCAAATGATTAGACACCCCAGAACATAACACTGCCGGATCTCTCAGGAATCGCGGTAACAAGACACACCTTTTTGCCCACACTCTCGCACCTGTCCACAATAAGAATTGACTGAAACACGAATATAGTTTAAAATGTTTATTTCAACTATCGTGCTCTAAAACGCAGTATACGAGCCACAACCAGCAGCAAAATGCATAATATCCATACAGTTAGCATTGCAGCAAGGCCATATATCATAAAGGGAGATGTCATTTTCTTAAGACAGTGGATAAAGGACTATAAGACCTAACCACCCTCCCCTTGGTAAGCAGAAGTATTATTATATAATAGAAGATCTCTGGGCTTTGTCAGTAGACCCCATACCTTAGTGCCTAGATGGTATATCTACATCATATGAACCGCATTGCTCTTCTCCCTGGAAAGGTCCCTCTCCAAGTGTGTGTTTCCTAAACATGCAACCCCATAATATCAAAGCACGAGTTTCCAGCAGCAGATGTGTTTAGCATGTTTTGTCTAGGTGCTAGGGACTGACCAGAACAGAATAACAAGGGGCATTGTTTATCGACCTTGCTCACAGTGCTCAGACTAAACTCCAGGAACAGGCAGAGAACTAACAAAGCAGACAGTTCTCATGTGAAAGGCGTAAACAGAGTCTTGCAAAAATAAAGCCATGTAGTAACGTGCGCAAAAGCAGCATCATGGTTGCTGGGCCCATGCTAACTTAGCGATGCCGACAATGTCCCTATCGGCCACGTGACAAATCTCATTGGTTGCTTACATCTTGGGCAGCCATCATCATGCCCTTATACTGGACTCCTCACACTGCAGAAGGATGTGCAGGCATATACAGAAACCACATATATGGAAAGTGCTGCGGGCTTCTGGTCTGGTTCCCTAACCCTTAATGGGGACTTGAATGCTTCTGCAAGAGATGGTGCTATCACAGTTACAATCTCAGATTACACCAATCCACGTGCAGACCTTAAGATCACTCCTACAGTGCGGAGATGCCATGGTTTTGAGGTGCAAATTCTGACCGTGCAGCCCCTGCTCTTGGAAGAGGGCTAGAAAACTAACTCATTGCCCCCTCCCATAGGGCACTTGTGTGACTGTGCTAAATGTTCACTGACTCCTTGTTGTCGCACACACAAGGAGGCAGCCCTCCCCAGTCCCTTGCCTTGGTTACCCTCAATACGACCTTTCGATTTGTAGACTATTTGTACTGGATGACACAAACTCAATTACTATTAAAAGGAAAAATTAACAAAAATATGTATGGCAGTTCGGGCTGGACTGTTCCCAGGGGGAGCAGGGTCTAGACTGATTTGCATATGGCTTGGTTTAAACTGGAATGGCATGGGAAGCAAAAAAAAGATGCATTTAGGCCTAGATCTCCGTATGGGGGTGAATGTTTGACATTGTTCAGCATTCTGTCCACCAATTGTTCTTTTTGCATTTGTCGTCCCGAGTGGGACTGGTATGCCCAGAAGTGGGTCCTGTGCTCTCCATGCCACTGGAGTCAAGCTAGCTTGGCTGATGAGGGGTGATTCTCCGAAACCGGTCCCAGGATGCTTGTTTAACCTCCAGGAAGGTCCTGGCTTGGCAGTTTGGGCTGGACTATTCCCATGAGGTGCAGGGTCAAGACCAATTGGCTGGGTCCAAACTGGGGTGACGAAGTGAGCTAAAGAACGATGGATTAAATCCAGATCTCCTGACTGGGGGTGAGCTGTTGAAAGGTTTCAGCACTCCGTCCATCATCTTGTTGTGTTTGCTGTGTTCACCCTGAGTAGCCATGGGTATGCCCAGACGTGGGTCCCTTTGCTCGCTGTGACTCTGGATTCAAGTTAGCCTGGCTTATGAGGGGTGATGCCCCGAACCTGGTCCCAGGATGCTTGTTTCCAGTCTAGGGTGTACCTGGCCTGGCAGTTCGGCTGGACTGTTCCCATGAGGAGCAGAGTCAAGACTGATCTGCATATGGCTGGATCCAAACTGGGTTGGTATAGTGAGCAAAAGAACGATGGATTAAACCCAGATCTGTTGACGGGGGTGAGTGGTTGAAAAGATTCAGCACTCTGTCCATCATCTTGTTGTGTTTGCAATGTTCTCATGTGGCATTTTCAGAATTGTGACTCAAAATCCGACTTTACCATTAAAGAGAATTTTAAATTACAATTCTTTAAAGACCAAACATGACATTTCTGCCTGTTCTCGTACAAAGATAATCAGTTCTTAAATTAAATAAGGTAACCAGTGTTCTATGGGAGAGGTAGGCCTGACAGGAGTGAAAATCGAATTTAGAAGTTTTTCACTACCAGGACATGTAAAACTTAAAAGTACATGCACAAGTTTTAAAATACACTGCACCCTGCCAAATGGACTGTTTAGGTGATGTATATGTATTTACAAAGGGAGGTTTAGGCCTGGCAAGAGGTTTGTTTTTCCAGGTCGAATTGGCAATTGGCAGTTGTGAATTGGCAATTGTAAACTGTACACAGGCTTTAATCACAGGCCCAAGATATGTTTCAAAGGGCTACTTAAGTGGGTGGCACAATAAGTGCTACAGGCCCACTAGTAGCTTTTAATTTACAGGCCCTAGGTATGTGTAGTACCATGTTACTAGGGAGTTACGTTTAAATAAAGTGCCATTTAGGGGTAGGCCAATGGTACCATGTTTTAAGGAGTGAGCACAAGTATTTTAGCGCTGGCTAGCAGTGCTAAAGTACACCGTGTCCTAAAGCCAACCAAAACAGGAGGGGAGTAGTCAAAAAGTTTGGGTGAAGACCACCCTAAAGTTGACAGGTCTTGCAGAACTCAAGAAGCGATAAGGGGGCTCTGATTTGTGGGAGGTCATTCCTGTTTTTGTGTATGTGGGGTACACGTGAGAGTCCGGCTGAGCAGAAGAGCCTGGAATATGGAAGTGTATGCAGCTGCTGAGGTAGGGGGGGGGGCTAAGTTGTGTAGTGCTTTGTATGTATGTATGTGTGTGCGTGTGTAAAGTGTTTGAACTGGGTGCGTTTGTGTATGGGGAGTCAGTGAAGTTCTTTGAGGTGTGGAGTGATGTGGGTGCGGCGAGGTAGGAAGGGAGATAATCCAGTTCCTTCCTGCACTGACTGTGCCAGGAACATAAATCCAACCGTCCCATTACTCAAATTAGAAGCCTGGATGGATCCGCCTTACTGTTCAGCGCAGATACAGCTCAGACACTTGCGATTCATTTTGAAATGGTGTATATGAAACTGGCATATCCATCTTGTAGGGCGTTTAGGAGTTTTTGAATGGCATTCTGTTACGCGTTATTTCTGACTCAGAGTGGGAGTTCTTAGGTCAAGAGATAACAGAAAATTATCTTTATGTGGTTCTACAGTCACTTTAAAGTGGTAAAACTCCCGGGCCCAACGGGTTGCCGGCTGAGTTTTTCTAGGCTCTCCAGAAGGGCATGACTCCCTTCGTTCACAAACTATTTGATGAGGCACTGGAGACGGGAGAGCTTCCTTCCAATTTTCGCCAACTTGAGACAGTCCTGATCCTCAAACTCAGCAAAGAGGTGAAACTGGTCACTTCGTATCGACCCATTTCCCTTTTAAACACTGAGGTGAAGGGTTTTTGACAGAGTGGCTAAAGTAATCCGCTCTGGGCCGTATTACACAAAGTGCTCTGTGTGCCCGCTTTGTGCAACCCCAGGGCATCTTTGTATTACAGCAGGGGCCTCAGACGCTTGTGCACCCCCTTTTGTAATACAAATAGCGCTCGTGCACATGTAGCGCCAGCGCTATCGCAAGAGGGCATTCCCTCATTTGCATGGGGGCGTGGCCTCATGCAAATGAGAGAATCTCTTTGCCTCTGTGCCCATACCATATTAAGGACATGACTATTACATATCAATGGGATAACGCAACAATAGCCAAAGGACCTGTGTAAAGTGTGATACGCAACAACGACGAGCTGTGTTCACATTTCTATGAGTAATAAATTAAACCAGATGGAGAGCCTGAGGTGTTTATCCGATTCAGAGGCTGCCACACATTACAAATACACTTTGGAGCCACGGAGTATTCTTTTAACTACATAATAAAGTCCCTCTCCAGTGCAAAATCACATGAAGGGTTATTCATGATCCCTTCGAAGCGAGGAGCCAGTTGGCCCTTATCCTTTGAATACGTTTTTGCAAATTTTTCTCACCTGAGGAATACATTTTCCAGGTCGCTCCCCTTCCTACCTGTTACCAAGTCCTGATGAAGACCTGCTGCTGAGGCTTTAACAGGCCCCTCTCCCTTTTACTGGGTCGAAACGTCGGCAATTCATATGACCTGGATTGGATTACCTATCCATAAAAGAGACAATTATGGTTAAGACTTTCCCTGTAACAGCTGTTATATGTGTGAAGTTCTTTTCCTCTTTTCGTTCTCTAACCAAAATTTCACGCACAGGCACGCTCTTTGAGCAACTTCTTTCTTTTATTTACTCTGTTTGGTGCGACTATGAAAATAATGTAAACTTCACTGTCAAGTTTCACATATATAAAAAAGCTCATGCATTTAATTCTTAGTGTGTGATAAGTATTGCTATCATTTAATTTTCTCTTCCATATTGTTAAAAGTAATACCCTACCCCCGATCTCTAGGTTGAGGAGGCTGGTTTGGACATGTAGAATTCAGGATAAGTTAATTGTTTAATCTTGACTTTCCTGTTGGTCTCTCCGCTTGGCCCTTTGTTGTTGCATATCATAGTATGGACATGGGCACAAAGGCAAAGAAGCTGTCAGGAGGCGCACTGACATTGTGCTACAAAAAGAGAGTGCACTGTCGGTGTGCCCCCCCTGAGGGCAGCCCTCTGGAGGGGACAAAGGGTGTCTCATAAACCCCCCAGACATCCTGGGCGGGTGCAGTCACTCACTACACCCTCCTGCAAGGATATCTCCACTCTTCATAGCACAGGTGGAATGCCTCCTGCACAGAGAAACACAGAATGGCTGATTAAAGCAGCCGCTCCGTGTTTCATTGAATGCACTGCCCTCAGGGCAGCAATGAGTTCGCTGCTGCCCTGAGGGCAGTGCATTTATTGTAATCGGGTGCACTGTTCATCTTTGTGCCCAGCGCACCTGTTTAAAGGTGTGCAGTGACAGAAATACGAACAGTGCGCCTGATACAAAATACGGGCCCAGTTGTTCACCCAAACCACAGTGGCTTTATACCATCACGTGCTACACATCACGATATTAGAAGCCTCCACAGTTCAATGTTGTGTCTCTTGAAAGACCTGCTCACTCATCTCATCGCTGTTGTTGGCGTGCCTTTGAATTGGTTGGCTGGGAATATTTATTCCGACTGCTTCAGAGGATGAACTTTGGAGCTCACCTTATCAAGTGCATCCTATTATCACTACTCATTACGTCAGGATAAGGGTACGGGTGGGAGTGTTTCTCGGGCTCCTTTTCCATACGCAGGGGGGCTACTCTAACCGCTTCCTTTTGCCATTCCAGTTGAGCCCTTAGCATAGTGGCTTCAGTTTGATGAGCTGGTGAACGGGTGTGAGTGGTCACCCATAGTCCATGATCAAGTCTTGTTATATGCGGATGACCTGCTTGTTTAAACGAGGGAGCTGGCCTGGAGGGGACTCTGGGTCCTCCAGATATTCCACATATTTGGTGAAAACTCTTGCCTGTTAATAAATGTAAATAAGCCAAAGGTCTATCCAACCAGAGCATCCCGGCTAGATGTCATTTGGGCATCAAAATGTCATGTTTTGTGGGAGGGTTTCCTTTACATCGAGTTAAGTAACAACTGAGCAAGCACTCCGCTGGAGTCCAAATTTGGCTTCTTAAATCGACAGATTGCACACAGAACCTAAGTACTGGTCCGATCTTCCTTCTGGGAAGAGCAGCAATATTCAAGATGGAGTCATTGTCCAGAAATCTTTATCTAGCTACAAAACTATCTACATGATGTCTCTAAAGATTATATGGCACTCATTGTGGTGATGGTACATACTTTCATGTGGGGTGGTCGTGTACCCCACATATCGATTTTAATTGCTATAAAACTCCCTGCGCTTGTGAGAAAGGGTCGGCGGGTATCGGCATATCATTGTGAAACACGCCTTATAATATTTTACAAATGGTACACAACGCTACCGAAGACTCCGCCTTTTCTGCAGAGAAGTGTACGGGAGGGATGCACCCCGCTGATTACTTGTATGGAGGGAAGATTCCCCCTGAGTGACCCCCGCAACTAAAACAGGCTTAAAATCTGCTGTTCTTCCCTTCGGGATAAGGACTGGCAGAAAAGGTTAAAAAAAGAAAACCCCTTTATTAATGGGTCACCTGTTGAGATCAGTTCATTCATTACAGGATTCCAAAATATTGGCTGACATCGCCACTCCTAGGCCAGGTGATGTAATGACAGGCTGCGGCCTAGACTCCTATTCACAAGTTAATTTTGAAATACACAAAAGTCCTTTGTTTAGTCACTTGCAGCTAAGACACACTCTAGCGCCTGTCATTAGAGATTAGACAGAGCTTTCCGAATTCAACCCACTGCAATGCAAGATATGGCCACCGCAATATTGTATTACTTGTTATAAACACTCATGACTCCTTTACAATGTTGTGTCTCTAGATAGTGAATGGGTAGAGGCCAGGATAGCCCCTGGGGAGGTGGTTGTGGCTTCTCAGTTCAGCATTATTCAGCTGTGCTATATTCACAGAACATACTTCACCCAACATAGTCTGCGGCTGGGTGGGGGGTCTCTCTCTCCCGCATGTCTTCACTGTAATAATCCTAAGGCTGAGCTCCTTCACACTGTAAGGGATTGCCCGTGTCTAAAGCTGTTCTGGAAGATGGTTTCAAACACTCTTGAAAGAGTAACTGCTTTGAAAATTCACAAGAGTCCCAAATTGGCTTCAACGCATATGACTAGTGCTATGGACTCGAAAAGATACAAGATGTCTCTCAGTCACTTGGGTTTGGTGGTGTCTAGGAGAGACCTGGCTAAACAATGGAAGAACAGGAGTGGAGACTGAAGTAATGAGGGACGAGGTAAGTAGATAATATCTTCTTTATTGTCCAGTAAAGTACAAACACCTTCAGATGCCAGTCCTCTCAAGCCACAACTGAGGGGACGCCAACATTCTAAACAGCCTTCATCTGAGGGTTCTAAGGTAGAACCAAAGGAAAGGAAGGAGGAGGGGAGGAGAGGATTGAACCAAGTGGGAGAGATTATAACACATCTCCCTCCCGAAAGGAAAGCAGAAGGAGGAAAAGAAAAGGAGAGAACCAAGGAGAGAAAAGGAGAAAGTGCAAGAAAGGGTTGCAGGCAATAATCAGAGAAATACAGGTAAACACAATGGCAGTGAAACTCTACAACATTTTGTAATCTTTGTGCCAGAAAGGGGTTTGCTTAAGTCTCTCCCCACTCTTACCAAGCTTTTGACCCAAATCAGAATTTATAGAACTTTCCACACTACCTTCCCTTGGAATCAGGTAAGCAGGACAAGTGGATAAACGGTCCATAGACCACATTTTACCATTTTCAAGGACAACCACATTACTTTTCACTTCCTTGATTTTCTCAGGAGCATAGAACTTGTCACTTTTGTTACCTGCCACATAGGGTTTTCTAGCTAGAACCCATTGCCCCTGACTCCAGGACTTATGTTTGAATTGCTAATCCATTGTGCTTTGCAAGCGTGGGTTCGGATCCCATCCTCGTCGCCAAAATGAAGTAATGAGGGACGAGGTAAGTAGATAATATCTTCTGTTCGAGGCATATGAGCTGCAGATTGTACACTGTGCATAGATCGCCATCTGGTGTTGGGCTCGGATGCTTGCACTTTGTTGTTGTCTTGGAAGAGTCTTTTGTAGTCACGAGATAGGTGACTCCTCCTTTGGACGATAGTGCGCATGGGCATCGACTCCATCCTCAGATTGTTTTTTTCCGCCATCGGGTTCGGATGTAATCTGCTGCGCTCCGGGTCGACATCGATCGGTTCCCCTTCGACGCGCAAAAAACTCCCACCGTTCGTCGGTATTGTTTCGATCACGATCCCCTCTCATTGTGTATCTACTCTCCAAGACATTTTCGAGTCCGGTCGTCGAAGTGGGCCGTTGGGCCGATCGGCGCCATCAACCAGCATATGGAAAGGACTCCGTTTAAAAAATGCAAGTGTGGGGCTAAATTCCCACACACAGATCTCCACGAGGTCTGTAACCTTTGTCTCTCGCCAGACCACGAGAGTCGACACTGCCGGGCCTGTGAATCCTTCAGGTCGAAGAAGACTATACGTGATCGCCGGGCCCGACGACACGAAATGTCCACATCAACCGTTCCCGCACGGACAACATCTTCGACACAGGCTCCGACAACCCAGACACCGGAGATCAACAACCCAACACCTCCGGAGCCGAAGACTCGGGGTCGGACGACCAGACCATCACGCCAGGTCAACGTACTGTGAGTACTGACATCGACGCCCCTGCCCCGAAAAAACTAAAGGCTACGGTCACACCTTCACCTTCGGGTCTAGGTCGGCACCAAGACAAGACTTCAGAAGCCCCGCCCTCCAGCTCGGCTCCGAAGCATCCAAAGCCTTCTGGCAGTTCGGGATCGAGCCAGCCACATCCCCGGACCGAAAAACACTCATCGGCACCCAAGCCCAAAACTAAGGTCCCGTCGACATCAGAATCTTCGGCACCGAGAACCAAGGTCTCCGACACTTCGGCACCGAAGCCTACAAAACCTTCGGAGCCGACAAAACAGGATAAAACGTCGGGGTCGAAAACTCCACCACCCCGAAAGGAGACCAAGCAGCCTCGTAAACATAAGGAGCATCACTCGGAACCGAAATCTTCGGTGCCGAAAAAAGACACTAGCTCTAACGAACTTTCTATTCACATGGATCCAAAGCAGAAAACTCTGCATATTGATCCCATTACTGGACAGGTCCAATCCATACAGCCTGACAAGAGGAAGTTGGACGAACCAAACACACCTGAGCCACCTCCCAAAAAGAAAGACTCTTCTACCTCACCTATAAGGTCTTTCCACCTCCACCACCTTCCAGCCCTATACAGTCTCCACCTCACTCTCCTGTGCCTTTCTTTTCACCACAGGGGTATACAGGGGATGATGATAATGATGATGACATACAGTCACCTCATAACACAGATACTGATGACGACCTTCACAGTATCCCACCTCAGGACCCCTGGGACAATTATGATCTCCCAGATATACCCGTCCCTGAGCCATACCCATCCAAACCATCCCCCCAGATGATGCTATAGGGTTCACACAGGTTATAAACAGGGCAGCACAATTCCATGGAGTCAAATTACACTCAGACCCCCTGGAGGAGGACTTTTTATTAGAGACTTTTGCTCAGCCTCAAAAAACTACACACATTCTCCCTATGCTTAAAGGGATTATTAAACATGCCCCTGAGGTCTTCAAGGACCCAGTTAGAGCTAGGGTTATTAACCCAAGAATTGAAAAGAAATATAAACCTGCCCCTACTGATCCAGCTTATATTAAAGATCAGCTCCCTCTTGATTCATTAGTAGTTGCTAATGCACGTAAACGAGCAAACTACTGGTGAGGCACCACCACCAGACAAGGAGTCTAAATTGCTCGACGCATCAGGCAAGAGGGTTGCGTCTCAAGCAGCAAACATGTGGCGCATCGCCAATTCACAAGCCTTACTAGCAAGGTATGACAGGGCTCATTACGATGAGCTAGAAAAGCTCATTCAGTACCTTCCAGATCAGCATAAGACCAAAGCAAATGATCTAATACCGAAGGGCAAGTTAATTACAAACACCTCAATAAAATGCGCCCTTGATGCAGCAGATACAGCATCACGCACAATAAATTCAAGCGTTTTGCTACGCAGACACGCGTGGCTACGCTTTTCTGGGTTTAAACAGGAGGTGCAGTCTACCATACTCAATCAACCCTTAGACCAGGAACACTTGTTTGGGCCCTCTGTCGACACTTCTCTAGAGAAGATGAAGAAAGACACCGACACAGCCAAAGCTATGGGGGCTCTACAAGCAACCACTAGTAGAGGTTCTTTTCGTCGCTCCTCCTATAGAGGCGGCTCCAAGACCACTGCCACAGACACTACCTCTGCCACTTATAAAAATCCCACCCAAACCTCCTCTAACAGAGGTTACTCAAGAGGTAATTACAGAGGTAACAACAACAGGGGTAGAGGACGTGGGTTTAACACACGCAGTTCCCCTACCACAAAACAGTGACTTCCCTCCGCTTCCCCCCGATCATTCCACTCCAGTCGGGGGAAGACTATCACAGTTCCTACCTGCATGGAATTCCATCACCACGGACAGGTGGGTAATCCAAATTATCCAGTATGGTTACTGCCTGGAACTCACTTCTACTCCCCCCAACATACCACCCAGACAGCGTCCCATGTCCACACAACATCTGACGCTCCTCAAACAAGAGGTTCTCTCCATGCTCCAAAAGCAAGCAATAGAACCAGTCCCTCTAGAACATCAGGGCACAGGGGTTTACTCACTCTATTTTCTAATCCCCAAAAAGGACGGTTCCCTCAGACCAATATTGGACCTCAGACCCCTCAACTATTACATTCACTCAGATCATTTTCACATGATCACTCTTCAGCAAATACTTCCACTCCTCCAACAAGGCGACTTCCTTGCCACATTAGATCTCAAGGATGCCTACTTCCATATTCCTATACACCCTGTGCACAGGAAATACCTAAGGTTCACAGTGGACGGACAACATTATCAGTTCAAAGTCCTGCCATTTGGAGTAGCAACAGCACCAAGGGTCTTCACAAAGTGCCTAGCAGTAGTGGCTGCACACTTACGAAGGCAACACATTCATGTGTTTCCATATCTAGACCACTGGCTAATAAAAGCCAGGTCACACAAGCAGTGTGTACAGCACACCTTCCAAACCATTCAACTACTACACAATTTGGGGTTCACAATAAACCACACCAAATCTCATCTCCAACCCTCCTACATACATCAATATCTAGGGGCCACAATAGACACCTCCAGAGCCCTCGCATACCCCAATCCTTCCAGGATAACCAGTATGCAAGCCCTCATCAAAAAATTCCTGCCTCAACACTCCCTTCCAGCTCGAGTGTTTATGCAGCTAGTAGGAATGATGGCCTCGTGCATCTTCATTGTCCCTCACGCACGACTTCAAATGCGTCCCTTGCAGGAATGCTTAGCACGTCAGTGGAACCAAGCTCAAGGCCAGCTTACAGATCTGGTGTTGGTGGACAGCCGCACACATCGCTCTCTACAGTGGTGGAATACACAAAACCTTTCCAAGGGGCGGCCGTTCCTAGAGCCAGTTCCACACATAGTACTAACAACAGACGCATCGCTCACTGGGTGGGGAGCTCACCTCCTCAGCCATACAACCCAGGGCAAGTGGACCACTCCACAAAAACTGCTCCACATCAACCACCTAGAATTACTAGCAATATTTCTAGCGCTAAAGTCATTCCAACCGCTTCTCATTCACAAGACTGTCCTATTCCAAACAGACAACATGACAGCAATGTATTATATACAAAAACAAGGGTGGACACACTCTCTGCAGCTATCTCAACTAGCGCAGCACATATGGAGATGGGCCATTCCTCAAAGCATATACCTCCTTGCAGAACATCTTCCAGGTATTCACAATCAAATTGCGGATCTGTTGAGTCGGCAAACACAACAGATTCACGAATGGGAACTGCATCCGCAAGTTCTTCAAACCTTTTTCCAAATGTGGGGTCATCCAGAGATAGACCTGTTCGCCACACAAGAAAACACAAAATGCCCAACCTTCGACGCCAGGTTTCCACACCCGTTGTCCAAGGGCAATGCAATATGGATGAATTGGTCAGGCAGATTTGTGTACGCTTTTCCGCCTCTCCCACTCATTCCCCTAGTAGTACGCAAACTCAGGCAGCAGTCTCTAACAATGAACCTAGTTGCTCCCACATGGGCAAGACAACCATGGTTCACAACACTTCTCGAACTCTCAGTAGTTCCCCACCACAAACTGTGCCTCTCTCCAACCCTCTTAACCCAGAACCATGGAGAGATCAGACACCCCGATCCAGGTCAACTAAATCTGGCAATATGGCTCCTGAAGTCCTAGAGTTCGGTTATCTTAACCTTCCACCAGACTGTATACATGTTATTAAAGAAGCCAGACGTCCTACTACCAAGGCTTGTTATGCAGCAAAATGGAAGAGGTTTGTTATTTACTGTAATAACAACAATATCAACCCACTAGATGCTTCAATACAAAACATCATCTGTTATTTGCTGCATTTACAAAGATGTAACCTAGCATACTCATCCATAAGATTACATCTTGCTGCTCTAGCCGCATACTTACAAAACAGACAACACTTATCACTGTTTAGAGTACCTGCAATCAAAGCCTTTATGGAAGGCCTTAGAAGAATAATTCCCCCTAGATTGCCATCCTCTCCAATATGGAATCTAAATATTGTCCTCACCAGGCTCATGGGTCCCCCATTTGAACCTCTACACAAATGTGAGTTACAATTTCTTACATGGAAAGTAGCCTTCCTAATTGCAGTCACCTCTCTCAGGAGAGTCAGTGAGATTCAGGCTTTAACCATACAAGAACCATTTTTACAAATACATCGTAACAAGGTGGTTCTCAGACCAAACCCCAAATTCCTACCCAAAGTAGTCTCTGCTTTTCATCTCAACCAATCAATAGAGTTACCTGTGTTTTTCCAAGACCCAGACTCTGTAGCAGAGAGAGCTCTACACACACTAGATGTCAGAAGAGCTCTACTTTATTACATTGACAGGACCAAGCCTTTCAGAAAGACAAAACAATTGTTTGTAGCTTTCTCCCCACCACATAAAGGTAACCCCATCTCAAAAGCTGGGATTGCTAGATGGGTAGTCAAATGCATTCAAATATGCTACCAAAAGGCTAAACGCACATTAATAATTCCCCCTAGAGCACACTCCACACGTAAGCTTGGGGCTTCCATGGCATTTTTAGGGAACATTCCCTTAGATGACATATGTAAGGCAGCAACATGGTCTACACCACACACCTTCACCAAACACTGTTGTGTTGATGTACAGGCAAAGCAACAAGCTGCTGTGGGCCAAGCTGTTCTTAAAACACTTTTTCAAACTACTGCAACCGATACAGGTGACCACCGCTAAGGGAGACACTGCTATACAGTCTATGCACAGTGTACAATCTGCAGCTCATATGCCTCGAACGAAAAATGCTACTTACCAGTATGCATCTGTTCTTGGCATGTAGAGCTGCCGAGTTGTACACGCCCACCCGCCTCCCCGGAGCCTGTATCTGTTCCAGTATTATCTTAATTAGATACATTCACATGGACATCTCTTACTTCTTACTAACTCCATCTTTTCCCGTCATGGCGAAAAACAATCTGAGGGTGGAGTCGATGCCCATGCGCACTATCGTCCAAAGGAGGAGTCACCTATCTCGTGACTACAAAAGACTCTTCCAAGACAACAACAAAGTGCAAGCATCCGAGCCCAACACCAGATGGCGATCTATGCACAGTGTACAACTCTGCAGCTCTACATGCCAAGAACAGATGCATACTGGTAAGTAGCATTTTCCTTATTGTCCAGTAAAGTACAAACACCTTCAGATGCCAGTCCTCTCAAGCCACAACTGAGGGGACGCCAACATTCTAAACAGCCTTCATCTGAGGGTTCTAAGGTAGAACCAAAGGAAAGGAAGGAGGAGGGGAGGGGAGGATTGACCCAAGTGGGAGAGATTATAACAGAGACATGGGCCAAAAGCATGGGCAAATGATTGGCTTTGGGGGTGCCTCTATACAAGGCACGCAGATGCCTGTGTAAGCTTACTAAAACATGGGGTGACTGAACTTTAATCCTGGTAGGACAAGACTACTCTGGAGCTTTTATAGTTACTAGTGTCAATGATGATCTTACTGTTGGTGAATGCTGAATGCAGGGCTTTAAGTGGGATGAAAAACTGAGGGGGGGGTGTCTCAAAGGGGCGTGGCCGCTGTAATTAAGGGCGTGGTTTAAAAACACCTAAACTAAAAATCTGTGCTTAGCATAGTGTGCCGCCCAACTCGTATTTTGCTGCTTCTGTCATTGCATCCAGATATATAATACAACAAGTAGCATTACACCTACAACAGCCAGAACTATTGGCTTTGTCAATGGTTGTTAGTTGCATAAGATAAATAAGCAACAACTATGGCTTTGTTGTATATAAATGGTGAGACTGTGAAAGAACTATAACAAGTCTATTTGAAGTTAACTCAAAGGCAGTGAAGTGGGACTGCTGCAGAGTTAAGATTTATTTTTCACCCTGAGGGTGAGGGCAAAAATGGAGAGGCCTATGGGGACCTGTCTCAGCACCTGATTTTTGGAACTGCCGGTGCTGAGCACTGGCCGGGCCCGGCCCACTTAAAGGCCTGGCTGTATGTACCATTGGCATATGCTCTCTTGACGAGTATTAAGATGTTATTTGTCAGTATTTGAATCGTACTCTAAAAATTGTTTTTGTTTTTTCAACTAGGATTGATAGAAATAACATATATTAATTTTTCTTTAGCTTCATAATTTCTCCTACTGGGAGCTTTCCTTCTCTCTGTCCTTGTTCTAGCTTTTGAAGATATATTTTCTCTTAAGTTCACCTATTTTAATTGAATGGCTTTCATTGTGGGGTAGTTAAACACCATTTTTGCCTATTATGGAGATTTCTTGATTTTTGTCTTGTATTGTTTTATAACAGGAGCTTTGGATCTTGCACCAGGCGTTTCATTCAACATTAAATCAGAAAACAAGTCTCGTTCTGAAGGTCTCGTCCGCTCTAAAAGAAGAGAAAGTGACTCCAGTCCCACAGGTCAGTGAGTAGTACTCACCTGCCTTACTGGCAAAGACACTTACAAGGTGCTTTTCGCAACGCCAGCATACAGGGGCAAGTGCTTGAAATGGGCTGCCACCTATCAAGCGTCAGACCTTTCCCGAGAGGTTGCCGCTGTTCCACTGTGTATTATGAGTTCAGAAACTTGCAAATATTTGAAATGCCGCTATTTTCCGCGCTTCTCCCACATACTTTGCATTTGACTTCTTATATTCCTCTGTGTATCACAGATGAGATATGAACAGCAAAGGCTGTCATCATCTTGGTCTAGACATAGGCAGTTGTCGAGTAGCACCGAACCTCCCATGCCACAAACTCCCTGAATATTGTTTGGCACTAGAAATCATTATGTGGGGTATGTATGTAACCATGTGGATAGCAATGTATAATCTTGGTTTCTGAAGCAAGGGCTCACTGCTACTAGTTGCTTAAGAGGGAACAAAAATGAGGGAGTGTAAAAAAAGTTAAAAAGACCCACAGCCATATTTCTGAAACTTCATTCAGGGACCTTCAGAGTGAAGGTGAATTCTGTTCAAGAGGAGAGTCATCTGGACGTTGGAGCCCAGCGTCTTTCCTTAAGGCATTGAAAGTGGAGAACCCAGAATTGTGATGAGTGAACCCTATAGACCGCGGCAATCCGCAATCTGAACCAGTTGTGGGTTCTGAAGTAAAGCATCAGAAAATGTCTGTGGAAACTTTAACTGGGTCAGTACCAAGTGGACGAATTCAGCCGGATGAAAGTCTAATCGTAGGATTGGCAAGACTGACCGTAGGTCAAATAGTCATTCTAAGAATACCGGACTGTAAAAAAAACCCCACCTGTTATCAAATCTATAATTATTTGCCCACCATGCCACCTAATGTTAGACCCAGCCATATGCAGCTCAGTCTTGGTGTCGCGCCAATAGGAACAGTCCAGCCTGAACTACCCAGCCAGGACTTCTGTAAACCGGAATACAAGCAACCCACCAGCAATTGGCACATAGGTGGGTCTAATCTGAGGCGGCATGGTGGGCAAAAGAATGATGGATTGGAATGCTACCCCAAGGGATTGCCAGTAGTTAGACTTATTAGAGGCATTCCTCTCAGCATCTTTTGTGTGTTTGACGTAATGCTCGAAGAGGCCAAGGGTGTGTGTAAAGATGGGTCCCTTGCTTACTATGCCCCTGGAACCAAGCTATGCCCGACTGAAGAGGCTCAATCAGGCAGGAACCACTCTTGGGTTGCTTGTGTGCTGGTTCGTAGGGGACCTGGCTTGGTGGTTCGGCCTGGACTGTTCTGTTGGAGCAGAACCAAGATTGATTTATATATGGCTTGGTCTAATTTGAGATGTCACAGTGGGCAAAAGAACGATGTGCTGGAATGTTACCCTGAGCCATTGCCAGTGGTCACATTTATTGCAAGCATTCATCATGTGTTTGATGTACTGCCCTAAGTGGCCGTGCGTAAGCCCAGATGTTCGTCCTCGCTCACTGTGGCACTGGAACCAAGGCCCAATCAGGCTGACACCTGTCTTGGGTGCTTGTCTTCTGGTTCGGAGAGGACCTGGTGTGGCAGTTTGAGCTGGACTGTTCCTGGTGGAGTAGGGTCAAGACTGATTTGCACATGGCTTGGTCTAATCTGAGGTGGGATGGGGAGCAAAAGAACAGTGGGTTGCAGTGCTACCCCAGGCGATTTGCAGTGGTTATACTTATTGCAAGCATGCCTCCCGTCACCTTTTGTGTGTTTGATGCTGAAAGCTATCGGCTTGCAATGGTGAGTGTGCTGCCCTCGCTGACTCAGTCCCTAGGGGGGTATGGAAAGAAGGAGCAGAAAGTGAAGGTCATTCGAGGTCAGTGTAGTCAGTCAGTCCGAGACCTATGCATCCTTCTGGTCAGCTTGAAATTCCACCGCGCGTCATGAGTGAGCCACTAGCAGGAGGCCGGCTCAGCTTTGCAATGCTGCTGAGTTTACGCAGTGGCTTCTGCCCCATCATTAGCTGTCAAACAGAAGACCAGTAGCAGCTGTGGTATGGTGGAAGGGAAGCTGCTGAGGTCAGGTAGAGCGTGAAGTCTGATGCAAGCATGCTGTTATGAACCAGGCATTACTTTTTTATCATTGAATGTAGTGATGGGAGCAGTTTTGTGTGGTCTGGCTTATGTCCGCATACTTGCTTTGGGGTTACTCATGCTGCCATAAGACAACAGGAATTAGGTTGTCTTGGGGTGGGTATGAGTATCCGATCCAGTCCATTTTTGTCTGTATGTTTCGGTACATTTACTTTTTCCCCCCTCATTTTAAATTCAAATTTTAAAGGCAAAAGAGGACCTGGCATGTTATTCACTCTTGACAGGGGGTAACTTGGAATTTCTCTAGAAATGTGGAATTCTGTATTAGTGATATTTGAAACGTGACAAAATGCTGTCATTGAGGGTTATTTAAAAATAGGTGATAGCTTTGCTTTCACGGTAGCCGTGGTAGATTTTTTCATTGCATGCCAGCTGTCCTCTCCCTCACCTGTCACATCAAAATTGTTTAGTCCAAGAGAACACAACGACTGACAGTCATGCCTGCAGCTATGACCCGGTCACTTGAGTGATATACTTATTGTGCGCAGCATTCAGCCAAGGGCAGTTTATGGCGCTTGAACTGAGAGAAGGAAAAAAAAAAACAATCATTCATAAGATAATCAATAAACAAATCAGTTAGAAATGCCTTGCAAAATGTTCCATGCATTTCAATTTAACATAGTCAGGTAAAGTCTATTACAGAGCAGTGGGACAAGGTCAGGCTGATGGACCGCTTAAAGCAGCGAGCCGTAAAAAGGAGGGAGCCAGATGATAAAGAGCTGTGGGAATGTATGGAACTGTCTGGCATACGCCCCGGTGGATTAGACACATGGCCTTAAAAAGGATCCGCTGCTCGAAAGGTAACCTGAGTAGAGGACGGAGGGCACCAGAGACACAATCAGTTTGCAGAGAATGAAAATCACTGTGATCGGTATATTGTGGACTATCTCCTGTCACTTGACTGCACCAGAAGGAAGACCCAGGTGACACCCAATCTGGTGTCAACCCAACTACAGGGCCTGCAGAGGTCACGGCATGAAAGGGAAGAGCCTCCTCAGTAGTCTCACCTGGGGGAACCAGCAGGAGGTCACAGAGGTCACGGCATGAAAGGGAAGAGCCTCCTCCGTAGTCTCACCTGGGGGAACCAGCAGGAGGTCACAGAGGTCACGGCATGAAAGGGAAGCGCCTCCTCAGTAGTCTCATCTGGGGGAACCAGCAGGAGGTCACAGAGGTCACGGCATGAAAGGGAAGAGCCTCCTCAGTAGTCTTACCTGGGGGAACCAGCAGGAGGTCACAGAGGTCACGGCATGAAAGGGAAGAGCCTCCTCAGTAGTCTCACCTGGGGGAACCAGCAGGAGGTCACAGAGGTCACGGCATGGCAGGAGGTCACAGAGGTCACGGCATGAAAGGGAAGAGCCTCCTCCGTAGTCTCATCTGGGGGAACCAGCAGGAGGTCACAGAGGTCACGGCATGGCAGGAGGTCACAGAGGTCACGGCATGAAAGGGAAGAGCCTCCTCAGTAGTCTCATCTGGGGGAACCAGCAGGAGGTCACAGAGGTCACGGCATGAAAGGGAAGAGCCTCCTCAGTAGTCTCACCTGGGGGAACCAGGAGGTCACAGAGGTCACGGCATGAAAGGGAAGAGCCTCCTCAGTATCTCATCTGGGGGAACCAGCAGGAGGTCACAGAGGTCACGGCATGAAAGGGAAGAGCCTCCTCAGTAGTCTCACCTGGGAGAACCAGCAGGAGGTCACAGAGGTCACGGCATGAAAGGGAAGAGCCTCCTCAGTAGTCTCATCTGGGGGAACCAGCAAGAGGTCACAGAGGTCACGGCATGAAAGGGAAGACCCTCCTCAGTAGTCTCATCTGGTGGAACCAGCAGGAGGTCACAGAGGTCACGGCATGAAAGGGAAGAGCCTCCTCAGTAGTCTCATCTGGGGGAACCAGCAGGAGGTCACAGAGGTCACGGCATGAAAGGGAAGACCCTCCTCAGTAGTCTCATCTGGTGGAACCAGCAGGAGGTCACAGAGGTCACGGCATGAAAGGGAAGAGCCTCCTCAGTAGTCTCACCTGGGGGAACCAGCAGGAGGTCACAGAGGTCACGGCATGAAAGGGAAGCGCCTCCTCAGTAGTCTCACCTGGGGGAACCAGCAGGAGGTCACAGAGGTCACGGCATGAAAGGGAAGAGACTCCTCAGTAGTCTCACCTGGGGGAACCAGGAGGTCACAGAGGTCACGGCATGAAAGGGAAGCGCCTCCTCAGTAGTCTCATCTGGGGGAACCAGCAGGAGGTCACAGAGGTCACGGCATGAAAGGGAAGAGCCTCCTCAGTAGTCTCACCTGGGGGAACCAGCAGGAGGTCACGGCATGAAAGGGAAGAGCCTCCTCAGTAGTCTCACCTGGGGGAACCAGCAGGAGGTCACAGAGGTCACGGCATGAAAGGGAAGAGCCTCCTCAGTAGTCTCACCTGGGGGAACCAGCAGGAGGTCACAGAGGTCACGGCATGAAAGGGAAGAGCCTCCTCAGTAGTCTCACCTGGGGGAACCAGCAGGAGGTCACAGAGGTCACGGCATGAAAGGGAAGAGCCTCCTCAGTAGTCTCATCTGGGGGAACCAGCAGGAGGTCACAGAGGTCACGGCATGAAAGGGAAGCGCCTCCTCCGTAGTCTCACCTGGGGGAACCAGCAGGAGGTCACAGAGGTCACGGCATGAAAGGGAAGCGCCTCCTCAGTAGTCTCACCTGGGGGAACCAGCAGGAGGTCACAGAGGTCACGGCATGAAAGGGAAGAGCCTCCTCCGTAGTCTCACCTGGGGGAACCAGCAGGAGGTCACAGAGGTCACGGCATGAAAGGGAAGAGCCTCCTCAGTAGTCTCACCTGGGGGAACCAGCAGGAGGTCACAGAGGTCACGGCATGGCAGGAGGTCACAGAGGTCACGGCATGAAAGGGAAGAGCCTCCTCCGTAGTCTCATCTGGGGGAACCAGCAGGAGGTCACAGAGGTCACGGCATGGCAGGAGGTCACAGAGGTCACGGCATGAAAGGGAAGAGCCTCCTCCGTAGTCTCACCTGGGGGAACCAGCAGGAGGTCACAGAGGTCACGGCATGAAAGGGCACCTGGGGGAACCAGCAGGAGGTCACAGAGGTCACTTGCTCCTCCAAGGGCAGATACCAAGATTCTTACCCGTGGAATGGGGGAGGGGGACAACTCATATCGAAGGGCCCAACGGCAACGTCCACAGCCTGTTCTGACCCAAAGTTGAGGCCTCTGTCTCGCGGGCATTAAGCGTCAACTCATTAATATCTCAGCCTGGATGACCAATAGGGAGTTCACAAGACCTGGTCTGTGAGAGATGTGCTGTATCCCTTAACGTAACAACGAAGCACAAAACGAATATTGTTGAGACTGATCATGATATGATTGTTTCATAATGTTTTCCATAACAGGATCTGAAGCTGCTGGATCAGTTGCATCGATTGGTATCAATGAAGAGGGTGAGACGTACACAATCGGCATCCAAGACTACCAGAGAAGGGACCATTTTAACAGTCCTACAGGTGTGTAAATTACCCACCCAGAGTTTGTGGTCCTCTGTAAGGAAACAGTGGTGTATAATGAGCTATAGGTTACTCATTCATTCTCACATTAGGAGACCGTATTATCGATTGTATTGTAGTTGTATTTATATAGCACTAAATAATCGTAACCAAGCACCAAAACGCTTTGGTAGATGGTCGCGTGGTCCTCCACAGGTTGTTCTTGGATGGTAGGATGTGGGTTTGTAGTGTAACATACATGTGAAGTACATGTTTTGGTGTTGTATGTACATGATGCCCTGGGCCGTCTGTGATGTATGTAGCTGCGTTTCATTGTGAACGCTTACATTCAGTATTATTGGGTCGGGTTTAAAGGGTCTCGGATGTGAGTGTAGCCTCTCTGGGAAATGCTTTGATGTTGTGTTTGCTCTCCTTGTTGCTGCGATCACGTAGCTGCACGTATGCATGGAGTGACGTGAAGTAGTTAGCGATAGATGTGCCTCTGATTATACTTGTGTGGAAATTGCTTCTGGTTCTTGGCGAGAATCCTGCTGAGATGTCTAATGTTGTCTCCTCTTGTTTGTGGTTCAGATCTTATTATTGAGGTTTAAGGTTTAACAATTTTGCTCACCTACATCCCGGGGGCTGGTGAGGGGGGAAGTGAGGGCACGCAGCGGACGTGGATGGAGTGAAGCAGGTAACTTGGGACTGGTGTTGGGGAGGAGTTGGACCTTGATATGTACGTCGTCACATAGGAGCTGTGAAGGTGGGTTGTTACCACGGCTTCCTGGTCCCAACACCAGGTGACAGTCCAGTTCATTGTGGTGCTGTTGAGGTCCTGGATGTTGGGAGCTGTTGGGCTCTTAAGTAGATGGGTCATGTCAGCTCTCTGAATTCTTCCGCCAGGTAGTTTATGCATGGCACCCATGTCTTGTCGAATTTGGAATATTGTTTTCAAGAGAGCCCGTTAGTTTCTCTATTGCCACCAGATCCCATGGCTTATGGAGCCACTCTAGATGGGTTCTTACTCTGTCCATGTCCCAGTTGGCCAGAACGACCTGTTTGGCCGCACGTACGGCCACTGTTTTTCCTTTAAGGGAGTGTAGCGGGTATGTCAGTATGTTGGGCAGGCCTAGCAAACTGTAACCTGGGAAGCAAGAAGGGCGTGTCGAAGATTCCATCAATGTCCCTTAGTACCTCCTCCCAGTAGCGTTTCAATTTAAGGCAGCACCAGAGGAGATGAGTTAGCGTTCCAATCTCGTCATAGTTACGCCAGCTTTTATCAGATGAGCCCGCCCTCCATTTTGCCACCCTGGTGGGGGTGTAATACCAATAGTGGGTGATCCTGAGAAGGGTCTCTTTGCGAGAAGCACTGTGAGCGAAGGTACGGGCATGCCTGAGGATGTCTGACTATTCTTTGTCAATGAAGGGGCGGTCCATCTCTCAATCCCATCGCTTTTGCACCAGCGACTTGGTCGGAGAAAGGCTGTGTTTAGAAAGCTGTAGTTGCTGGACAAGAGCCTCTTATCGTCCGATCGTGTGATGATCCATTGCTCTAAGGGCGTCAGATGTTTACTGGTGTGATGGCGAGCGCTGGGGTTGGTCGCTCAGTGTGGCCTCTTTTTTATAGATTGTTTTTGGCTCTTGGCTGATGCGATCAGCATTATCTGTTGGGAAAGGGCCTGCTCTTTGTTTCTTTCTTAAATTTCAAGCATACTTGAATGTTCTTTGTCAACAGAGCCTGACATTTCCACACCAGTGGCATCGATCGGATTTGCTGAAGAAGAAAAGTCATATTCCACAGGCGTCCGAGGCCTTCAGAGAAGTGAAATGTTTTACTGTCCTGCAGGTGTGTAAACCGCTCACATTGCTGATAAAGGGTGAACAGGAGCTTAGATATTGTTTAAGACGCTTCTTTACTGTGTTATTTGTGTTTGGAGGCGCAGATGTGTTTCCCTGATTCCTATATGATTCCTGTCATGGTCGGGTTCTGTCTCAGTATCAATGTCCTTCTGTATTGAAACCATGTGGAAGCTTTCATGGACGAAGATCAGGGACTGACACACAAGACAGGTTGAACATTTTACAGATCCGTTGCTTTCGAAAGGCAGCCGAAGATGATGTGCAATCTCCAGGTGCAAACCTTTGGCACTTAGTACAGCAAAGGCCGACGGACACCCTGGAAGTTCAGTACACGATACAAGTGAATATTGTAAGTCTGGTGGTAATAGTGTGTTCTTTCAGGAAAACAGGTGAGTATATTGGTAGGATTCATTTTACAGATACCTGGACCTATTTTCCCATACACATGGTATTCTGCTTTAGTGGAGACTGCGCCAACAACTCTGAGCAACTCTTCAGTGAGAAGTTAATGATTCTTCACAATTGTTACTTTGGTGACAAAGAGTTCATGAGCTTGTGTAACATCTGTGAGGGCACAAGAGATGAACGATAGGAAAGCTTTCGGGAACGGGAGTTTTGTTAATCCCCTGTCCTTGTCACCCCATCCAGGCTCCCAGTGAGCTCAGAGTATGGATAAGTACTGATGTCATCAATTAAACTGTACACATTGCATGGATTTTACGCACTGGTCCTTCTCTACCTCTTCGCTCCTCATCCTCTTTTTTTCCCCTTTTGTTGAAGATGACACACTCCAGTGATCTTGGGGTACGTTCTGTCCATAGGCCTGAGCAGACATGAGACGCACAGCGCTGCGTCTGTGAAATCCAAAGAGTTGAAGCATATATTGTCGTACTTTTTGATAGCCACATTTATGAATGGGGAGCATATGAACTTGAATACTGAGTATCAAGGAAAACTGAGGGTCACATTATAAAGAACTATGAATTTTAAACTAGACCTACTGATGCGAGCAGCATATTACGTAATATTGGGACATCCTTAGTTCATTCACCTTAGAATTTCAGAATCTGCTTCATTGTGTCATAACCTGTATGGTGGTGTTGAGATTGGAAACAGAGAATGATTTAATGTGGGCTTATGGATGCACGACAAATCCTTTCATGAGTGAGGGCAGCGCAGGTGATCCATGATGGAGTCATGATACTTTAGTGTGAATAAAGGCGTGCGCAGCGGGGCCTGTAAAGAAAGGACCTTTGCCTCTCTTCCGGTGGTCATTGAACTGTGGAGAGCGTAGTGCATGCCTGCTGCTGTTGTGCACTTGGTGTCATTGCTTAAAATAACACAGACTGCACATAACAGATTTTAAAGGTTAAGAACATATTTACTGTCTCATGGCCATAAATTGTTGGATGGGAATCTCAACGGTTCTAGAGCGCTCGATTGACCTGGGCCCCCGGGCGGCAGTGCTGGGGTACTTGGAGGAGCTGGGGGGACCACGCTTCAAACGGATGTTTATAGGGGTGACCTGTCTGGTAGCCAAAAGAGATGTTTCCCACCTGTAGAGGCAACCTACATCCCCCCTCGATCCAGCTGTGGCACAAGGGGGTTGATTGGTGCGCACAGCAGGAAAAAGCAATTTATGAGGCACGTGGCTGTCCTCGTAAAATTCATAAAGTGTGGGGAAAGTGGTGTTCTTATTATGGATTACCGTCATGAGGGGACTGCTTTTTGAAATAACTGTCTCATGTATTGTTGTAACCTGGAACAGCTCTGCTCTTAACAATTGTACTACTTTGGATGTTGCTTGCTTTGTAAATACAATAAAAATTGGTTATTAAAATAAAATTGTTGGATGGGAGACAGCTGACTTAACATGAGCCTGCAGGAGTAAGATTAGATTAAGCGATGTGACCTTGGATAAGTGTTTGGCACAGGAATTGGACCCCTGCCCGGGCACAGTCGTACGGTAGAGGAGACACATCTACTTTCGCCACCCTTGCCAAATTGGGTGGTGCATGCCAGGTTTTTGTCTCTCATAAAGGTTACAAAAACCTGGCATGCACCACCCAATTTGGCAAGTGTGGCGAAAGTAGATGTGTTTCACCTGCGTAGTCTTAAAATAGTTTCACCTTAGCTGATCTTTCACCAGAAATTCCTAACAGGCGTGGCACTTGTGCCCAGATTAGACTATCCAGTGGCGCATATGTGAATCTATCCAGGACTGCCTCAATAATCAATAAATGATGTGTGGAGGGTTCATCTTGCACCAGCCCATTGCATGATAGTGTGTTGTCCATTCCCCCAAACTGAGGGCCTGCAAGAAAAATAATATTATTCGAGGCTCCTGCATAAGATATAGGGCACTCTGGAAGAAGAAGCTGCGTCTCTCTCAGCCTGGAAGGACGTTGAGATCTGACTAGTTATTTCTGTCTGCTCTGCACAGTCAGGCAGGTGATGATGAGGTAAAGTGTTCTTGTTCAATATTTAGGATGTTGGAAAGCCCTACCTTTAGACTTCTATCCAATTGCAAATCATCTGCATTTCAGATAGTGCCTTAATGCGTGGTTATTCCATGCATTAATTAGATTGTTGGAAGGATGTCTTCTTCCCATCTGATTGGATTAATATTTCTTTGATCACATGCCACTATTGACAGGAAAGACCATCAGATTGTGGATGCATTCATTTTAAATGATGATGCCTATGCAATGCACAGGAGTGTGGAAGTTGATTGCATGTTGCAGCAGAGTAAATTAAATCTTCTTTTTTTTAAGGGATATTCATGACCTAACTTGTAGGATGCTTAAGTATATATGAACGAATCATGTGCTTTAAGTGTGCATTTGTTTTTTAAAGAAAGATAATGCTTTTATTTTAAATATGATCCAACAGGTAACAGAAGCATGAACAGAAAGAGAATCACGGGTAATTCCTTGAAATGTACTGATAAATCAACATTCTACAGACCTTCGGCAAAACGTCTTAAAGGAAGCACGGTCAAGAACATGTTTGAAAACCCAAATTCTATGCACCAATTGTGGTCAGGAAGTGAGGAAGCACTAAGGGGAGAGGAAACTCAGCAGCTGCAAGGTGACTGCAGCCAAAAAACTCACTCCGGGGCACATCAAGTATCACCTGACGTACATAGACCAGAAACATACAATATTCCTGAGAGTGCAATAGGAAATTACAACATTATTCAGTGTGAACCAAATCCAGCTCAAAGTTCCAGACAACTTATTCCTCCTGAGACTGAGCAAACCAGCCAGAAGAAAAGCCACCCTAGAGATCAACGTACACATGAAGTGAAAGGAAAATACACATGTAGTGAATGTGGAAAAAGCTTCTCTGCAATGTCAAATCTTATTACACATGAAAGAATACACACAGGAGAGAGACCTTTTCATTGCACTATCTGTGGAAAAAGCTTCAACCAAACGGGGGTTCTTCATAGACACCAGAAAATGCACACTGGTGAAAGACCTTACCAATGCAACACATGTGGGAAAAAATTCAATCAAAAGCACCATCTTCTTGGACACCAGAAAATACATAAAAAAGTGCAACAGCACTGTGAGACTGGTCCTTTGGGAGCTGTGAGCACTACAGTATTTCAGTAACAGATGAGGAGATTAAAAGCAAAATGAAATTGCAAAAGATAAAGACGTTGGTTAAGCAAGTACCAACTAAAACGGAAGGTACTGTACAGTGTGACCTGGGAGAAGCAGACGGTCATTCGTCTCCAATGAATACAACATCCTCCATTCGAAGGGACAAACTGGTGAAATATGTCAGTGTCACTCCTTTTAGCAGCAGAAGATTTACAAAGTTGAATTTCCAAGCTACTCCAGATCACAAGCCGGTGAAAATTTCACAGTATGAACTTCAGAACGAAAGCATTTTTGGCTTAATGATGATAAGAGGAAACAATACTACTAATAAATAAATAAAAAGGTTCACCTAACACACTATAGTACTTGAATTGGGTTCACTTTTAACATTCTGTAGGTGCAGAAACAAAGACAACACTAGTCCAGAGTGAGGCAACCTAACAACATTCATATCACAGTAACAAGCGGGAACTACGCAGGTCTTGCCATGCCAGGCTTGCGGATGTTCCTTCCAACACCAAATTTAAAAATTCTCCCCCTGGAGTAGTTTTATGGCTTTAAAACATCTTCTCAAAGCTCAGAACATCTTGACTGCCGAATGTGTGCAGTGCCCATGCTTTGTACATCAACTGCTGTAGTGCAGAGTGGCCAGAGAGTTAATCATTATTTACATTATCAGGGCGGGCCTTTGAAGTTCATTGCCCTGGGCAGTGAGGTCGGATGAGGACTCCTTGGTACAGCAGTCTTTCTGTTCCGAGACTTCGTGATATACATTTCGGTAGAGTCCCTTTATTTAGAGCGAGAGACAGTTTGAAATGAAACAGTAGACTACTGACTTTATCCCTCTAATTTGGGCAGGGAAAAAAAAATCTATCATGGACAATTAACATTTGCGTTTTTCATTTATTAGATCAAATGTTGCCAATAAATAATACAATAATACAAATATATTATAATAATTGTAAATTAATTGAAAATGATTTTCTTTCAAACTTCAAAATATGTTACTGACAGTAAAAAAACAAGTTACACCAAATATTATTCTTGTAAGATAATTGAAAGGTAAGGCATCCTTTATTGTCTGTGCGTATTTGGAAAACATCATCCTAGCAGCCATTGCTTTTGAGCTAATGAACAGCACACAGAGAATATATTCAATAAAGTTCAAATAGAGCTGACGCAGGCCATGTTTACAAGAGATCTTTTTTCTAAGCTGCCTCCTCTGAATGTATCCTCATTTGACTTGAATTCCATCAGACACCGTGTGGATGATGACGCTGTGTATCGTTCTGTACATCAGTATTGCATCAGCAATGTTACGTCTTCTTGTGCTGCTCCACCCCGACTGTCTGACAGCAATCCATGCCGCATTCACTACAGCCAAACCTGGTCTATTGCTGGGCTTGATTTTAAACACATATTTAGTTCACAACAAGATATAAATGTCCCCTTCTGTATGGCTGTTCCACCGAAATGACTGCTGGGCAGGCGGTTGTAAAGTGCAGCATGGGGGCCACGCCCCACTCCCCTGACTATTTTTAACAGGTCATTAAGTGCCATTTTCAACGAGTGTGGATTGTCTCAGTGGTAATTTACTATCTTGTGACCAGTGTTTGCACTGGATCAAACTCTCCAACATGGATCTACCACCTGTACTCCAAGACAGGTGATTAATGCACTTTGTTGCACAGCTGCGGCGGAAACGCAGCCAAGCTGCGGGCCTCTGAGCTCAGAGGGGTCATTAGTAGCCACCAGAATGCGAATGGTGGTCTCAAATGTTTCACAAATTGATACAGTCGGATAAAGTCTTATCAGACACATCCAATGGCGAGAGACTTCCCTAAGAATACTCGCAGAAAACTCAAGTTATCGAGACAGTGGATGATTCACCCAACGCCCAAAATACAACTGAATGTTGTACCTGTGCGAGGATTCAGTGATCAGATGAAAAACAATCACTCTATTAAGAGAGGAGATTGATTCAGGAACTTTCCCTCAAGAGCAAGTTCAGATGTAATCCAGAGTGCCCATCACTTAATTACTTTCCTGTGCTTTCAGTTGAGGAGTTAATGGTTCTTGTCCATTGGGATAGACCGGTCTCGCTATTAGATCCATGACCTGGTTTCTTGTTTAAACAGCGAGGCCATAAGTCTTCCTTTACTGTCCTCTCTTAATTTATGTTTGGAAAGTGGACTTGTTCCTTTCTCCTTTAAAGATACTACCATCACTCCCTTATTGAGCTGATCCATCAGTATTGAAGAATGATCCTCAAAGTTATAATTCCAGGAGTCTCCTTCCCGCCTCACCTTACTTGTTCAGCAAATTCATCGGTTTAGGCATCTCCTTAAAACCTAGCTTTTGCTCTCCACATCTCTGCTTTCCACATCTTCATGATTAACTTTACTTTTAATAAAGTACCAATGGAGATTTGTGAATGTGCGCTCAATAAATGTAAGTGAACATAACATATCTTGGCCTAAGCTACTCCAAATCACCCAATCTAAGAAATTTAGAGTAAAGTCAAGTTAATTCAACCAGTGTCTCAAAGTGTAATGTGTATAACTAAGTAACATTATTGGTAGAGCGTCTGCAGTCACCACTCGAACTAAATTAGGTGCAATAGGAGCAATCTGGTGCCATTGCTGGGTAGGAGCCAATTACTTAAAGCGACATTCTTTGCCAGAATGGGAATTGTGTTGGTTATATAATTCAGCTCAGGGAGACATTATTGTTATTATATACGCAAGCGTAGCCTCCTAACCTCAAGTTATTAGTCGGTGGAGAATAAAATTATGTCAGGGTTAGCTGTCAAGTTATTGTTATATTCTGAAGAGGTTGTATCATGCATAAGTTTAAAAAAAAAAAAAGACTTGCGACATCCTTCCTCTGTCAAGCGATGCTGACACATTTCAGTTTATTTTCTGTCTTATGTCTTGATTGGAACAGCAGTTTTATTCTTACCTTGTTTGAAATCCATTAGTACATAAATACCAAAGGTTATTTATTTAAGACTTCACTGGCATCAGAATCTAATGTGATCCTTTGAATCCATGGCAAGGAGAATGTCCCAGAGCAGCCCAGAGCGAAGGCTTGTTAACTGCATTGTGGTCTTCAGTAGGCTCAAGTTGCAACAAGGGCTACTTCAGCTCGCATGGATGATGGATTCAAAAGAAAACACATATTCATGCCTGGAATCAGACGTAATTTTTGGGAGCGGTTCTGTTCTACAAAGGAGAAAAGGATGAGCTTCCAACGCATCAGATTAAAGCAAATCAAACATGCGCGAAACACACAAGCTCTCAATTTCTTGAGATTTAATAGACTAAACAAATTAAATGTTTGAGGCACGAAAAGAAGTACAGCTCACATCAGTGGTACCATGTGATCTATAGAAAGAAGACACAGGTGGCACAATACTTGCTTGAAGTACAGCACATGGTGTTACTTGCTAGAACAGTAAGGCATGACATCTCCTAGCACGCTGTATAACACATGACAAAGGATGCAAAAATATTGTAAAGCTTGAAACCTTCAGTATTTCTCTTTAAGGTGATTTTAAGAGCTTACTTGAGTAATTGGACCATAAAGTTACACATGCTTCTCAATTTTCCAGAAAGGCTACTTAAGTATCATAAATGAAGCTCTGTTAGTGTACAGTTGTGCGACACTGAAGCTACAGAAGGCACATAGCACAATTAACACAAACCTGGGTTTTAACAAAATGTGTTTATTTACATTTTGTACTATATGATATAACTGTTTAGCAATCATGTGCTTTTTATGAACCTGCCTTTGTAATAGATGTCAATTTAGCTTTAGTGTTCATTCATAGAGTGCAAATACCCAGCAGTATATTGTGGTGCAGAATGGGCATCTGTTAAAAAGTGGGGTTATCCACAGTATCGCTTGAGTTACTGTTTATGAGAATGTTGTACAAAGCTTAACTTGTATATTCTTATACCTACTGCACCTCTAAAAATAAATGACATCACTCCCCTCTGTCTGTGGCATGGTTTGTGCTGAGGGCCTTTTCTGTTTCAGGCGATTAGTTGTGTTTTACTCCCATGAAGTACTCTGGTATGTGTACTATGGCTCACTTGCCACACAACCTCCCACCACATCCCAGCATCTTGATTGGCTAGAGCGGGCATGCTCTACGCTCCTAAAGGCACTATAGGCCTGTGCCTGCTCTCCATCCGAGCTGTCGGAGACAACCGGGTTGGAAAGGTTTGAATTGCGCATGCCGGTTTGGCTGTAGCAAGGTAGCCGGCCAAACCAACAAGCACACTTGAAACTTAAGTGGCCACTCCTCACTGCTGCCAATCATTGGAAGCAGTGACACACTGGCCCGCCCTATCCTGCCGTTCCACTCCGTTTGCAGAGAGAACAAAATAAAATGGTAATAAAATAATTTTCATCATTTTAGTTTTTACACTTTCTGCGCAGCAGTGTGTGGGGGGCGGGGGGGAATGTGGGCGACACTCGTCTGCTCCCATGGAGGAACCGTTGCTGTTTGCTTGTTGTTGTGGTTAACGGGCTGATGTGAGTAGTTTTCCCTTCAGTACTCTTAACGGTTTTCATTCTGGAAGGGCCAGATATGTATGAGGGTTACTATGGCATGATATGGGCTAACTCCGTCACACACACTGAACATGCCACAGGGGCCTGCTCACAGGGACATTACAATAGCCAAACTAGACCATGCAGTGCAAGGGAGGCCCATAGGTGATGTGTGACTTATCTCGCACTGTGCAGAGTGTATTGTCACCCGGCCTGCTAGGTCAATACTGACTCAAAACTGTGAAGGCCACCCGCCGTGTATGTAGTATTGGAGCCCACTAACATGTCATCAGACCACAGGTTGAACAGGGTGTTTGTTCCCCCCCTACGGTCACACATAAGTTTCTGTTACATAAAAACATAATCATGCCTGTATGGGCCTTGATAGGTTTATCTTCGTTAACGGTGCACTGGTCACATGTAAGGAGCTAAGTGAAGGAGACAAACAAACATGGATACTGTCTGATGTGTGTAGCATTGGAAAGAACATGTATTGACGTGAGAAGGGTCCAGCATTATCATACTATGTAGAGTGTGGTCAAGCAAATTGGACTATTCACTAGGCATCAAAGCCAGGCACCCTTGCACCATTTTGCAAACTAGGCTGGTCTTATACCTTGTCTGCACTCTGTGCACCTCATACGTGATGTGCCTGCTATCATCTGAATACACTGCAATATGGCATACATCTGCCCATCATGAGGGCATTCCAACTGTGCCTTGTGCTACAAGTTCAAAGTACAGACAATACCAGGCATTTCTGATGTCAATGTACTGTGCTTCATATGTACACAGCGTACATGTTCACCATTCACAGAGCTATGTACCATGTTTTTATCTTGTAGGTGGCCCACACCCATACACCATTGGTGAGGTAGCAACATTCTGCAAAAAGGAACTACACCTTACATGTGGATTTACTACAGAAGTAGGACAAAGTTGCACGGGCAAATTACAGGGCCAAATTCCCACGTAGAATCATTAGCAATGTTTGCAGGCCCACATGAGGGATGCCTCTTAATGCTGTTGTGGAAGCTATTATGTGGATACTTATGGCACATGTACCATCACCTGCCCCAAAATCAACTGATGGTAATTAGTTTTAATGTCTCTCAGTCATACTATGGATCAAAATTGGCAATATGTACAGCATATCGGTGACATGTGAGATGGGGTGCCAGAGGAGAGATTTGCAAAATGGCATGATGGTACAAAGGAACTTGTGATTAAACTTAATGTGAACATGGAATCGTAGGGATGAACTTCTATCTGCCTGACTGTTGCACATTGCTACTGTATGCATACACATGGTAATTTATGGAACTCTTTTGTGTAGCAGGTCCACACAAGCTTTTGTGTGACAGGTCCACAGTCCTACACCAGTGCAGACTGAATAGGTATGAGTGGATGTGGGATGTCACCAGTCCACACATGGCAATGTTGTTACATGCCTGACTCGATCCAATGGCCTGTAATAGAGACATTTCCATACCTTTGTACTGTTTTGTGAGACATAAGGCCAATGTGTTAAGTATCACAGGCATGTATGCACTGTGTTGTCAGCATACGGGCCATTCCACATTCCACCAAATGCTGTTGTTACCAATACTTCATCCCCTGGAATTTTCTCCATTGAACAATTTCTGGCCAATTACCTGAAAGATACCACTCAGTAGTCTCAAATATCTGCGCTCTAAGCACGCATGTACACACTCATCACATGGAGTCAATATGAGTGGATGTGCTTCTCGTTAACAATAAATACAGGAAGGTTGGGACAGACTATTGAGGTTGTCAAGGAGCACATGCTCTTGTCTGATTTTCATTAGGTGCTCAAAGTTCAAATGTCCCAGGTATGTCCATGTGTCATTCTAGGAGAAGTATCCAACGGGTCTGTTGAATCGGAGGTAGCTAACCACACTCTGTCTATGTTTCAACTACCTGGCACTGAGCCAATCTATGCTGCTGTGTGTGGCCTTGTGTAAATGCCAGAACAGTGAAGCATTGCTGAGGCACAATATGTGTACTTGCTACACATCACTCATTTCACCTAGGTGATTGGCCATAGATTTTACCCTCTTGCATGTTATTCCCCATGGAGCACCTAGATGGACCATGTGTACCATTCCATGTGTAGATCCATAGATCCAAATCTGTTTTCAATGCACATGGGCACATGGTAATGAGGCCAGGCACTGCCATTTCCTGTACCTACAAGGTCAAACACTGATTTATTTACCAATGTTATCTTAGGGGAAGTACATGCTTCTCATGATGATTGGTCATGATACGTTACATAGATGTAATTTTTGTTGGCAGGCCATGCCACTTGTGCTGCTAGTAGTAATTAATGCGTGAAAATGTTGACAATTTTGACAGATAAGCTTGGTCAGATTCATGTGTCCTTCCTCTCCAACAGACAACATGACCCCAGAGCAGGAAAAGGCTCATTGGAGCCGTCTGGAGAGATACAGGCACATACGCCATGTTCCCAAGGCCTTCAGATGCATGGGGCACAAGTTTGATAGAGCAAAGACAGCAGGGACCTGGAAGTCACCACCTCAGGGACAGGAAACTACCCACAGGGCAAGCAGCAGGCGCCAAGTGGAGGATTCCCATGGTGGGGGTCCAGGACCAGTTCCAGGACCCTCCACAGCCCCACCAGCAGTGGCACCACAGCCGGTCACCACTACCTCACAGCAGCCAACTTAGAGAGGCAGTTGCTGCAGGGCCAGCTAGAGAATGCCTTGAGGTTGGCAGGACTGCAGTTGCAGGTGGCAACCCTCATGCAAAGGGTGCAGACTTTACAGCCGACTGTGCACCATATTGGGTATAAAATGTAGGCCCTCCCTCCAATTTCCTGCCCTCACCAGTTCTTCTTAATTGTTTTAATAGTAATAGTGTAACTTTAGCATAGGTTTGGATAGTTGTTAGTATAGGGGTAGGTTAGGGTAGTTTTGGTGTTTTTATAGATTTTACTATGTATCTGTTTTTAGGTGGGGATATGGGTCGGTAGGCTGCTAAGTGGGTGGGGGGTTAATGTTTAGTATGTGTATAAAAAAGACAACATTTACAAATTAAATATATATATGTTTAGGTGTACTATTAATGAGTGATACTACTTTTAATATATATCATGCGAGTGGCTGTGTGACTGTATGTATGCTTGTGCATATGGGAGTGTGAGTAGCTGTATGGGTGTATAAGTGGTTGTGTGAGTAGCTGTGTGGGTGAGTGAGAGGCTGTATTCGTGAGTGGGTGTGTTAGTGGCTGTATGGGTGGGTGAGTGACTGTGTATATATTTACTGGAAAAAAGTTACACTGACAGTACACACACCCCCACACTCACACACCCCCACACCCACCTCGGGAGTAGGCTAACCGTATTATTAGCAGAATAAGCAGTGCAAATAAATATATATCCAACTGGTGGGACGCCAGTAGGTAGTTATAGTTAGGACCTAGTTTCCATAGGAAAAGCGTTTTTAACTTACCTATATCTTTGGTGCCGGTTGATGAATCTTCACAAAATTTTCCCCAAAAAGTTTAATTATAAATGCCATTGTTGTGCTTGGTAAGTTTTGGGGTGATCCATTAAGGCGAGTGCTGAGAAAAAGGGGCTCAAAAAGTGTGTTTTCCCATGTTAATTCCCATAGGACGCATAGTCGAAACTACAGCCCGAACCGTTGGACTGAAAAAAACAAAGGTTACAGGGACGTTATAGTTAACAATTAACTTTTTAAAAACCTTTGAAACTCACAGAAAAAAAACAAAGGCTACAGGGACGTTCTAGTTAGCAAATAGATTTTTTTTTAAACTTAGAAATTCACTGAAAAAACCAAAGGTTACAGGGATGTTATAGCTAGGGCCAGATTTCAGTCATACAAAACCAGTGAAATTCAGCAGTTATAGTTACCTGAGCTAACTATAACTTACGCCCCACAATGCACTACTTGCAACCTCACATATTACATCACTCATGACATGGTCAGTGACAACACTGATGACATCTCAAATGACAACACTGATGGCACCATCCAGTGAGTGTTAGTATTTTGTGCAAGTGTGTTATAAAGGGGCTGGGGGATGATGTTTAACCTGTCTGTTGAGGTATATGCGTAGAGTAGGATAAGTTAAGGTTAGGTTAGTTAGGTTAATTTTAAGTTAGGATAGTGTAGGTAAGTTAGATTTGGTTAGTTTAGGCATAGTTTAGATGGGTATAATTAGTGTAGGTCTTAGTTTTTATATGTTAATATTAGTAGTGTGTGTTAAATAAATTCTGATTAGCACTTTCACCGCTGCTTACTTATGCTTGCTAGTTGTGACATCTGCTTCGGTTGACTTGAGCACATGCTGTAGGAGTTCCTGCCAGTGTTTGTATACATGTGTTAATAGGTGGAGCACGTAAAGAGTCGATCATTTCAAGTTAGCAATGTCATTTAAGGGATCTTCAAACATGATTGGTCTCTGTCAGTGGCATTCTTGCTGTGAATGGACACACAGCCCAACATAGGTATTAACCTAACATAGCTGTGTGTGTGTACGTGATGCTACATGTTTTACATGGATGATAGAGTGAGACCATTGTGACTAATCTAGGATGTGTTTGGTGCCACAGTGATGGCAGTTACCTATACACTCTCTCAAGCATCATTTTGTAGTTGCATCACTGTTGTTTGCTGAATGGTATGCATGGACGTATCATCCACATGGGCAGAAATGACAGTCAGTCTTACCATTGACTGACTGACAATTGTTGCACTTCATGCATGTGACCTTGGGTAACAACTTGCTAGTTCAGTAGCAGACGGGGATCACATAAACAATTTTGCATGCACTGTGCATATTTACCCCTGGGTGTCACAAACACATTATCCTTTAGATGTTAGGTAGCGTCTTAAGAGTCAGCACAGCCACCATAGTCTATTTATTCCAATCATGACCAGAAATACAACATGCTGATTCTGGAAGTAGTTTTATTGACACGTGAAGCAAGGAGCAAGTGGAGGATTTTGGGTCAACAAACTCAACATAGTTTGTGAGCCATTGGATTTCCAGACAGAGTCCATGGGGGATACATGTCATGGGACATTTTGAGGAGAGGAGTGTTCCAGTGAGGAGGAGGGTCACATTGCCATTAGGAAAGAAAGTCCACATAGGCAGTTCACACATGGAAGATATCAACAGGTGGAAAAGGAGGGCATTACCTGTTGAGAGGTACACTGGCATGGGCATAAGCACTGGGCATTGGAGAAACTGGCCATGCGTGTCAGGGTCTAAATCCCTTTTGCTGTCTGAACCACACAGGAGCAGAATGACGCTAGGTCCCAATACCCTTCTCAGAACCAACCCTGCTAGGTCTTTTAGTATTCCATTGCAGGTAAGTTCTAAGGGGGGAAAAGGGGTTGGGGACAGAGAAGAGACTGCTCCAATATTCTGCCTGTTCAGCTACGTCTTCTTCTTCTTCTTACAGGACTGCAACATTAACATGTAAAAACCTTTATTTACTGTGCCTTTTAACTTACTGTTTTTCTATGGTGTATAAATAACTTATCTTACCAGAATGTTTACTGAAGCTTACTTCTCTTCTACTTCTCATGTATTGTTTGCTAGGTTGAATGAGAAGTCTTCACTCAGATCTCTTTCCTTTTCGTTCTCAGGTACAATCTGCACTTGATCCTGCTATTCCTTAATGTAAGAAAGATAAGGTAAGTATTTATTTCTGTATTCCTAATTTATGTATTATTTGGGTTTCTCTTTCCTTCTATTAACTCACTGTTAAGAGACTGGAGTGGGCCTTGAACTGGGGTTTCTGTAGTAGGATGACTGGTTTTCTGTCTTTAATTAGTTTTTAAACAATGCTTCAGAACTTAGGTTAAATGTTAAAAGGAAGCGTTCCTTTTATTCAGGCCTTTGGTTTTAATGTTTGCTGGAAGCACAATTTATTCTGCCATACGTGAGGAGAACATTACTGGAGTTCTTTAACACATGGCATGAGAAAGAAACATGCCGGGCTTTTGACCCTGACTTCACCTTTTAATTAATTCTCAGAAGAGTGAACAAGTTTCAGTCTAAGAAGACACTGCGTGTTGAAAGGTCACGCCTGCGTCTGACAGATTCTGGAACAGCTGAAAAAGACAGCTGATTCAAAAAGCTTTTTATTTAATCTTCTCAGCTAAGGAAAGCAATTACTGAAAAGAAGGAAAATATATTCTGACTTCGTTTCCTTTTTTCTCTTTAAATAGAAATTTACCTCTGACACGATAACCTTTTCTCACAGAATGTTTTATATTAGCTACAAGTTTAACACTAACCTGATTAGTGAGGGAATGTAGTTCCGACGAAGCTAACCCCGATTTTATCGCAACTACCCTAACTGACTTCCACGACGCTGGGAAAACAGATGCTCTTCAAATTATTTCTTCAGTGAAGGGCGCAGTGGAATGTTGAAGCGCACTTCACCTGATGTCATGAAGCCTAAAAGACTAGACTGCTAACAGCGGTGTGCTGTCGCAGTATGTGCATGTTGGCAGCCATCTTGGAGTTCCATCGGTGCCAACAAGCACTCCAGCTTGAGGGATTATCTGACTTTTGGTAAGTTTGTAGGGGGAAAATGGTAGCCAGCATACAGTTAGAAGGAGGAAACCTCCCGTGAGTCCTGACAGTGCGGCACAGAGATATGCTACCAGGCAGATTTTTGTTGCAAAGAGCTGCAGTCTACATCTTTGTTCTCTGATGTGTGTGGTACCTTCAAGAGGGTGGTGTTGAAGGTCCTGGAGCAGACTGGGGCACACACACATCAGGGGCTGAAGATGTGTACACCTGGTTCCCAGCAGCATATCCCTGCGCCAACAAGTAAAGCAGCAGAGCACTAAGAAGGGCCTGCTGGTTTGCCAGCACAGCAACAACATTGGGGTGGTAGGCACCCATTGTTGCCATGTAGGAGTCCTGCTTCCACTCCATGGACTCCAGGGTGTTGTGTATTGCCCCCAGCTGGTTAGCAACCTTGTTAGTGCCACTTTGGCAGGGCATTTGCTCATGCAGTTGCCTCATGACACCAGCGATGTCAGCCAGGGACTGTTCCAAGCCATGGAGGGGAGGGTAGATGCTTCTTTCAATCTCTGAGGTGTCCGTGTTGGGACTGGAAAAAGAAAAAAAAAAGACACACAAATGATGGACTGAATGCAGAACAAATCAAAACATTCACCCCCAGTCAAGAGATCTGGGTTAAATCCATCGTTCTTTTGCTCACCATGCCACCCCAGTTTAGACCCAGCCATATGCAAATCAGTCTTGACCCTGTTCCTCATGGGAACAGGTCAGCCCGAACTGCCAAGCCAGGTCCTCCCTGGACCAGAAACAAGGATCCTGGGACCGGTTTCGGGGTTTCACCCCTCATCAGCCATTGCTTTCTCACCCTAAGTGCAGTGGGTATGCCCAGACATGGGTCGCGGGCTCAATGTGCCACTGGATTCAAGCTAGCCTGGCTGACCCCGTTTCATCATTGCAAGAGTAGTTTATCTTCAGAGTATCACACATTGTTTAACGCAGGCCCCTCACTTGTACATGTACATGTCTCCTCTGGCATATTTTGGACTAGGGACACAATTTACTGCCACACACTGATGGAACCCAGATCCTACATTGACTCTCATGTGCCCACAACAGCAACAATATGCATGACCATATCCAATAGACTTGACATGGCAGCCTGTTTTTAAGGGCTCTGGGTCAACCTGAACCCCACATTTCCCCACATGGTAGTAGCTGGAATTGGTGACGTGCTTACCTAACTGGGCCCAACCACCTCAGCCTCCTACCATCCCTTACTCAAAAGCTTTGTGGTGGCAAACTAGTTCTTCCAGTACCTTGACTAATCTCTGTTTCACATCCTCTGACTTGGCATGACGAGACACTTGGCCTCTAGACTCCCTCCTGCCACGTGCTACATCTTCACCCAGGGCCACATCACATGTAGGATGTTGAGCTCCAGGGGGCTCCTCTCTGTCATCCCTTCCCAGCTATGACACAAGGGTGACTCTGTCAGACACAGCAGTGCATGTGTATTTGTCAGGCAATCTTGCTGTACACATATGCCTTCTCACCTACTTCCTATGCAATGTATCCCCATCCACATCCAGTGACAGTCCAACGTTCTCAGCCAGCACCTACAATGCACTGCTCTAGCATAGGCCAACCAGGGACACACAAGGGTCTTTGGTTTCAACACACGTGGTCCTCTAGTGTGCATCACCGGCATTCACCCCCACACCCAGGTGCTTATTTACAAGCCCAGTGTGCCCCCAGAACGTCGCTTTTCTTGACATTCCTAAGGCTTAAAGTGCAGACCCATATCTGGGAGGCCATGCAAAGCCACATTGACGTAGAGTAAAAAGCTTTGCACTGCTTTGCCTTAATCCAACCTATGAGACCATTCAAAGCCACGCAGGGTGGCTTTGTGCCGCCTCATATATATGATTAAGAGGCCTGCGCCACCTGAGTGTCATTAAACGTGAGGGTTCGGCAGCACAGGCCTCTTGTAACCGAGGCCCCATGTTTTTTACTTGGTATTGTGTGACTTGTACTTCTGGTGACTCATGTTTTACATTCGACTACAAGTGTCAGTGTACAGAGGTGACCGTACATATGGAAGGAAGAAAAATGACGTGACTTACATTTATGTGATGCTTACCGTTACAAGACCCACATACCTGCCCTTTGCCCTGCACAAGGTGCAGTGGATCGCTGGTACGTATGTAGCTGGACTTCATGGCATGACCTTTTTGCCAACATTGCTCCTTGTTGCGACTCACCCTGTAGGTCTTATTGTTCCTCATATGCTTCCCTGTCTTGTCCTGGAACTCCTACCTCCAACTCCCATGAAATGCAGGTGTCACCCGCTCCTCCAAGGCATCCAGCTCCTCCTGTTGCCCCGGGCTTCCTCCTCTGGTCTGCATTGCTGCCTTCAGGTTGTTGGCCAGTTTCTCCTTCGTCCTGCGCTTTAATGTTAATGTTACTGGGATTTATAAAGCGCACGTATACCCGGAGGTGTCTTGTCTTTGTCGTGCCAGTGTTTTTTCAAGTCAGTGACTGACCTCTTTGCTTGTCCTACACTGTTGACCTTGGCCAATATAGCCTGCCAAATGGCCCCTTTCTTTCCTTGTGGCAAATTTGTATATCCCCCTGGGAAAAATTTTGATCATCTTTTGCGTGTATTTTTTTCTTTTATTCAGGATATAGCTACCAGGGAAGATTGCCCCCCTAGTGACATTAGTGGGGGACTTAAATGCTAAAATTTCGAACTCTGCCTCTGGGATTTATGCCAATACTGACAAAGAGGAAATTTGGCACATTCCCGAGATTTTATTAGCAAACAAAGTAAAAACAGATAAGCGGGGGTTTCTTTTGCTTGACAGCATCAGAAGCCTAGATCTAGTTATCCTAAATGGGAGAGTGCCCGTTGATAAAATAGCCCATTTTACCTTTTATTCTCAACACACTCAGAGCCTTTTAGATTATGTTATTGTTTCTTACCAAATGTTTGGGGCTTGTGATAATTTTTTTGTCAGCCCGTCGATATGGAGCGACCATAGTATAGTGGGTATGACAGTGGCTTTTGATCTACCCTCATTGGACTCGGGGAATGCCGGTCAGGGCACGGCCACTTTTAACAAAGCAAATGGTCGGTCCTTCTGGACGCAAAAAAACATCGCTGAAGTAGGCTCCATTGTGAAGATGGCTTATGTAGAAAAGCAGGGTATTACTCATTCCAATATCATACCCTTCCTTGAGGCTCAAATGAAGAAGATTTGTAATTTAAGCTCCACATCTTCTGAACCTCGCCTGTATAAACAGGATATGTTCCATATGATATCTTTAAAACAAGCAATTAACCATCTTGTCCGAAAACAGCATATACATTTCCTCTTTGGCCGGCAGCAGGAAATCAATCGCCTTAAGCGAGTGAGAAGACGTTTTATGCTCAGTGAAAAAAGAAGGGAGCTTGATGCTAAGTGGATAGGGCTGAGGGAAGCCGCAAGGGCCAAGGATTCAAGAAAATATTGGCACTTGATCACAGAATATTGCGATTCAAGGCAGAGGGCTCTACCCATCCGATTCCAGAAAAGGACGGGGTGGATTACATCTCTCTATTATATGGAAATAATAGCCCAGTTTCTCTCGTGATGACTGATAGGGTTAAATCCGCGTCTACTGAATTTGGCCCCCCGTCAGGAAAGGAAGTGGTAAATTATATAAAGAATGCTAGAACCTCCGGCGCACAAGGGCCGGATGGAATCCCGATTGCACTAATTAAAAAGGAGCCAGAAGCATGGGGGGATTTTTTTTAGAGCCACTTTTTAAATATTGTTTTTTTATGAATAAAATCCCCCCCTCTTGGAAGGGGAGCATTATAGTCCCCCTGTATAAAAAAGGACCGAAAACGGTGCCGACTAGTTTTAGACAGATTGCCCTCCTGGATGCCTCAGGCAAACTATTTGCAAAAAGCATATTATGCCATCTACAACAATGGGTTTATGATCAGGATATTCTTCCACCGGAACAAGCTGGTTTTAGAAAGAATCATGGAACCCTGGATAATATAGCGGTTGTTCAGATAATTGTAGAGAAATATGTTTTCTCCCGAGGGATGCCAATGTATAGAGCTTTTATCGATTTCTCCACGGCGTTTGACAAGGTGGACCGCCAGACGCTGTGGAGAAAACTTGTCTTCCTTGGCATACCAAATCATCTTTTGGGTCTGATTATGGAACTGCATACAGACACCTGATGCCGGGTTCTGATGGGAGGTTCGCGGGGGCTATCATGTAAAATTAGAACTCATAATGGGCTTAAGCAGGGTTGCCTATTAGCACCACTTCTATTTTCTTTGTATATCGCTGATCTCCCTGGTGCTCTGAATTCTGTAAGGGGGGATGCCCCAAAAATTGGTACAATGCCCGTCGGCTCTCTATTATATGCAGACGATGTTGCAATATTCGATCTAACGCCCATCGGCCTGCAACGTCGGCAGGAGGCCCTAAGTAAATACGCAGAGGCTCACTTCTTGAAAATTAATATTGCAAAAAGCAAGATCTTGGTTTTTCGTAAGAAGGGGCTTAGAATAAGGAGATGTCTAAGATGGATGCTTGGTTATTAAAAACTGGAACTGGTTGACTCGTATTTATATTTAGGGAAGGTTTTTTCCAAAACAGGTCGAGACTTGGAGCATATTAAACATTGTGTTAGCAAAGCTGTCTCCCAGGCAAGTGCATTAAACAGATTCTATAAAACTTGCGGGAGATGCCATTTTGGCCATGTCTTATCTGTTTTTAAGGTCAAAATCCCTCCCTCGTTAATATATGCTGCCGAGGTGTTGGACATGAATTATTGGCTCTCGTTCGATAAGGCGGAAGGACGAATCCTGCGTCAAATTTGTAATTTAAACTCTTTGGCTGCCCCACATGTACTGCGCCTTGAATTTGGATTAGTCTCGTCCTTCATTTTATCCCAGACAGCGGTCCTCAGGTGGGGTAACTCCCTCTTTTTGGGGGAAGAGGGTACACTTAGGGCCGCCCTGAGAATAGAAATCTTTGGCACACTAAAAGAACAATCAACGTTTTTTAGGTCTTTTGTATGTGCAAATGATACTTTCGGTCTTAGTTTGAATCCCGCTTCTCTCATGTCTAAATCTGTACTTAAACAGCTCTTAAAGAAGTCTAGATCCCCTATCAGTTTGGCGAGAGATGCTGCTTTAAGCCAGTCCAGGTCCAGTAATGTGGCGGTCAGTGGGAGTGCTTTGGGGAATAAACCACAGCCTTATTTAACTTGGAATATCCCTCACGGGATTAGAAGGCTGATACTCCTACTGAGATTCAATCTGCTGCCTCTAAGAGATGTTACTGGTATCTGGGATAAAACACCTAGAGAGAAGAGAATTTGTGAATTGTGCCAGTTGCAAATCCAAGATCTAAATCACGTTTTATTTGTATGTTCAAAGCTGCAAAGTGCCAGGCGAGTGTTCTTAAAGCCAGTTTTTATCAAATTTAATATTCACTCTGCTCAGGAGGCACAATCTTTGGTTTTGTCCCCTCCGAATGAAATGGTTTGTTTTAAGATATATCAATTTTTTAAAACATTTCTGCCTATTTATTAGAAAATTTTCTAACAGTAGTTTTATTGTCATGACTTAATATTGACTGGTTGGTTATTTGATTGTTTCGTGTATTCATAGCACTATTTGTACATCTCTTAGTATGTTTGATAGAAGAATTTTTATAGCAATGTATAAGGAAGGACCTCGTATTGTATGTAAAGTTTGTCCTTTTAATTTGTTGGTGTGTTTTTGTGGACCTCCGTAGGAGTTCCAAAACAAAATAAATAAATAAATGAAAAATGAAAATAATGGTAATTTTGAGGTGACAAACAACTGATGTTGGGGGTCTGTCACCTCCGTGATCAGGATCTCATTCTCCTCCTCACTTAAGTTGCACCTCCTCTTCCTCTACTCCTGGTCTGTCTGGACATCCTAGTTGGTGCTGGGATTGTTGTCCTGGCTGCTGCTCTCTTCTCCCCGCTCCATGGCTGCCTTCCGTGAAGTGTGCCATTCTTAAAACAATTTTGCATCAATATGTATACTTTTTTTTTACTTTTCACGCACTGAAAAGTGACGCTAAGGTGGTTTAGGTCATGTTACCTGATGCAAGTCTGCCTTACAACATTTTTCCATCCAAAACCTCAGTTTGCACTGCGCCATAACTCCTGTGTAATTTTTTTTTCATGTAGCCTGGCCCTTACGCCATTGTGCGCAACAACATAAATATGGCACATCCACACCATTTTGAACTAACGTAGCGATTCATAATTCATTTTGATGCATCGATGACGCAGCGTTGCGTCACTTCTTGTAAATGAGTCTCTTAACTTTTTCTTCAACGGAGAGCCTGTGCAATTCTTACAGGGCTTGAATAATGTGATTATATTTATTAGTCACAAACAGAGTTGGTCCTGTGTTCTTTGTGGTTTCTGGTTGTCCTTTTTTAGCACACCAATCTCTATTTCAATATTCTCTATCACTTAGCTGAAGTCAAGTGAGGAACCTCTTCAGTCTCGTCAACTGGCTGTTGGTCTTCATGATACAGAAATCTCTTTTTTAAAAGTTAGATTGTGGTCAAAGCAAACACACAGATGCATTTTACGCTGTACTGGTGTAGGGCTGCACCAAAAACTAGTTGCCAGTCCATGGGAGTGAAAAACTTACAGGGCCTCATTCATGAGCACTTTTGCGGTACCGGAACGTCACTTTTTTGATGTACCGTTGGCGCAATGTGCCCCGACATATTTACAAGGCCACGTAAAGCCACTTTGCGTGGCTTTCGTTGGCCTTGTAAATACATGCCCCTTTCACGCAGAACACTGCGTGAAAGGGGCGTTCCATGTGTGTTGCTGTGCGTGTTTACTCGCAACATCCATGGTACCTGACACATTCCCAGATTTACGAGGAATCGCAAACCTAGGAATGTATCAGAGTCCAACGCCACCCCCGGTGTGGCGTTAGGAGGTGCAACAATGAGAAATGTTTTCATTTCTCCTCGTTTTTTCCTTTTTCTGTGTGCAGAAGGAAATCACTTGAATTGATTTGATTTTGTGCTGGAAGGTTTCCCTTCCTGCACAAAATCAATCAGCCTTGCAACGCAGGCACCCTTTCACCATGGTGCAAGGATGCCTGCGTTGGAGCACGGCAGCCCATTGTGCGCCAGCGCAGGGGAAAAGGACAGGAATGCACCATATCTCATAGATACGGTGCATTCCTGCCCTTTTGTTTTGACGTAGGGCAGCACAGCAAGATTTCTTGCGGCATTGCCCTACATCAAAACCTCATAAATGAGGCCCAAAGTTTCCTGTGATCGAGACCTCAGTTTTGGATCTTTATAATTCACGGAAATGATCTTTCATCCAGAAAACTATGGGGCATATTCTCAAGAACGTGTGATAACTACCGCAAGTGTAGCTTAACGCAACCCTACACATCGCAGTCCATCGTGGGAAAACAACTCCGTGTTAACGTGGTATTCACAACACGGCGGTACCATTCGATAGTCACAGGACAACGCGTCAAATGAACACGTTAGAAACAACGCGACACCGCAAAAACGTGAAACCCCAACGCGAAAATAGTAGCGATGACGCCAATCGCGATACAAAAATCTACGAAAACCAGCCACAGGCCTGCAATTCCCACGCGTCATGCGGGAAAATGCACTATAAAAGTAGAAAAAAACATACCAACAAAAGCCAAACAACTGCGAAGCACAATGGAGGCAGCCGGAGCAAGTACACAGGACAACCAGAACCCCACAAGCCCCACGGAGGATCAGCCTGGGACCTCGGGGTCAGGGAAGGGCAAGGACAAGAAGAAGAGGAAGACGAAGTTCAGTCCGCAGGAAAACAGGATCCTGATAACGGAGGTGATAAAACACCATCAATCACAGTTCGTCACCTCCACTGTGTCACTGGCAACTAAAAATGGAATATGGCAGACCATCGTGGACAAGGTGAATGCAGTCGGAGTGCTGAAGAGGACAATGGACGAGGTCAAGAGGCGCTGGAATGATGTGAAGCGCAAAACCAAGCTGAAACTCGCCAACAACCTGAAGGCAGCAATGCAGACTGGAGGTGGGAGTCCTGCGCCACAGGAGGAGCTGGACGAGATGGAGGAAATGGTGTCCACAGTCATCAGTGGGGAGACGGCGGCAGGAGTCGGGGGACCGGACACTGCTCAACATGACCGGACACAACAGCAACAGGGTGTGTAACCACCAGGTACTGGGGGGACGGGGGGAGATGGGCACAATGGCACACATGTATTGTTATGTTATGTTACCACAACTTGTAAAGTGCAAACAGCTGCCCCAGCAAAGGGGCATCCCGGCGCTGACAGCAGAGCAACTGACACGTGCGGGTGGAACAGATAATAGGACTACGGTGCAGGGAAAAGGTGAGTTTTAATGGCCTTCCTGAACTCTAGGTAGTTGTTAAGGCCCCGGATGTGAGCAGGAAGTGCGTTCCAGAGAAGGGACGCTCTACTACGAAAGGAGCGGCCTCCAGCACGGACTCTCCGTGTCCGGGGGACCACCACCAGGTGTTGACCCTGTGAGCGGAGATGTCGTGAGGGAACATATGGCGAAAGGAGGTTAGCCAGGATAATGGGGGTGGTCAATTTCAAGGCTTTGAAAGAGATGCATAGAGCCTTGAATTCAATTCGCCTGGCCACGGGCAACCAGTGAAGACGACGAATGGCGTCAGACACCGGGCAAGACCTGCGCAAACCCAGAAGAGTTCTTGCTGCCGCGTTCTGTGCCCTTTGTAGCCTCAGAATTTCAGCCTTATTGGATCCCAGATACAGAGAGCAGGCATAGTCCAGTATTGACATTACAGACGCCTGAATGATGACCTGTCGTGTGGGTGCATCAAAGAAACCCAGTAGGGGTCTAAGCCCCCGTAGTAGTCCGAAGCAGGTCCCTGCCACCTTTTTGGTTTGAACTCAGAAGTTGAGGGACGCGTCCAGCCACACCCCCAGATTTTTCACAACCTGCTTGGGGCGGGGGGGCACTACCAAGGCTAGCGGGCCTCCAGAGTTCACTCCACTGACCATGGTCCTTCCCCACCAGCAATAACTCCGACTTGCTGGCATTCAGCTAGAGACAGTTGGTGGTCATCCACTTGGCGACTGCCGCTAGGTCGCCCTGAAACTTAAGGGCGTCCCGCTCTGCATCGTTTGAGAGCGCCACCACCAACTGTGTATCGTCGGCATAGGAGACCATGGTCAGTCCTCTGCTCTTGGCTACTGCAGCCAGGGGTTGGACATAAAGATGAAATAACAGGGGGCTGAGGGAGGAACCCTGTGGCACCCCTTGTTTGATGGGGTGTTCGCCTGAGGCATACGGGGGGACTGTTACCACGAACGACCTCTCATGAAGGAATGAGGCAAGCCACTCCAGGGCCGGACCAATAATTCCCGCCTCCTCCAGGTGTCGCAGCAGTATGGCATGGGACACGCGGCACTTAAATCCAATAGAATCAGTGCCGACGTTCGACCAGCGTCCAGTGCTGACCAGAGGTGTTCTGTCACAGCCAGGAGAGCGGACTCCATGCTGTGACCTCCGTGCACAATTAAGCATAGCACATCTGCGGACAAACCATGCCCCAGACTCACAACTCCCACCATGAGACCAATGCACACAGGTATGCAACATCTCAGCACTGCAGAAGCACAGAACCCAGAGGCACACCGCATGGAAGGGAGGAGGGCAGCTAAATCAGAGCTGCAGGGGCGACTCCCCCAAAATGCGACACACACACATAACATGCAGAGCACATCAACATTGACAACGAGGTGGTACAAACCGCAACACGTCCACAACAGAACAGATGACACAACAGGTGCCGCATGTGCATAGAAACTGGCCAATCGCATATGGCACTGCAGGGAAATGTGAGTTGACAATGTACAAGTACAAACTCACATCCAGGATGCAGTCGGAATGTCCACTGTCCCGCATCAAATAGGCAGCTTCCCCCAAACAGTCACAATGTACACTGTCATGCAGTCTGAATGCAGACATGTACAATGCATCAACATACATGTGTACACAATGTCAAACTGCATCTCCCCTTCACATTGCAGGGGGAAGTCCAACACCCCCTGCATAGCAGTCCGAACCTCTCTTCTCTGATGACAAAGAGGACCACCACACCTTCGACTCAGATGCCCTCGAACAGTTCGTGGAGAGCCTCCGCAGCCCACTTCCAGGATCAGGGCAACCCTGCTGCCACGAGGAGCCCCCCCACCCCCTGCACAGTACACACAGCAGGCAGCACCCACCACCACGGCAGCCTCCCAGGAACCCCACGACGAACACATGGCCTTCCAACTCTGTGTGTTGGGGTGCCAGGAGAAGCTGGCTGAACAGGTGCAGGTGGGGTTCGACCGCATGGCAGCCAAACTAGACGCCATACGTGGGTGTCTAAGTCCCATCAGGGACCACTCACAGTCCCTAACGGACGCCCACAGTCCGCTCCATGCCCTCCAAGGGACCATGGCTGACATCGCCAGAGTCCTGACTCTGCGACAAGAACGACTGTCTAGCCAGAGTTCCTCCAGCGATCTCGCCCGGGAGTTGGGACACATGCGGAGGATCATGGAGAACATGGAGCGGACGCAGGCGGAAAGAGCGGCTGCCACGGCTGCACACCAGCGAGAGGTAGCTGGGTCCCTCAATGCCCTAAAGACCTTCCTCATGGCATTGCTGCCACAAGGCCTGGCGCTGATGCATGCTGCTGCTAATACCCCATCCACATCTCCGGCCCCTGATGTGTCTGTGCCACACAGTGCTGGGGACAGTACACCACCACCCACATGTGAGGCACATGCAACAGCAGAGGACGAAGATGTGGATGAACCCACCCTCGTGGTCAGGAGGACGCAGTAGCATTCATCTCCGCCATGTGGCCTGTTTCTGCTTGGTTTTGCCCTCTGCATCATCACCTTCCACTGTCCCCCGATGCACTCTGCGACACTCACCTCGGACCTCAACATGGACTGCCATATTCTGTTTGGTCACCAATGACACAGCTATCAGACTGCGGACTGAAGTCCTCCTCTCCTGATGTACCTGTCATTTCCTGAAGGACTCTGGCTGGCCCTCCACGGGCCGACAATGTGAAGTGGGGTTGGTATGGCCCTGTACTGCTCCAGCTGCAACACTCCCTTGAATGTGTAATAAAAATTCATATCCACACAGATGTGTCATGTCTATGATCTTTCATGTGTGGAAGTATGGATGAATGTAGGGTCAGTGATTCCCCCTTACGTCCATGTTCCCCATGTTGTGGGACTATTGTCACAGGGTGACAGATTGACGATTCCGGTCCGGGTTGCGCCAACACTACAACAGAGACACATCCATTAGTCACTTCCTTGTCCAGCCCAGGACGGAACCACGCCCAGAGCCCCGGGGTCATTGGTCACACCCTTACGCTGGACTGGCATACGCCAGGACAGCCCACTCCGATTACGCACACAGGGGGGGACGACAGCGCTACATGTCCTAGGTCTTCACTGTGGGGATCTGCAGCTCACAGGTCTAGTTGTCAGCATGCCACAGCCACTCCCTCATGGCTGGTGTACACCCACACCACACCCATCCAGCGTCACAGGACATGTGACCCTGGCAATAAAAATGGCCTGGCGCACGTGCTGGACGCCATTTCCACTCTCTCTGACTGGGTGTCTCCGTGTAGTTCTCATGTGAGCATGAGGGCCTAGGGCCCTGCCACCTCACATTGCCCAGTGCCGGGGGTGACATGATGGCGTCCGCACAACAGGACTCAATCATTAAGGGTCCATGGCTAGCGGGGCACAGACTTGGTGGCACCGGATACACTGCGGCAGGCACAGGCACCCCGCCACGGGACGGTGTCTTGCGGTGCAGTGAGATAGGGGCACCTAAAGTGCTGAGCGGGTGTGCAGCCTGCGATGATGTGCCGTCCTGGTAGTCCGGACTGGCAAGGATTAGTGTGAGCCCTGCTGGGCCGCAGTGTAGGCCTAGGCCAGCGGGCAGTGCGGCCCTCCCGCCACGTGGCGTTGCGTCGCGCTTCACAGTTAGTGGCACCTCAAGCGCTGAGCGGGTGTGCAGCCTGCGATGATGCCGTGTGCACTGATGTGGTCTCTGCTATTGCGTAATCAAGACCCAGAGTCAGGTGTGTGACCTGGTGGCCTGCGGTGCGGGGCTGCATGATGTGGAGGGTGCCATGGTCGCGGGCACCAGGCTTGGAGATCCCTCCGGAACGTGGTGGGCCCTCTTGGAGACACGCCGTTGGCGGAAGGTGAGCAGTGAGGCCTGGTTGCGCAGGGGCGGACAATCACCGCTGGGCGGCGGGAGGGGCTGGGGTGCAGCAGCCTGTGTGCACAGGGGCGGGCAAGCGATGATGGCGTGTGCAGCTGTATGGGCTCTGCCATTCATGTCTCTGGAAACTGTTTCAGATGAGGGACCTGGGGGACTGCTGTGAATACCGGCACGTGGAAAACACCGGTGGCAGCAGGTGAGCAGTGAGGCCTAGGTCCGCAGTGTCGGCACTCTCTCTTTCTCTCTCTTTCTCTCTCCCCCTCTCTTTCTATCTCCCTCTCTCTTCCTCTCTTTCGCTCTCTCTCTCTGTACTTTGATGGGCGCATGGCACACCTTCTGATCCAGATTTCTGTTTTGCAGGCTGTGACTTACAGAATGTTCTAAGACGACCCTCCATGCCTCTTCAGATTTTTTTTTGTTTGTTTGTTCTGTAATAAACGTAATGTTTGGATATTTTGATATGGGTGTATGATTTCCCTTTTTCTGGCCACACATGTATGTTGGGTGTTGTGATTGTGCGACTTCAGGCGATTTGTTTGGTTCATGATTTCGTGGAGTTGATGTGCAATATCTTTGTCCATGGGGGGTGTGTGGTCCTGGGGGTGGTGGCGGGGGTGTTGTTGGACTATTGGGGCTCAGGCCTGCTTGATGGGTTGCTCCAGGGCATCTGTTGTTCTTCATGTGTGGCTTTGGGCTGTGCTCCCTTGTCTGGTGCCGGTTGTCGTCCGACTTTACACCAGGTAGGAGCAGGTGTTAGTTTCCTGCTGCTAACGCGCCTTAGCGCATGTTTTGTGATCTTATCGCCGATCTGGCTGGTCGTTGAAAATGTTGTGGAGTGGTGTTGTCGCGGCTTTTTGCACGGGACCGCCTACTCTGCATATCATTAGCGTTAGTTGCCGGGCTCCTCTGTGGCGATGTTTTTTGCGACTGCTATCGCAGGTAAACTGGTGTTATGGGCTGTTAGCACCAGCTTGGGAATGGGGTGATAACTTTATCGCAGATTTGGCTGCGATAAAGTGCCGTTGGCTTGGCCATAGCTCCTTGAGAATATGCCACTATGTTTTTGAGTTCACTGTGTGTTTACGTGTGATATTGTAGTTGGTATTGGGGGTCACTTCTACTAGAGCATGGGTACTCACAAACATTTTCCTGGGGGCCACAAAGTTTGGTCTTTGGTGTGACCAAGGGCCACACTGTTGCCAGCGTGTGAGAGGGGGGTTTAAAGTGGGTGTAGGAGAAGCGAAGCATGTCTATCTACTGGCTGAACTCAATTGCGCAATGTAAAACTGCTAAATTATATGCAAGATGGCAGACGGGTAAGGAGCTCTGGCCGGGAGCTCCCCGGTTTTGGGATTGCCTTTTGGCACAAATCCCTGGCATAAACCCCCCCGATTAGACCACCTACACCACCGATTGGACCTCCTCCTTACCGGCGATCCTTGGAACGTTTTTCCGGGATTTCCAGGGCCAACCCGCGGCTTTCGCTGACTTTCATCAACGAGCGAGATGCCCAGAGTGACTGCCGCCATTGGAGCCCAGCTTCCTGGCCGAACGCACGGCTATGCGACTGAGCGGCGCAGGCAGCTGAAAGGCGATGGGCTGGAGACAGCCCCCCCTGTGCTGTTTTGGGCCGTCACCTACCTTCAAGACTTGGCCACGGCGGCTCTGCTTCCCGCTGCGACTTCCTCCTTGCCTCGCCTCCTGTGGCTGCTGCTCTCTGCTCGCGAGCCGCTTCACCGGATGGTATGGAGAGTGCCTGACGCGACGCTGCCGCCCTTTGCTGCTCCCTGATTGACTCCCAGCGACTGGTGGAGAGAGCGGTGAGTTCCTGGTTTTTCCGCTCTCTCGTTTCCCCGTGACCAAGAAGTCCTTCCCCCCTGACTGGTGTTTCGGGGTTTGATGGTCTGGGTTTCCGCCATTTTGTGCTGAGGGAAGATATGAAGACGACCCGAGCCCTCCATCTTGATGGTGTGGATTTGTTTCTCAACTATCCGCCTGTTGCCGATCTCTGACTTTGTTTCTCCAGCTGGACTGCCCCCTCTAACGGGACGCCTTATCCCCTTATGTCAACGAGGATCCGTCCGAGTCATCCACGTCGCCCCCCCTCTTCTGACCCTCTCCATAGCCAGGTTGCGCCAGCGCGGTGTTTTGAGGCCGGCCCCGGGTGCTGTGGATTCCTTGTCCCCGACCTGTTTGGTTTATTTGTTGACTTTGTGACCTCATGATGTTTAGTCGTTCTTGCGTTTCTTTTTTTCCCTGGTAGACTATGCAAAGCTGTGTTTTTTAGTACTCTGGTAACTAATGCAGTTCTGTACTACTGTTTGTTTACTGTGACTTTGCGATGTTCCCCTGATGTTCTTTCCCCCTGGCCGGTCAGCCTGACCCGATCAGCATGCTAACCCCTTCTATTCCCCCACTTCCCTCTATGCTCTATAGGACTGTTTCTATGTTTAGCTTCGCCTTGTCCTTGTTTTTTGAACTGATGTAATGAAGTAACTCTGACCTGTTCCAACACCCCCGGTGACCGTCCCTGTGATACTGTTTGTACCGGCCTGACCTTAAAATGGCGGCCAAACTCTCCCCCCGGACCACATCTTCCCCTTCCCTCTGCAATCATTTGTTTCCTATGTTTCTGCGCACTCCACATTCAGCCTACACTCTCTTCACCCTTTTATTCGCTTTTTACTGCTAGCCCTCCCATTTTAGACCATGAGGGTAACTGATTTTGATTTAGCTACGTTCATATTGGCAGACTACTCATATTACTTTCCTGGCTTTTTCCTACTACCTCCAACGTTAGCTGCTCTAGGGCAGTAGGCGGCTGTACCAGTGTACTTATTCTCATTTCCCCCATTCCACTGTTTTGGTCCTCCCCTACCGCTCAACTGTCCCTAAACGGCCTCCATGAATGTGCCCCTTGCCAAAGCACTCCCTCTCCCCTTGTTGGGGAAGGATCCAGCATTTTTGCCCCGGAGTCTCAGATTCCCCTCTGAGAGAGTCCACAGTGTTTAGGGTTTCTCACATAGCGGAAAATGGCCTATAACGACCTCCTCTAAGGTGCCCCTTGCCAAAGCACTCCTTCTCTCCTTGTAGGGGAGGGATCCAGCATCTATGCCCTTGAGTCTCAGATACCCCTCTGAGAGAGTCCACAGTGTTAAGGGATTCACACTTAGCGGAGGTTTGGGATTGTTCCCATTATCGCTGGGAACTCAGCACAGTACACTGTGTAAGGCGCTCTCTTTGAAACCTTTTTGATGATCTCCCCTAGGCTGATACTTTTACCCTCTTACGTACTTCGGCGACCGAGCAACCTTTGGCCGATGACCGGTGGAGTTGCCCTACGCAACTATTGAGGAGTTTGTCTCTGGTTCCCCCCCTTTGCCGGCTCCTACCCTTCTGATCGTCAGACACTGTTTTTCTCGTCGCCCTGTTGTGTTTCTTACCCCCTCCCTCACCTCTTTCCTCCCTCACTCTTTATCTTCCTCTTCTATTCCCTCCCTCTCTCCCCCTAATCTCTCCCCCTGCCTGTTTTTTCTTCCCCATACCTGATCCATGCCTTTGTAACTCATGTATTCTCCAGTAACTACGTACCTGAAACTGTTGTAATCTATGTAACTATGTTTTGAAGCAATTGTACCTCCTCATGTAAAGCGCTCTGATACCTCTGGGTGTAAGCCAGCGCTATATAAAACTTTTAAAATAAATAAATAAAACCAGAAAACCTGGGATGAATCCCGGCTTCTCCACTTAACCAAATTGTGTGACCCTGGGCAATTGCTTTATTTCTATTCCCCTCCTTTTACTTCAGTATCACATATAAAAGGACCTCGACATACATGACTTCAGGATAGTGTTGTACAAAACCATCTCTTGTGCTTGGATGTAATCACTAATGGCATTGTTGTCAGGCTTTATTGTTTTATGGGTGGTGGTCACTCATTGTCGTGGTTTGAAATACCACACTCTCTGGAGTCATTGTTTTAGGAGGGTTTTGGTCTTAAAGTTTTAATGTGTGTAAGGCGCCCTGTGCTGCAAATTGTTTTAATGTGTGTAAGTCACCTTGTGCTGCACGTGTTGTCTGCTGTCTTAGTGGGGGTTAGTCCCATTTACATGGTTCACGTTACAAAGCCTTACATTGTCAGGGTGGGGGGGATGAACATTTCTAAATTCATGTTTGAAAACCATCACTTTAAAAAAATACTTCTGAATGCACTGCTATAATTTGATTTACAATTTGATGTACTGAAATGAAATGGTTCTACAGCTCAATGAAATGCACTTTTTGAATTTTGAAAAACTATGGTAGTTTTACATGTTTGCTGTCTTTAAAAATAAAAGTGTTCCTAAAGATAAGGGCCTAGTTACTTCCTTTTGTTTAACTGCAATTGACCTTTAAATAAGTGCTTGCTGTATATTCAGCATTTTTTAAATGTTAATGCTTGTTCAAGTTAACAGCAGCCCTGTGCCGCATGTAAAGATCAGGACGGCCGCATGTAAAGATCAGGACGGCCGCATTTAAAGATCAGGACGGCCGCATGTAAAGATCAGGACGGCCGCATGTAAAGATCAGGACGGCCGCATGTAAAGATCAGGACGGCCGCATGTAAAGATCAGGACGGCCGCATGTTGCCTCCGGGCCGTACTTTGAGTATCGCTGTGCTAGAGGGCTGCATTGAGAGACATGTGGTGCTCCCCCACCCCCTTAATACGTTTGGCGGTGGAAATAATGATGTGATTCTCTAAGAGCCCATAATCCAGCAACTGATTACTGAGACTGCCCTTCATCCGGCTTCCAAAACAGGCTGTGGCTAGTCGACACCAGGGATTTTTTTTTCTTGCCTTATCTTGCCATGCAAGGATCTCTATTGCCGAAGCAGATACTGGAATTTCTTAGTCATTTGGCAGACGAAATGTAATGCATATTAGATGAGATTTTTCATTGTGGTTGCTTCATATAGTAAACGTAATACCTTGTATTTTACATAGTGCTCTCTCCAACAGGGTATTCCACATTATAGGGCAGTATGTAGCCAGTGTAGCTACTCTGGGACATATTTACCAAAAAGTCACTCAGCAAGTCACCTTGTTGCGCTACGTGACAGGGAAAGGGAAGGAATGCACTGTATTGATCATAATATGATGCATTCCTGTCTCATCCCAGCACTGGATCACAATGTGCTGCCTAGTGCCAACGCAGGCACCCTTGCACCATGGTGCAAGGGTGTCTGCGTGTAAGCAGAATTGTTTTTATGCAGGAAAGGACACTTTTCTGCACAAAAACAATCCCCCGAGGTATCTTCTTGTTTCCATGTGTGCTGCAGAATGCAGCACACATAGAAAGAGGAAGTAACGAGGAGAAATGAAGATATTTCACCTCGCTATGCCTCCCCTTGGAAGGAGGAGCATTCTGACACATTCCCAGGTCTACCAGTATTGGTCAATCTGGGACGGTGGCCTTGTGTGTCTTGATAAATCATACTTAAGGGTTGCGTCGCTTTTGCACCCTGTTGCACGGTGCAAAAGCACTGCAACCCTATCATAAATATGCCCTCAATGTATTGACCCATGAAGGATTGAATGCGGCACTGGACTAAAACTTGGGGAACTGTAGATCACACAAGTACCAGGAATGAGTGTTAAGATCTCTAAGCTATTTTACCATCTCCATTCAATTATGCCCTGTATGTTTTTACTGTAACTGTCTGGTTGCAGGGCTCAAGTATGGAGGCGCACCTGAAGATGGAAAGTGTGTATGTAACTTACTGGAGCCTTTAACAGCGCGTGCTTGCCATGCGTGAAATGCAGCACAACCTCCACACCTTCCTGCACAAAAACAATCCGAAGAGGCATTTTCCTCTTTCTATGCGAGTGGCAGTTTGCAGCACATGTAGAGAGAGGAAATAATGAGGCGAAATAAAGATATCCCTCCTCTTTACATCTCTTTTGGGAGGGCGTGACATTTTGACATACTTTCCAAGTATAGTAAATCTGGCAAAATCCATAGGTGGATGCATGGAAAGGCCCGTGCTCCACCCATGGAATGCCTTCCTTTCTCCTTTGTAAGTGTGCTGCATTCTGCAGCACTCATAGAAGGAGCAAAACACCATTAATGATTGCTTTTGTGCAGGAAGATGCCCCGTCCTAAAATTTAGAACCCACTTTCTTCGTCTTGGGCCTAGGGAATAACCCCAGAAGACATGCCGCTAGGGTGTTAGCTATTGTGCAGTGTAGAGCATTGGGTATCGTGTGGATCACTCTATCCCAAAAGAGTAGTAAGTGGGGGCAGTTCCAGACCATATGACAGAAGTCTGTGTCTAAGAGCCTACACTTAGGACACTCCCTTGGGTCCCCACCATAAATGACCTGTAGTCTGTGGAGTGTGAGATAAGTCATATGTACATAGTTAAATTGGGTGTATGTCAACCACATTTTTTTGGAGACCTTCTTAGGGTATACCAGCACTTTGCACCATTCAGAGTCTGTAAGATCTCGGCCCAGTATCTCTCCCCTCCACCCCCCCGCACCTAAGGGCCAACAAGGGTTTGCGGACCATCTCAGCGCGGGACTTCTAAAACTACTTCACCAAATGCCTCCCTGAGCCCATAGACAGCAATAATTGTAGCACCGTGTGTGGCGGCAGCTCGGCTTGCCCTCTAGCCCACAAGTCGGGGCTTCATTGATTAAGAATTGTCCGGGGAGGTTGAAGTGGGTCACCAAGTACTCCAGGGTTCCCAGCTGGCAGCAATCACCCACTGTCACCAAGCCTGTTTCTATCCAGGCTGATAACGGTCCTGCTGAGCAGACTGTAAGGAGGTTACCATGTGGAAGACCCACCAGCGGCAGGGCGGGGGCATAAAGTGGTATCCCCGCTGTACTCCGGACACAGTGCTGCCAGCAGTTCAGTGCGACCGCCAGTAACACCCCTGGTCGCGGGATAGGCATAACCAGGCAGAGTAATTTAGCAAGCAGCGTGCGCTGGTTTTGTGCCATACCTATGAGGCCCAACTCCTCCTGCCTGGTCCCATCCAGCCACTGGGCAACCCGCTGGAGCTGCACCACCAGAAAATACAATTCGAAATCCGCCAGGCCATCTGCCGTGTATACCAACAGATCACCCGTATACAGTGAAATAATATGTTCTCTGCCGTCTACTACCACTCTAGAACCCACCCTCTCTCCCCGGAAGAACTCCTCCAATGGCTCGATGGTCAGCGCAAAGGGAAGGTGAGATATATTGGGCACCCTGGTCTGTTGCCTCTATGTATCCGATATAGTGCAGAGACAGTCGTGCCTGTCTTGACTCGTGCAGCTGGGTCCTTATAGAGAAGCTTCACCCAGTTTATCCACAGTTCTCCAGACCCATCTGCCTCATGGTCTCAAACAGGGCGTCCCAGCTCACCGAGTCAAAGGCCTTTCCGAGGTCCACGGCCATCAGCAATGTCTCCTGCTGGGTCTGTACCTCTGGGTGGTAGATGATACGATATAATCGTGCAGGTTAAAGGAAGTGCTGCGGGCCGGTATGAAACCGTTTTGGTCTTCATGAATCAGGGTCTGCATATGAGGAGTAAGCGATGGGCTAGGTCGGACCTTACTGAGGACTTTGAAGTCCATGGATAAGAGGTGAAACGCCATAACAGGCGCTCCTTTCAGCATAGTCTTGGGAAGCGGGATTACAATCGCATTTCGGGTGGAGGCCAGTAGGACTGCTCGCTTCAGCACGTCGGAATACAGTATCTCCAGTTTCGGAGCCAAGGTCACTGTGTAAGCAGAGTAAAACACTGCAGGGAGTCCGTCAGGGCTTGGGCTTTTCCCCGTGGCCATTTCTCTAATGGCCGCCTTGATCTCCTTGGTAGTAATCTGGCCACCTAGTTGATCCTGAGCCTCTTGGGTGAGCACTCTGTGTTAACCACTACAGAAAGGCAGCTTGTACCCCCGGTGGGAGATCAGCAGGTTTCTCATACGTTTCATAATATTCCCGAAATGAGGGCACTCTCAGTGGTAACTGCTATAGAAAGGCAGCCTGCACCCCTGGTGGGAGATCAGCAGGTTTCTCATACGTTTCATAATATTCCCAAAATGAGGCGTTGATGGCCATGGGTGTGTACAGCAACTGTCAGTTTCCCCTGAGGATCTGTGTAATAGGCAACCCTCTGGTTGGTGGATCCGGGCGGCCCTCCTCGTGTGCCCTGGCGATATATTATTTATGGTCATGGCAGCATAAGCACTCATCAATTGCGTCTTATTGTTCCCTGGCCTCCCAGAGGTGAGCGCCTCCCTGAGCATCATCCAGCTCGTGCAGTTTGCTATCCTGAGATTTAAGTTCTCTAATTCCCTCTAGACCCTGATCATTTGGCCCATACATAAGCCACAAACCATCACTTTGAAGGCCTCCCATTTGACCAAATTTGTTGACGCGGAACCCGTAGAGTCCTGGAAACAGGTATACTCAAGGGACAGTGGATTGAGGCGCCATTGGGGAACCTCTGGGCAGCCTGCAATCTGCCAAAAGCCCAACAGCAAGGGACTATGGTCTGACAATGAGCATCCTAAGTATTCGGTAATGGTGACATATTGACAAAGCATGTGGGGACAATTTTTCAGGCCTAGTGTGCAACTGGTAAATGTGTGAGTAATAAGAGTAGTCTTGTTCCTCCCCATGTTGCATCCTCCAGGAGTCTGCCAGGCCCCAGCTGTCCAATCAGTCTCTGAGACCCTCTGCCAACCTGTGGGCAGTCGCGCCTGGTAACGGGGGAGTGGAGCGGTCAAGTATTATCTCAGCTACACAAGCAGGAGATCATCTGTGACCATGGGTGCCAACACTGCCGATAGGGAGAGGAGAAAGGCCAGCTGGTCCTGGTTAGGGGCATAAATGCTCCCTAGCGTAATTTCCTTACCCATCAATCTACCATTTATAAAGACATAATGACCCTCCTTATCGAAGACAGTGTGGTTGAGCTCAAAGGGTGTCCATGCCCTGATCCAGAGAATGGTCCCTCTTGCGAAAGCCACGTGGAATGTAACATATAATTGGCCCCGCCACCTACGTCGAAAGCGCTCCACCTTTCCCTTCAAAAGGTGTTTCCTGCAACATGGAAATCTGAACTCCCCTACGCCGCAGGTATCTGTGTATGTTGTGGCGCTTTGAGGCCAAATCCATTCCTCGGATATTTCATGTCAGGACCTTTATTGTGTGGCAGTGGGTCTGCATCTAGCCCAACTTGGAAGATTCCCTGCTTGCACCCCCCCACCCCGGGCCTCTACCAGTGACCTCCCTCCCCAATGCATTCAACAGTGCGGACCCTGAGACAAACTATAAACCCCCCAACCAGAACCTCCCTTGCCCCAGGGCAGACCAGTAAAGGCTGCCCCCCCAGACCTGAAACAAGAAACCATTGTCAGTAAGATGCCTCCTCCAGTTTCCTGGAAAGGGCCAATCCATGAGGGGCAGGCCAAATAGGGTAGCCATGACTGTGCCTGCGCCAGCCTCACAAGTGACAACGAGCCTGGGGTGCCAGTAGGAAATCCATACAGTTATGACAATGTCCCTGGTCCAAAGTCCCAGAGTGTGCAGAAGGAGTATTCACAAGTGACCTCCCCAGGTCGAGATCCGTCACGGGCCACCTCTCCCCAGCAGGGACTTCTCCTCAGTTCACCATTAGTAAGTAGTCTGTTCCGGTGCGGCAAGGTCTCTCAGATCAAATCCTCTACTAGTTGTGGAGTCACCAAGGCTAATGTGATCCCGTCTTCCAGGGAGATGCCAGACTCAGAGCAGTGACCGTCGGTCCAAGGGCATGCCAGTGTCGGAATCGGGACCATAAAATTGCCACAATCTCCGCTACCACCTGGTGGGCAGCTGCTCTTTACTGCTCAGTTTTGGAAAGGGAAGACTGTGAGAGGCCAGCAGCCCGGCGTCCTCCGTGGCCGTTTCCGAGGCTTGCATCTGGGCGTCCGAGCCCTCTATCGGGCCGCCGTCAAGATGGTTCCTGCTTTAAATGCCGCCAGCAATTCCCTGGCCTGGATCCACACAGAAATGTGTTTTGTCATCCAGGATAATTCTAGGTTTAGCAGGGAACATCAGGGAGTACTGCAGGCCTTCCTCCTTGAGGGCTTTCTTCACTTCCTGGAAGGAGGTGCGTTTGGCCTGCACTGCTGCCGTGTAGCTGGGGAACAAAGATGCCCTACTGTGCCTTCTGGAGTATGGTGTCTCTGTCAAGTAACAGGCACACCACTACTGGCCTCAGTGGGCGCCTGGTGCTGGTGGGCCAATCGGTACACTATGGGCCCATTCCAAGGCAAAGAAGGAGATATGGCTGTTCGGGTCAACCTCTGTCTGGAGCCATTTTTCAAGATATGCCACCATATCTTCCCCCTCCGACCCTTCAGGCAGTCTGACCACTCTGTTATTCCGGTGGTTGCAGCCCTCTGTATCTTCTGCTCCCCGCTCCAAGGTGTGAACCCTGTCGAATAGTTCATCCATTTTACGAGCTGTGTGCTGTATAGGTTGCAGCTCCCCCACAGTGGTTTCCACCTCCTTTACTCTATTGGCTAGTTTGCGATGTTCAGCCTGCAAAAGGCAGAGGCCTACTGACACTGCAATAATGTTTGCTGGAGGGTGTTTTTTATAGCCGGAAGGATCTTATCCAATTGTAGGTAGATGGAGGCGGGGGTCAGGACTGTCAGGAGTCGGGATTGGGGGGGGGGAGGCTTTAGCCCTTGGTTTCCCCATTGTATTAGTGTGTCTGGTCTCCTACTGTGCATTGACCCGTCAGCCCCCTGGGCAGGTAAGTCCATCTTGACAGTCTTTCAGGAGTCACAGCTTATGCGAGAAAGGAAGAGGAAAGGAGACAGTGAAACTCTCATGAGAATTACACTATGGAGTATTACAAAATATATACTAAGAAGAGTTTACACTCTATGCAATTCTGGTCATATAAGACACTACTGGATTAAAATAACCAAGGTTGTGAAGGTGCTAAACATCATACTACCTGCAGCCTTCACAAAATCATAGTGTAAATGTACAATAGTACTAAACATACTACAAAATGAAGTTTGTGATCAGCCCCCAGTGCCTTCAATTTGGTGGAGACATACCAGTTACACTTTTGGAGTACATTTAAACTCTGATTTAGTGAATAGCCAAAAAATTGTAAACTTACTCAAATGTGTAAATTACTCAAATGTGTAAGTTATCTTTGTGAATCTCGTCCTACGTATTTTTTGCTCATATGTGCGAAGAAATGGTATTTACCTTAGGGTGATGGACTGCGTGGAAGGACACCATGGCCCTTTTTACTCGGTAATCGCAAGCACTAACATCACACCTAAAATCACTGATACCACAAGGTACAGTCATGCTGGTGCAGTTTTACGGTCCTCTTAGATGTATTTCACCCGGGAATGAAAATATCCTTGGTAATCAGGACCTTTCCACCAGACATATTTTGTCAGGGTTTACCCAGAAAAATGTGTGTGGGGAAACAAAAATCAGGAGTGCAGTGTTTCAGCACAACAGTTAATCCTAATTCGGCCAGTTACCAGCCAAATTTGGGTTACTAAGGCCCTCATAATGCAGGACACCATGTAGTTATTTTTTTAACAGTTGGACAGCGAAGGTAAAGAGAATGCCAAGGGTGTGAGGGGAAGGGCTCAGGACACCAGGTATTTTTTTTCTATAGCGAAGTGAGGGCATGTTGTGCTGGGCTTGTCTACCTCTACACAGCTAAGAGAAGGGGGAAAGAAAATTGGGGGGCATATCCAATACAAGAATGTAGATGTGGTACTGGTCAATACACAGAGCTTTTCTCCTCACAGTCCTTGTCTATTTGGTGTCATTTAGCACCCCATGGCGGAAAGCAACTCCATTATTGAGAGCTACACATCTATAATTCTGCATGCTCTTGGGTCAGAACAGTGCAACCCCAGGTTTTGAAGAAGTAGAAGCACTTGATATTGATGTGACACGAGTGTGAATATAACCAGCTGATTTGTCCCCAATAACAGAGGCAACACAAAGTTGGTGAAGAACCTTTATATTTAATTAAAACAAATTAGTGGACGCATAATTGCATTACATTTCATCCTTTGTCCTCACAAGATGGCTAGCTTATCTCCTTGAGACATTCCTGTTACCACAACACTGCCTTGCTTGCTACCTGCAGCTTGAAATTTCAGCCCCACACTGGACCGGTGTGAAGAACAGACCATTTCTGCATGGAACACTGTTCACCGAGTCTGCCATGACGCCACGGGTGGGTGGGCACCTCTTCTCCAACCTTGAATAAGATCAGGTCCATAATTCGCCTAGAAGTCCATGTGTGCCAGTTCTAGTCCATCTGGTCAGTGGTGCCCAATGTACATAGGTGAACCTATTGTAATAGCAAGAGGCTTAGGTACTCTTTGTGTCCCTAGACTTCGCACAAATTGTTTAGAAAGGCATTTCCTGCATTGGCCTCCCTTTAACCACCAACCCCTTCACTTCTGACCTCACATCTGCACCAGCTAAACTAAATGGAAATCCCCTCTGATCAGATAGGTTTGATCTAATGTTGCTAAAGGATACCTCATAATCCTTGGATTGATCTGACACTTGCACTACTATATGTGCACTCCCAAACTCTCAGCTAATGGGGATTGGCTCGGATGTGGCGGGAATGCCGTCACACTACATTGAATACTCAACACCACATCCATGGGAGCACAGGGACCGATTTCTTATATGACCAGTGAACAGAGTGGACCCACAGACAACCCTGCTTGAAATGTTGCTACAGCCTGTCCTCCACTAGAGCCTTGCCTTTGCCTAGCAGTACCAATGACTACCTCTTTCCTATCTGAGACAATATCCCCTTCTACTCCTGAGGCCATCTCTCTATCTTCTAATCTCTCTGCCAAAGGGCTCTCCTCCTAAGAATCATCCAGAAAACATGCAGGACCCTGCGACAGTGTCTACTTAGTAAACATTAAACACAGAAATACATATAAAACAGATAACCCTGTATTTTCTGGCTGCACAAAAGGCCATCTAATATAAATAACTGGTAAATTGGACAGCAATTTTTGGTGGCAGTGAAATGGTCAGAGAATTTAGACGTGAATTTAGTGCTATTTTGCTGATTTACAGAAAATAGTTTATTTTTTAACCCCAGCAACACATTTAATTTAAAAAAGAGCAGTGTTCTTATTAACATTTGGGGGAAAAATGCAAAAATTGAACTAATGAAGAGATCAAAATTAAAAATGCAGCTAATACAACAATGAGCTCAAAGATGCATCTGCAAACGCATTTCTCCAAGATTCAAAAACACAGACAAATATTTCCAAATTATTTTCAAATCAGTTGTTTTTCTTGAACCATTAGATACTTAAATACTAGAGTTTATCATTGGTTATGCTCCTGATGTTCTCCGACAGGTAGTGTATTATACAGTATGATCAAGAAGGTTTATAATGCAAAGAATAAGTTACATCAGCTAGACTAAGGGCCCAATTTAGAGATTGGCGGACGTGTACTCAGTCACGTGACGGAGGTCCTGTTTGCCTTATTACAAGTACCTACAGGATATAATGCACTTGTACTAAAGCAGACTGGATATCTGTCATGTTTGCGACGGAGCAACCCATCCGCCAAACTAATTCAGGCTCTAAATTCTGCACTTTGAATTTCAAATATGTGCGTTGCTATCTTTTGGAACAGTTTGAAAAATAAACATCATAGAAGGTTTACAGGACTGTGGTAGACAGATGAAATATTGGTGGGTATTAAGTGAACACAACTGAACCCAGACAAACCAACATTTATTCCAAACCGTTATGATAGCTAAAATGGATAGTCAGAAAAAAGAAAGTTAGAAGTAAATACTTTATAAGCCCACTTTAATGAGTTGTAGGATTACATCTGCCGCTTTTTATATCTAATTAAATGTTTGCTCATGGGCTAGCTTCTAATTGAAGCCACATTCCTTTATATGCCCTAATGAATCCGGACACATTTTCGAAAGTGAAAGAACAATCATAGATAAACATGGTCATTACATTGCAACTAAAATACAATATGAATGTGAGTGGGTAGGCAAAGTGACCAGACTTTTCAGTGTATGAAAGATAAAATGCCCATATCGCTTATAAGTAACACTTGTGCATAACTCTTTACACTCTGGGCATGGAAATACAAGGTGACACAAGTGAGGCCCAGAGCATGCTATGCACACTGGGTGAGATCACTCATAAAACCAATATTTCTAGGGAGAAATGCTACAAATATATTTACTTTTTAAACAATACGGGGGTTGGGCCTATACTATCGCCCAAACTAGGCCACAATAATAGTTTGCAACAGAAGGTTGTTTGGGCGTGCGTTATAGATTATTGCATTCAACAAACCACTTTCACAACTAGAGTGGTTAGGTGTCTTTATTTCACCTTTCTATTTTTCATTTAATTATTTAATACATTGACCATTTAAATCATGTCAAAGAAAGACAATACATTTATAGTGACATTCAACACTACATCAACAAATAATTACAGCACATTTGTCATTCAACAAATAAATGACCAAAAAAAAGAACAAAACATTACAAAAACTAACAGAAGAAACGATAGACCAGTCCTAAATTTAACAATAAAATAATGGCGGCACAAACGGTTTGCATATTCACAATCTAACAGCCTGCCCTACACAGCTAGCTGATACAACAATTACACCAGGCGAGTTGCCTTGTTTGTACATTGTATTAATCAGTAGAATGGTGGTGGTTACAGCTAGCTGGGGTAGGTTGACACGTTTCAGAACCCTACTTTTCTTTTTGGGTTCTCCTCAGGACCAGGACAGGTCGAACACTAAAATATTGTGAAATGAGAAAAGGTTGTATCAGCTGAGTGTCCCTGTATTCTAATTACCCAAAAACTTGTGGTTAAAAAATTTATCTATTCTTACCATTCAGGGGTGTTGATCCCGGGTGCTGTGTTTAGCAATAAATAACGCGCAAAGTCGCTTGATGTAGAGAAATTCTAAAAAGTAGAGAGAAGTTGGAGCGTTTACCAAACTATAAATCAACCAGATCTAATGTATGTGCACTCCATTACGTCACTATTGAGCAATTACTCATAGTTCTGACAAACACCACAGTTAGTGTTCCACTTGCCTTTTGTATGTCTAGAGAATTGCCAAATGACGGTTCCGGTAATGAGTTTTAACCAAACGTCATGTAGAGTAGAGCCTTAGGGGCAGCCTATAAGACAAACAATTAATACGCACTGTGATTTAATTGTTGAGATCAGGAGGCCAATGCGTGCAGTATATTAATAGTGAAAGGGACATACCTCACTCGAGTTGATTTAAGCGTGGGCAGTGCCCTCATCTATTTTTCAAATTCTTTTGGCTCTACCATGGTGCCGATTTCAACACACAAAGTAGGGCACTGTACACATTATGTGAATATGCAAACAGTTTGTGCCGCCATTATTTTATTGTTAAATTTAGGACTGGTCTATCGTTTCTTCTGTTAGTTTTTGTAATGTTTTGTTCTTTTTTTTTTGGTCATTTATTTGTTGAATGACAAATGTGCTGTAATTATTTTTTGATGTAGTGTTGAATGTCACTACAAATGTATTGTCTTTCTTTATGACATGATTTAAATGGTCAATGTATTATATAATTAAATGAAAAATAGAAAGGTGAAATAAAGACACCTAACCACTCTAGTTGTGAAAGTGATTTGTTGAATGCAATAATCAATAACGCACGCCCAAACAACCTTCTGTTGCAAACAAATACATTTACAGCACTCTGTATATTGAACCTTGCCAATATGATATCACATATGCAGTGCCAATTATGACAGAGAATGTTATTGCTCTTGCACACTGCTCTCTATGCTAAAAAGGTGTTTTTAGAGTATGCATTTTCCTCTACTACTTGAACACAATTATGAAGTGTCCCATTGTATTAAAACATACCAGAGTGCTATATCCTGACCATGAGGGCTCTTTTAACAAGATGCACATTCTTGTGATGTGTCCGACTGCTTGGGTGTGTCGGGAAGATCTTAAAAAACATCAGTCAGTGCATTTATTTATATTATATATGTTGTAAACATTTGTGCACAGGCATTTTGTTGATTGCATTTCAGTAATGGCTAGTAACTGGGGATACTTTGGTTTATCATCTAATGGTGGTTATTAAAGTGTGGCAACCCACTCATTGGTGTTAGCAAATAGAGACGATCGGCCTTTACAGCTAGATAACTGATGGCAATGTGTTTCAACTGTTACATGGACCACGATCTCATCCTACTCATTAATGAGCATACTACAGATTTTACAGGTTATAGGTTGTATTTTGACTTTTTATATTTATTGTTTTACTTGCATTAGTGTTTCATACCACATTCCGGTTCTCTATGGGTCAGCAAGATATTTTGTATTCTATTGTCTTTCTTAGAATTACAGCTTTGCCAAAAGCAGGGTACGTTGTTGAGAGGTGCAGTGACTTTTCCTGAATGCTACATAATCATTGTACTGTCAATCAGGAGAGGTGCGGAATGAAGTACTCATTAGGGACAGAGACTTCTAAGAGCTTAGCCATAACTGTGTGCGTTTTCACAGTACTCCGGTCTGTGTGTCGTGTCTCTTGGAATATATGATGACTATGTTTAGCAAAGCTCTTCTCACACTCCGTGCATTCATCTAGTTGCTCCCTGTTAGCTGTTCTGTGATCTTTGAGATGATTAGTGATCTGTACTAAAGTGTCTTCGCAGGCATTGCAATGGCCCTCTCTTTTTGTCCAATGTGATTTCTGGTGATCAGTGAAATAACCTTGTACACCATTGGTCTCTTTCTTAGGATTCTGATATTGTCCATGAGTCACGGCTGCCGCCTCTGTGTGCATTCTCTGATGGCCAATAAGACGCCTCTTCTGGGTAAAGCTTTTCTTACATTTAATGCAGTGATAGGGCTTTGCTTTGAAACAAACATTTTCTGTGTGCACTGCCTGATGACTAATAAGATATTGCTTTCGAGTATAGCTTTTTCCACATGTAGAACAAACAAATGGTTTCTCTCCTGAATGCATCATCTGGTGTCTTTTAAAATTTCCCTTGTGAGAGAAGCTTTTGTCACATTCTGTACAATGAAATTCTATTTCTTGACAATTGCTTTTCAGGTGTATTTTAAGTCGTCCCTTTGTATGAAATCGTTTCTCACAATCGTTACATTTCCACGGTCCCTTGATTGAATGTGCTCTCTGGTGATCAATAAGTTGTCTCCGTGTACGGAATCTTTTCTCGCATTCAGTACATTGATGTCGTTTTGGAGTCTTATGTCTAAGTACATGTCTCAAGAAACTTGCCTTGATACTGTAAGATTTATTGCATTCAGAACATGCATATTGCTCTGTAGTTGGATGTGTTCTCTGATCTATTAGAACTTTAGGATTACCTAGGATGTGTTCACGTTCTATTGGTAAAACTGGATGTAAACTCAAACACACTGAATTACTAAGATCACTCTGGCTTGGAAAGGTCTCATCTCCTTTAAGCTTTGTATTACTCTCTGACCACATTGTCCTTAGCCCACCAGTGTCCTTGTGTTGGAGACCATTCAATTTTACTGTTCCTGACAAAGCTCTAAATTGAGTGCCTTCTCTGTATATTTTTCAAAAGTTGCACCATTTTTCCAGGCTCGTTGTTTCAGTACCTGCAAGACCAAAAGAAGAATTAAATCAAAAACCTTTTGACCATACAGTGTATAAACTAATCAATTACTACATTGAAACACTACAAACAACATGGTATCAGCACAAATAGAAGTAACTAGAACACTGTGTGGGCTTCAAAGAAGCAGCTTTTGGGAGATTCCTAGGGAACTCTGCTTATATTAAGATGAATCAATTATTATGTAAAGTGTGACAGAGAAGGAGCAAAACTGGGAAAACCATGTGGGCAAGGTAGCTTAGGTGGCATGGTTAGAAATTTTGCCACTGGATTCAAGCTAGCCTGGCTGATGAGGGCTGTTAGCCCGAAACCGGTCCCAGGATGCTGGTTTCCGGTCCAGGGAAGACATGGCTTGGCAGTTCGGGTTGGACTGTTCCCATGAGGCACAGGGTCAAGACCGATTTGCATATAGGTGTCTGAACTGGGGTGGCGAAGTGAGCTAAAGAACGATGGTGGATTCAACCCAGATCTGTGACTGGGGGTGAGTGTTTGAAAAGTTTCAGCGCTCCGTCCATCTCCTTGTGTTTGCTTTGTTCACCCTAAGTTGGCAGGTTATGCCCAGACATGGGTCCCTTGCTCACTTTGCCACTGGATTCAAGCTAGCCTGGCTGATGAGGGCTGTTAGCCCGAAACCGGTCCCAGGATGCTTGTTTCCGGTCCAGGAAAGACATGGCTTGGCAGTTCTGGCTGGACTGTTCCCATGAGGCACAGGGTCAAGACTGATTTGCATATAGCTGTGTCTGAACTGGGGTGGGGAAGTGAGCTAAAGAATGATGATGGATTCAACCCAGATCTGTGACTCGGGGTGAGTGCCTGAAAAGTTTCAGCGCTCCGTCCATCATCTCCTTGTGTTTGCTTTGTTCGCCCTAAGTTGGCAGGGTATGCCCAGACGTGGGTCCCTTGCTCACTTTGCCACTGGATTCAAGCTAGCCTGGTGGATGAGGGCGGTTAGCCCGAAACCGGTCCCAGGATGCTTTTTTCCGGTCCAGGGAAGACATGGCTTGGCAGTTCGGGCTGGACTGTTCCCATGAGGCACAGGGTCAAAAAGACTGATTTGCATATAGCTGTGTCTGAACTGGGTTGGCGAAGTGAGCTAAAGAATGATGATGGATTCAACCCAGATCTGTGACTGGGGGTGAGTGCCTGAAAAGTTTCAGCTCTCCGTCCATCATCTGCTTGTGTTTGCTTTGTTCGCCCTAAGTTGGCAGCGTATGCCCAGACATGGGTCCCTTGCTCACTTTGCCACTGGATTCAAGCTAGCCTGGCTGATGAGGGCTGTTAGCCCAAAACTGGTCCCAGGCTGCTTGTTTCCGGTCCAGGGAAGACATGGCTTGGCAGTTCGGGCTGGACTGTTCCCATGAGGCACAGGGTCAAGACTGATTTGCATATAGCTGTGTCTGAACTGGGGTGGCGAAGTGAGCTAAAGAACGATGATGGATTCAACCTAGATCTGAGACTGGTGGGGAGTGTCTGAAAAGTTTCAGTGCTCCGTCCATCATCTCCTTGTGTTTGCTTAGAAATTTCTCAAAGGCCAACCTCTGCATAGCTATGCTGTAAAGTGGAAAGAACACAATTATGTAAAGCCTTGAACATCGAGCAAAACACTTTTTTTTAATAACCAAAAAGTATTGCTTTTAAGGCAAAAAAACACCACACAAAACACACTGATCCTCTCCTCAAGCAGAGCACATTTGCCCCACATCCTTATACCCTTTAGGGTGGAAGCTCACACATTTTAATATGAAACTGGTGCATTTTGATAGCACCACCCTTGCTCCATGATGTAATCGGTGCATCCCAAAAGCCAGCAATCTAGACCATCACTGTGTGTAGGGGACACTTTAGACCAATTTGTAGTCTGTGTCCTCATAAAACAATTTTAAACCCACTCGTTGTGCAGTAACGTATTGAGGAACATTGGCATTAGCATATATACAACTGTTTTATAGGGGGCATTCCTTCTAAAGCAGGATGTATAAAATCCCCTGCATAATTACTACACTTTCTGACTCTTTTGTAATTTACAAATATTTTCATGAGTACTCTGAAATAATCTCCAAAGTGGGATGTTTCACAAAAAATAGTTTATGCTAAAAGCACAGTACAAGACAAACTCTATGCGGACGAATGGCAAGATGCCAGTAACTGCAAAATCCTCCAAGAGTGGATTCACTAATATACTGCAGAACCAATGATGTAATAAGAATGTTCACAACAAACGCATTCAGCAGGAAAGTGGCTGACCTTCGAATCAATCCAAACATAACACCCCCCCCTTCAATAATCAGAAATTACGCAACAAATATTACCACAACCACATATTACACCTGCTCAGTTCTATTAAACTTACTGTAGTGGCTCTCAGAACTTTCAAAACTTCTTCGCTGCCAAGGAATTTTCATTATTAATCATAAGCACTGAATTGTCGAGCCCATGTGTGCATTTTTATTTATTTTTTATTACAAATCATAATATATATTTATTTACGAATTACTTTCCTTCTCAATTAAAAAAGCGGCACTTGTGCTCAAAGTTTTATTATTGTTACTTCATGCTCACGTCTGGAACGTGTTTTGGACAATTTCCACGTCCTTGATCACCCAGTGTTGCAGCGCCATTACTGGGCTTACAATATCACGTAATTTATAAACTGTGAGAACATAATACACCGTGCAGGTATGTTCCGCTCATAAACAGTGAAAAAGTATATATTTATGCAATCATACAGAGAACTGATTTCTCTTCCTTTTGATTTATCCCAAATTGTCACCATATTTCATCTATTAAAACTGGGCTTTTATCTATCTTATTAATACCTTATTTTACTAAACTACAACAGTCCAGCCCAAGTGGGCATAGTAGATTGTCACAAACAGTGTTCAAGCACCAGTTCTTGTATTACCAATGGTCATTATACCGTGAAAATGATTTCATTTGAGCAACCATCATGCCTTCGTGGCTATCTTTATCATTTAAGACTTAGAAGCAAACCAATACTTTGTTTTTTCACACAGAGAATTTAATGGTGACAACCAAACACAAATCATAAAACCAAAATTAAATAACAAAGGAACAGATGGTTGTACGTCCATAATAATGTTCACAGTATAATGACCATTGGTAACACAAGATGGTTGAACTGGTGCTTGAACTCTGTTTGTGATTAATACTATACTATGCCCATTTGGGCTGGAGTGTTGTGGTTTGGTAAAATAGTATCATGGAACATTAGCTATTAATATAATAGATGAAATCCCAGTTTTAATAGATGAAAGATGGTGACAATTTGGGATAAATCAAAAGGCAGAGAAAATCAAGCGTGTGTGTGTGTACACAAACATACACATACTTTTTCACTAATTATGAATTGAAAACGCCTGCATGATGTAGTATGTTCACTGTTTATGAATTACATGATATTTTAAGCCCAGTAATGGCGCTGCAGCGCTGTGCGTCAAGGCTGTGGAAACCAGCCGAAACAGGTTATAGAGACACAAGCATACAATGAACAGCCAGACATGCAAACCACAGAAGGCTTCAAGCTCATCAAGAAACCTTTCTGGATGTGCATCCTGAATTACCCATCAGCACTGAACACTCTGGAATCCCATTTGCCAATTGCCACTTCCACACCAGTACAAAAGTCACCTTCCTGTAGATCTCCTTCCACAACACCATCTCGCACCAAACATCTTGAACCACACGATCAGTTAACTATCACTCCATCAGGGCAATAGAATGAATATGCTAAACAAAGACGAGAGAGGAGTGAACAAAGTAGGCTCGTACGTCTCTAATAAATTCTATAAATAAACACTAAGAACGAGCTAATGGTAGTCTCAAACGAATAGCCTCTCATCAGTCACAGAAGTAGTTACCCTTACAAAAAAAATTCGGATTTTTAAAAGAACCCTCACCCACCAACCTAGTTGGTGGCATGTTTCATCATTGGGTTCCCACCTAGGTGGCCAAGTGTCTCCTACGTGTGCTCTGGCGCCAGACTACAGCGGAGCTGGATTTTCTTGGAGTGAATAGGTGAGTATAGTGAGCAGTGAGTGCGGACCTTAAAGCTACCTCCAGGATACTAAATCAAATTGCGGGAGAAATTTTTATTAGAGAGATCTGGGGGCAGGGTTAAAAACAATGATGGGTGTGAAGGAGGAGAAATGATCTCGCACATCTCAAAGAAGTGCAATGGTCTACATGTTTCAGCCAAATCATCCAATGTAAATTGACTTTCTTCAGGACCAGTGGTGCCAGAGCAGATATCGTGTACGCACACACCCTAAAGTGTGCGGAAATATCAAATGGTTCTGTAACTTACGTTATCCACATATAATAGAATTATATCAAAATGAAATAGAAGACAAAACGAGACAAACATATGATCGTGACTTGTATCAGGCACTTTAAGGTGGTTGCAGAATTGGGTGCAGCGTGTGATAGAAACTGCACCAAAAGCCCAGTGCCATTCATGTGAAGGTTATCCGATCGTGCGTGCTCTGATCGTCAGCCTTCGTTGCAATATATGCACAAGATACCCGTGGCCTCCAAAGGCGGGAATTATCATTCATGCATTTCACCTCACAATATGGGAAGTCACAAACATTTGGCTCAGTTATGCCAAAGAAAGTCCTCAATATATGTGTTTATATTGCTCCAAAATGTCACCTGAAAGTTTGAGTGACTAGGAGCATTGTTTTGTAACACTAAAAACAATCGAGCTAATATGGGGCAAATGGAATGAATACAGAGGTAATATTTGTCAACCACCTACTATGCCGATGCAACCCTCCTTAGTAGAGTCAACACCCTAATAATTCTTCTTTGCTGGTAACACTGTAAAAGTATGCTAAGTATTATTGATTTCGCATTGTTGCTCTGAATTATAGTAAGTCTGTGACCTTGTTTCTATTCTTAATAAAAAGAAATTTAAAAAAACAAAAAAACAATCGAGCTGCCAGCCAGAAAACCAGACGTCCGTGCTCACCGCACCCCCCTGGTGGATAGGGGTTGCCTAATTGCCCTCTGTGGATGAAGTGATGAGTAAACCTACTTGTGTTACGGTGATTAAGCGGAACATGAATCCTGACGAGAGGCAGTGCCTATAGTCGCGCTCTGTTGGGAAGAAGGTATAAACGGGCAAATCATTAATTAATGCGTATAGAAAAATTGTGGCAGAATAATGCGTATAGCTGCCGTAAGTCAGGATGGGACACCAGTAGGCTTCCAGTGTCAATGTTTACTTACTTCCTCAAGGCATGCCGCCTGCCCATTTACCTGCGTCTCATCCTGAGCATGTGTGATGATGAGATGCTGCGTTGTTGCTCCGCGTCCCTGAACGTTGAGACATCACGCCGGTGGAACATCTCCTCCTATTGACAAGCTCCTGTGTGATGGTTAACCCTTACTGTCCCAGTCAACATGGGGGACATCAATCATGCTTTCATTGTTTGTGCAATGATAGCACTAAGTTTGCCTTTACAGAAGATAAACAATAAACCCCTATTAAACATGTTAATTTGAGTAGTCGGGGGTGGGTGTGCTTGGCCCCAATGAACTACGAGCCACCCGGACAGTGGTCAGACATGTGAGCATAACGGATTTGTGGAGACACAGGGTGATACTCTAAGTGACAAGAATGTTTATTATCCTGAGCTGTCAGGGACATCATGGTGTTGTAGACTTGAGCCGGAGGGTCAAGAAGCAAAATAAATCTTATCTTAGTTCACTGTGTATGAACAGTTTAAAGGAAAATATGTAAAGATAAAATGGAGAAAATGACCATGTGAATCAATAAATTCCATGGTATATTGTTTTTTATGCCCCGTAAGCATGTAGCTAAACAGTAGACCCATCATTGTTCATTCTCAAGGAGGAGGTTCTGAAGATCACCTTGATGGGAGTCAAGCTGCTCAATAATGACCCACTGTAGGTCGGGGGTCCTGTTTTTAGAAAGTGATCCGTCATTTTTGAAGCATTTCGTTTGCATCTGATCTTGCTCCAGTATTCACAAATTCTAACCTTTATCTATCGGTCGGTCATCCCTATATACAGTAATTGGCAAGGGCATATGATCATGTAAATTAAGTTTAGAATAGACAGACCCCCCGATCCCTTCATCACATAATGTAGTGTAGCTCCTATTTCCCTAATGGGCTCTGCGCATTGGAATAATATACCCTATAGGTTTGACATAGGACTGAGGTCGGTATTTCCCTATCGAGTATATTAAACTTAATTACTTGTGCCAGCTAGCTCAGAGGCCACTAGAAACTCCTTGATTAACAAGAAGGGAGTAGTTTCTGGCAGCCGCAAAACATGACAACTTTGTTTCCCTTTTAGAATCAGAATGTGTCCCAGAGTCGTGGAAACAATAGATAACCGTTTCACTCAGCTCAATCGTGCATGCTTAGTTTTCCTCAAAGTTACACAGAAAGAATAGACGGGCGTTTCAATAAAAGATTTATTGAACAGTCTTGTTTCTCGTGTAAGTAATATGTGCTGTTACGATCACAAGACAGTATGCAAAATAAATAATGTACAGCGTAAGCAGTAGAAATAAATAATACTGCGCTAGCATGATCTTTAGTAGATATTCTTTACATAAATAACATAGACTAAAAAATGTGAGCACTCATACGATGCGTTTCTAAGCTAGTTCTACCCCAATGTACCTAACCTAACCTAGGTGTAGGGAGAGGTATGAAGTAGGTGAAGTATTCCTTACTATGGTATACTAAGAGTATGTTACGCCCAGTATGCCTAGTATGCCAAGAGTCCCTCTAGGTTTCTAGTCAGCTCCATACCTTAAGAATGAGAGAGGTGGGAATCTCTTGCCAGACTCGAACTCCAACACCCCGCAAGGGAAGTCAGATCACTGGAAGCTGGACTCTCTGCGTGCAGGGATGACAGCGTCTTCTCAGTGCGTCAGGCCGGGAAAGGGCTCCTCTGAAGTCGAGGTCTCCTTTGATTTACAGGGGCTAGGGAAGGTACATTTATACCTGAGAGGTACCTCAGAATGTTAGCATTGACGTGAATCGGACAGCGGAAGACGTCATGAATGAACCCCTAAGGTATAACGGTTCACGCATAATAGATGAGTCCTTGAAGAAATCAATAGTCCTGTGCTAGGGAAACTCCCGAAGCCTAAGGGTCTGTTCTTCAAGAACTCGTTGTGACGTTAGGGTGGACGGATGTCGGAGACCATGCCTGTATTTGGAGTGCACGGTTAAATGCCTAGATAAGGACTGGGATTCTATGCCTATATAAGGGCAGGGCGAATTGTGCCTATATAAGGACATGATACAGGAAAACCCATGTACGGACACCCTAAGAGGAATACAACACCCACTCCACTTTCGTGTGTACGATAGTAATAAAATGCTAAACATAAAATGGAGCACCGCATATTGCTAAGAACATTTCTTAAAAGCATTAAAAAGCATTTAAAAACCTATTAAAATGCAAAAGGTACTGTACATTTTAAGCATTGCTTTTCTCAGTTCAGGCATATATTTGGAAATAAAATGCAGTTTGAATGAAATAAGCAGTAAATTTGCATGTGACAGAAAATGATCGATAAGTTGTTCAAAATCAAAGTCATTTCATGAAAATTAATGAATTTTTTAGACAAATAAGATGACAAAGTGTCTGAGGAAGTACCGCGAAGTCCGTACTATAAGACTAGTTCTACTTCAAGCAGATTGAATTGCCATTCAGTTTGAAAAACGGAAAAAAGTTCAATTTGGGAAGAGTTCCAAGTTTTTGAAATATGAAGGCCAAATTTGACTGCGTCTCTGGTACACTGTGGGTTGAATCAGAGACAGTGTACGGGTCTGCTGTAAACATGAGATCATCTATTTCTGTAGTAAAAATATCGTCCACTGAAGTTGGTGTCAGCTGGAACACCTCGTGTAGTAGATTAATTGCACAGAGATGTGAAGCATCGCTCTCAGCATAGGATGCCGCAGCAATGTTCGCGTCCGATGTTACCTGTGTGCCTGTAGATCCATCTCGTACCTCAGCAGCAGCTGGAAGCGTCTGTGAGATCTCAATGAATGCCGTCATCAGGATTGGTAGCCTCTGGGGACAACACCGAGCATGGGCCGTTATCGGGTCCAGCAGAGTATCGATATCCGTTGGCGTTGCTGATGGAAATGTTAGACAGGTGTCTAACACGCATTCTTCACCGCATAGCAGGCATCGTAGAACAGGTAAGATGCAATCTTGCCAGATTGGTCTGAATGACAGGAAGCATGTGGGATTAAGGTCCCGTAGACGAGTCATGCCCAAAAGCTGTACTATACGCTCACGGCACTTTCGCTCAAGGAGAGCTTTCTCCATTTCGCTCGGAGTGATGTCTGCGAATAGGCTGGCCATAGCGTAATAGCAGGAAGAGAAATAGAATTCCGGCAACAAGTGCTAGAATTAATGGTATGCCACCAAACACCGAATGTGCAAAGTTCGGGATGATTCCGAGTATTGCCCGGAAAGGTGCTAACAGACCGGAACAGATGCTCTTAAATACATGTACAATTCCGCTTGTATCAGACATGTTAAAGATACGTCCTATCATTTCCACGAAATGTATAGGGCAGTTTGTACGTATTAAAGTCTGTATCTCAGCCGAAGTCCTTGCTACTTGTAGATCATAGGTTTCTTTGGCCGAGGTTAAAGGCACGGTTTGTTGCAAAAGCATGGCTTTCATTCTGCTTAAAGTATCAAATCTTATAAAAGAGACGTTCAGCGAAGGCCACAAAGGCGACTCCCTGACTGTGTCTATTGGGGCAAACAATACTTGCATACAGCAAGTGACCCTGGAGTTGACCGTTACTAGATATGGGATGCCTGGCAACATGCCACAGCAACTCTGATCATTCAACATGAGGTAACTCCCATTAGAAAGTTGTCCAAACGTTGGATTAATCACAGCAGCTGGTGTACCCTGCTGATGGCAAGACAAATTTGCCACAGAACCATTACAAGCCCCGTGTAAAGAAATGTCCTGACATATAAGTGAACCGCTCAGTGCACTTTTACAGTGTGTACCGCTCAAAAACACTTCACGATCCCCACTCCAACATCTAAATGTATACGGTAAATTCCAAGATGTCTTAATGTATTCCTTACCCAACCTTTCATATTTGCCTGCTTGCATTTGTTTGAGGCAATACTGAAACTGAAAAGTAGTCACAGGTAGTGTGATTTTGCCATGAATGAGCCATTCTGTAGCTGGTTTTTCTGCCACTGTGAGCGGTAACTTTTCCAGTTTTTCAATGCTCAGCACTGTATACTTTGCTCCTCTTTGTGCCAGTTCGATCTGTTTATCAGTTAGATTGTATTCTGCAAACAGAGCCGACGTGTTGATGAAACGCCAAGGCACATAGCCCGCACGCAAAGATTGCAGCGTCCAGCTTAATAACACAATAGAACGTAATTGAGATTGGCCTTGTTGTAACATCGCCAAATCTTGTTCTAGAATGTCGATAGCAGAGGATACAATGTTGTCCAATGAATATATTCTGGAGGACAAAGTTGTTAACCCATTGTCTACCACAGTGAGTGTTTTCTCTAAATTAATACGATCAAGTTCACGTATTCGTTCTGCGGCCTCCATCTGTGACACTTTCCATGCTTCATTATAGGCAGCATAAATGCCGGCATATATGAAACGTTTTTGACGCGGTTTTCTTGGTCCAAGCAAGAATTCCCTACGGTCTGCGTCTTCTTTAAGTAAGGATAAGTGTTGTTTCACATCCTGTAGTGTAGATTTTTGCAGCCAATCGAGGCATAATTTTCCTACACTGTATGTTGTTACTACCCCCGGATGCTGTCTTTGGACGTATCTTGGGTCTGGCCTATGAATAGTAAGGCCCTGAGTTTTATTCAGGAATCTTTCCTGGCAGTTGTTCGTGTCTGTGGGCCAGATCAACCATTTTCTCCAATCAGGATTAGATCTGTTGAGTTGTAGTATTTTGTCAACTGTCACCTCTGCCTGTGTATTGTTATCACATGCAGGTGTTGGTACAGAAGGTGTTTTCATCTCTTTTATCTTGGCTAGTCCAAGACAAGATGTTTGTTGGACAGTTTCATTCAAAAACATTATTTGTTCAGGGATGATACAGGCTCTAAATAAAGCTTCTATCCCCTGCACTTGCCAATCTTTAGTACCCCAGACAGTTTTTGTGTCTATTGTGTCTTTCCATAAGTCGAAACCCTGTCTAGACAGTTGGGCAATAAATGCAGCAGAGTAAATCTGTTTTGTATTTGTTAACATAATTTTCAGTCCTGTTTTGTTTACATTTTTATAGTAAAACGTTTCTGGATCTGATGTATTGTAACCTGAAAAATATGGAAACTTGTTAGCAAATGTTTTTGAACTACCTTGTGGTGGTGTAGGACAATGCTCCCATTGGTTAAACATAAACACATTTCTAGGGTTCGCAGATTTATGCAAATAATGATGACCATAGTGGTTATAGCAATACAGCTGTTCATAGTCTGATGAACCCTCTAAATATTCATTTTTAGAAAATGCAGCAGATTTTTCTAGGTCAAACATTATATCGTTAACAGTCACAAAGTCCCAATCATCAGAATAGGTACTGGACGAAATGAGATCACTTAGTGAAATTTTAAACAAATGTGGAATGTTCAATTTCTCCGTCGGGCCAAAAATATCAAAATCTGTTTTGTCCCACACTATACCATCCTGTATAGGAACGGCTGTGATGTTCACTGTTGACAAGTCTCTTGCTTCACGATGGGAAGGTTTATGAGGTTTCAAAAGTACGTTCACATCTTTTCCTTCAGTATTCACATGGATGTATCTGCCATTTATAAGCACGGTCAGAGTTGTAACCAAAGCTAGCCAAAGCAGGAAAACAAATAGTCCAGAAATAATCCAGAATTCAATCCATGGGGAAACCAGATAAGTCTTTTTAAGAAAGTGAAGAAAGTCTTGTACTTGCTGCTTGAATGTTAATGATACTGGCGTCGTTTCAGGTTCACTCGGATCTTCTGAGAACGTATCAAAGTTAATGAAATAGCCAGAAGCAGTGCTGTCAATTGTTGGAATTGCATCAGGATTTGTAGAAATCGCTGGAACCAGTTGATCACTTGCTACATTGGTGTAGACAGGTGTATTTGGACGAACTGTTACTTGATTTTCAAGAGGGATGAGTTCCATTGCATTGTTGCCTAGTCCTTCATCTGTTACAGCTGAATTCTCGATGGTTATCAGTCTTTCAGTCTGAACCTCTTGGATAGTAGCGAGAGGAGTGCGTCTGCTACTAGGTCGGAGTCCACGAGGCCTACTATTTAGTATTGGCCACATACTGTGGTTTGATGAGGTCGATGGACACAAATCCTTTCTCCTTTCTTCCAGCAAGGGGCGGCAGAAGTACTGTTCTTGTTCCTTGAACTGCTAGGACAGGTACTGGTTGTCTGTAAGAAGGTCCAAATTCCTTCTTGTCCGCAATCTTTTCTCTGACTAGATCCCCAACTTTTGGAATCCAGACAGGCCTTGCTGGGACCGCCGGTATTTTCCCAGTGCTGGTTGGCTGCAGGAATACGTTGCTTTGTTTCGATCTTAGTTCATTGAGTTCCTGTAAAACAGCCAAACGATCTTTGATATCAAACGGTTTATTTTCCACCACTGTGCCTACGTGATCGAGGTCTGGTACCCACATTCTTGTCCCAAATAGGACCTCATATGGAGTGACCCCCCCTAGAGAACTTCTTGGCAGGTTATTTAATGAGCGTTGGACCCCATAAAGATGTTTGACCCACCCATCACCCGAACCTAATACCCTAGCTGTTATAGACTGCTTTATGTCCCGGTTTTTCCTTTCCACAACCGAATTTCCCTCAGGATGGAATGGAGAGGAGTACCGCAATGCAACGCCCAGACTGGCCATGGCTTCTTTGTAAGCCCGAGAGCTAAACGCAGGGACCTGGTCAGAATGTAGCGTGCCTATTGCGTATGTGCCGATAAAGACTCGCAAATCTTTTATAACAGTTCGAGCGTCAGACGAGCGCGGAGGCCATATCCATAGGAACCTTGATTCAGTATTTGTGGGATTGCATTTGTCCAGAAGGACGCATGCGTGTAGATAGTCTAATGCTGTCTAACAGTGTTGTCTGTACTGGGCAGCTACATTCGTAGCATGGTGTCTGGTGGCTTTCTCGCTGTAATTTACAGTCTATGCAGTTATTGATGAAGATGTGGATTTCTGTATTCATCCCAGGCCACCAGTACATCTCTTTTAACGTCAAAATTGTTTTAGAGATCCCTAGATATGACAGACCCTCCCCCAAATGTGCTTCATAAATCAAAGCTGCTCTACGTTCCATGTTTGGAATTACCCTTTCTCCCACTCCAGGGATTCGAGCAAAAGGAACGTTGTTCTCATCAATTACATAAGAGTACTTGAGTGGAAACTTTTTTGGTAACGCTGCACCACTGCCTTTGCTTGCAGCATTGACAGCCAACATTATCTCACTGTCTATTTTTGTTTTTGAACGAGTGATCGGTGCTACGGAAGCAGTCTGAACAGCCCCCTTTGCGGCTTCATCAGCCAATGAATTCCCTGCAACATGAACGCCATCACGTTGATGACTCAGTGTGTGGATCACGTGAGCCTTTGGTAGTTCGTTTTTCAACTGAACTACTTGTTCCCAAAGTGTTTTGTGCTTTATTGTGCCACCTTTCGCATCTTTGAACCCATTTTCAAGCCAGTTTTGTATATATTCATTATACGACTGAACACAGTAAAAGGAATCGCACACTATTAGTGTGGGGAATTCTCGTTCTGAACTTTCAAGTGCCAGTTTGAAAGCTTGTAGTTCAGCTCGCTGAGCTGTACAATCTCCTAGAGATTGAGTTTTTGTGACCATAGGTCTGATGATGCCATCTCGCATGCGACCTTTAACGATTGCACACGCTGTACTGTAAGCATGCTTACTCCCTGTTGCAGGCTGTACGGATCCGTCAGTGTAAATTATGAATTCGTACTGATCGAGAGGCAGAATTTCAGTGGGCAGAGGACATTCTTGTTCATATTGCAGGAACGCTTGTGTTTTTAAATCAGGATCAAAAACATATTCAACATCTGTTGCAGCAAGAGAATTAACCCATTGTATCCATCTTGGATGTAATGCTTTAGCATTTGGAATGCTTGCTTTTGTGACCGCTTCTAAAGCTGGTACTGGGGTTATGACAATAATGCGTTTCCCTTGGGCTAGAGCTCTTTCTTTTGCTACAGCGGTTTGAACTGCTGTCAGAATTTTTTCAGTTGAAGTGAAGCGCATTTCCGCTTGTGTATACAAATGAGATTTGTATGCGATTGGTACTTTTTCACCCTCATTAAATGTTAAGTAGGTGAATCCGCATTGACCCGAAATTATTCGGATCACCAGGTTACGTTGACTTACGCGTGTTTGTAAGTGATTTGTTGCTAACGTTAGCCTGGAGTGAACGCAAGATTTCTGTGTGTTCCTTTGTCCAATTTCTGATTGAAAAATCAGGTTTGATTAATGCGTAGAGAGGTTTAACCCTTTCTGCGTAATTTAGAATGTATGTTCTTCCAAAATTTAGGAAACCCAGGATGGATTGTAAGTTTTTAGCGTTTTGGAGGTTGGAGCAGCGCACATTTCTCTAGAAAGTTTGCTGCCAAGCTCTTGCCTTCACTTGAAAGCTCATATCCTAGAAAAGGACATTGAGATGGGAAATTCTGGACTTTTTGAAGTTGAATTTGTAGCCCTCAGAGGCGAAGCCCAGTATAATGGTGCTCACCCTGTTCAAGTGTTTTCCAGGTCATCGTCTGTCAGATAGATATCATCGACACTAGGACAATGCCTCATTGTCATAAATTTGTAGTAACTCCGTTACCCTCGCTGAGAATAAACCTGGGCTGTTCTTGAACCCTTGTAGGAGTCGACAAAATTGACGCTGGGTCCCCATTATGGAGAAAGCTGTTAAGTACCTGCTTTCAGGTGCTATGTTTTGACAAAAGAAACCATTTGAGATGTCTAATGTGGTTTTATATTTTTACGCACAATGTTATTCATTAATGCTGTGCTATGTGCATTTTGCACTGCAAATGTTTTAGAACAAGTGTTTAAGTGTCTGTAATCCAAAACTAGACGATAGGTGTTGTCTGGTTTGGAGACAGGAAACAAAGGATTGTTCATTGAAGAGGTGCATGTTTCAATCACCCCTTGGTATTCAAGTTGATCTAAGATCTCCTGACCTGTTTTTAGCTTCTTGCTTTACTGGATACTGCCTTTGTGCAGTTGGTTCATGTTTCAGATGTATTTTATGGTGAGGTGAGTCCTCATCCCATCCTACATGATTTTTATATAATGCTGGGGCCTGGGCTACTGCCCATTTCCTGGCATATGTATATTTTAGGTGAATTGGAATATGGTTGGAGAAGGCAGGCATAATAATGTCCTCGCCGTGTGGGCACTCCCTGACAAATTGTGGTGGTCAGTCTTTTTCTGCTAGAAGTATGTCATAGCCCCTTGAAAGTTTTTCCCAAAAGAGTGCTTTCACCTGTCTAGGTATGTCTCCCTCCATCCGGAGTGTTATTTCATATAACTTTTGTGGAGTACTAACCCTGGTGTCTACAGTCTCAACTGTAATGTACTCATTCAAGTCCACTATCTCCAGAAGTTCCTTCAGGTTCTGGCGAGCTATTGTGACTTCTGCTGCACTGTCCAGCATTGTCTGAGCCCATTCTCCGTTCTTGAGTTGTGTTCTCAGTATTCTCGGCATGTCTGATCTTCAGACTTGCTACTTTCTTTTGGAGAATTGAGGTTTTGTTTTATTTTTTGTAGCGTGTTTTTCTTCCTTGGATTTCACGCGTTCTTCTCTATGTTCTGACCGTCCTCTTCTTTCCAAAGTCTGTGATGAGATCTGAAAGGTACGAGAGGAACGTGTATCAGTATCTTGATATCTGTCAGGCTTTCTCAAATTATCCCTATTCCTGAGGTTATAACCTCCTTTCAGAGGGCTCCTTTTGAGGAGACCTACCTCAGGATTGAGAACGTTTCTCTGAATTATTTTTATTACTTTCCCACTTCCTTTTAGAAGATGTAGGAGTTTGTTTAATAGAGTCCTTCTCAGGACTTTCAGATAGTTTTGGCTTCACTGGTCTTCCACCCAAACTATCTCTGCCTAATTCTGCATAAGATTGTTCAAATATTCTGGGTAGCTCAGTTTGTTGTTCTGTGACATCAAATTCCCTTAATCGTTGGCGGATCGCCACTGCTGCTGCCTCCCCTTTAATATTAGATAATATTATTGTTGAGACCTGGTCGAAATTTTTCAGTAATTTCATACCTAAATTTAGAGCAGGCTCTGCCCCGTATTCGTTTTGAATTTGTTTCAGGACATCAGGTATTACCGCAATTGACGGAATACCATGTGTTTTAGTATAGATGGCAGCAAAGACTGAGCCCCAAGTGGTGCAGTCTTCCAGTTGTGGTGTGATCCCCATTGGTAAACTGATTGTTAGGATTCTGTGTTTCTCATACGGGCTAGTATTTGGAAATACTGCTTCGATTTGAGTAATTATTTGAGCTATCCAAAATGGAACTTGCTCACGTTTTGTGGGCATTTTACCCATGACTGCGTACAGAGTCTGTGGTGTAATTTTTAGTGTATTCCCCGGTTGAGGGGTTTGATTTGGAAGTGTCAATGGTGGTTGGACTGTGAAAGTCCGCATGACATACTGGACCAATTGTCTGTAGATTTTTATTAACTCTTGTATTTGAGTAAGTAGTTCCTCATCTGACATATCGAGTTCAGGATGAGGTGTGTAGCCGGCTAGAATCGGCCATGTTGCTCCTGGTCTACCTAGTGGACCGAGCCTGGTAATGTTTCTGTGATGTTTTAGGGCGCCTTTAAACCAGAGCTGATGCTCCTGGTATGTTAGTGGAATTTCAATATCCTCGAAAGGAATATATTCCTCTGGTGGATCATCTTCTTTGTAGAAGTGAAACAGTTTTGTAACTGGATTGGATTTGGGAAATATTACCCATGAATAGAATACCTCTGTCTGAAATGATTCGTGTGCCTCTATCACGAAAACTGCTCTACCGCCTCTTGGTGGTAAGCCGTGTTTTATGAGTTTTAGAGTGATGGCTCTTCTTAAGTTTGGATGGAAGTCTATGACACCCTCCTCGGTTTCATTTAAACCTGTAAAGTTTAAAACTGCCATGGCTGGGTCAGCCGCAGCTCCACCGTTTCCGGCGGCTTCGTCCCCGTTTATGGACATTTTGTTTTTTGAAAACTGTAGAACAAGTTTCAAGGAAACAAAGATAAGGTGCACAATATTGTGGAACACTGTATCCTTCAACGTTGAGCAAACCAAACAGCTAATATATAGGGTGCTTCCCTATGTAGCCGTGGCGGATACTTAACCCTGCCCACTCCAGACGTCTCTCTGAGAGAAAAAGCACGGCTGAGTTACTCAGTATCTAGCGTTAAATTACCGCCTTACCAAACCGTTGGGCACCATGTAGTGTAGCTCCTATTTCCCTAATGGGCTCTGCGCATTGGAATAATATACCCTATAGGTTTGACATAGGACTGAGGTCGGTATTTCCCTATCGAGTATATTAAACTTAATTACTTGTGCCAGCTAGCTCAGAGGCCACTAGAAACTCCTTGATTAACAAGAAGGGAGTAGTTTCTGGCAGCCACAAAACATGACAACTTTGTTTCCCTTTTAGAATCAGAATGTGTCCCAGAGTCGTGGAAACAATAGATAACCGTTTCACTCAGCTCAATCGTGCATGCTTAGTTTTCCTCAAAGTTACACAGAAAGAATAGACGGGCGTTTCAATAAAAGATTTATTGAACAGTCTTGTTTCTCGTGTAAGTAATATGTGCTGTTACAATCACAAGACAGTATGCAAGATAAATAATGTACAGCGTAAGCAGTAGAAATAAATAATACTGCGCTAGCATGATCTTTAGTAGATATTCATTTACATAAATAACAGACTAAAAATGCGAGTACTCATACGATGCGTTTCTCAGCTAGTTCTACCCCAATGTAGCTAACCTAACCTAGGTGTAGGGAGAGGTATGAAGTAGGTAAAGTATTCCTTACTATGGTATACTAAGAGTATGTTACGCCCAGTATGCCTAGTATGCCAAGAGTCCCTCTAGGTTTCTAGGCAGCTCCATACCTTAAGAATGAGAGAGGTGGGAATCTCTTGCCAGACTCGAACTCCAACACCCCGTGAGGGAAGTCAGATCACTGGAAGCTGGACTCTCTGCGTGCAGGGATGACAGCGTCTTCTCAGTGCGTCAGGCCGGGAAACGGGCTCCTCTGAAGTCGAGGTCTCCTCTGATTTACAGGGGCTAGGGAAGGTATATTTATACCTGAGAGGTACCTCAGAATGTTAGCATTGACGTGAATCGGACAGCGGAAGACGTCATGAATGAATCCTTAAGGTATAACGGTTCATGCATAATAGATGAGTCCTTGAAGAAATCAATAGTCCTGTGCTAGGGAAACTACCGAAGCCTAAGGGTCTGTTCTTCAAGAACTCGTTGTGACGTTAGGGTGGACGGATGTCGGAGACCATGCCTGTATTTGAAGTGCACGGTTAAATGCCTAAATAAGGACTGGGATTCTATGCCTATATAAGGGCAGGGCGAATTGTGCCTATATAAGGACATGATACAGGAAAACCCATGTACGGACACCCTAAGAGGAATACAACAATAAGCTAACCAAATACAAAGGTTTTTCACCTTAAAAACTTCCCAACTGACTTACAAAACATCTCCACTCCACCCAACGCGCATCAATGGTCACTGAACTCCTCCCCATAACTGCTCTATCCTTAAATCAAACAAGGATGTACACCCCCTTATGATAAAAATTAATCCATGTGTACCCTTGTAAAACCATGAACTCACAAAAAGAAAAGAACCATCCACAAACAACAAACAAGCATTGGCATAGCCAATAGGTCTCGCCTTTGGGACCTTATAAGTGTTTAGTTATCCAGCACAATATCCTTGGTGCAACAACATCAAGTGTTGCATGGCTAAACACTTATAAGGTCCCAAAGGCGAGACCTATTAGCTATGCTATGCTTTAAGTGAGTGGCTCGTGCAGGTATGCCACTGTGAGGTAGAGATGCTGCGAGTGCTTTTACAGGAGCCCCTGTGACATTGCGCCTCTTCAAAATGTATCTTGGGTCTGGTGTAATACTTCTAGCCCCTATTCACGTCTTCTCGCACCCAATGCATCCTTAAATGTCCCATGTACAGCCGGGGTTGACACTGCTATTACCCCTGCCCTCCGTGACACCTTACCTGTTACGGGTGGTGGTGGTGGTGGTGGACGTGGTGATGGTGGACGTGGTGGGCGTGGTGGTGGACGATGTGGTGGTGGTGGACGTGGTGGTGGTGGACATGGTGGTGGAAGTGGTGGTGGACATGGTGGTGGTGGAAGTGGTGGTGGACGTATTGGTGTTGGAGGTGGTGGACATGGTGTGGTGGTGGACGTGGTGGTGGTGGACATGGTGGTGGATTTGGTGGTGGACGTGGTGGTGGTGGACGTGGTGGTGGTGGTGGACCTGGTAGTGGACATGGTAGTGGTGGCGGACGTGGTGGTGGTGGACGTGGTGGTGGTGGATGTGGTGGTGGACATGGTGGACATGGTGATGGTGGACATGGTGATGGTGGACATGGTGATGGTGGACATGGTGATGGTGGACATGGTGATGGTGGACATGGTGATGGTGGACATGGTGATGGTGGTGGACGTGGTGGTGGACGTGGTGGTGGTGGACATGGTGATGGTGGACATGGTGATGGTGGTGGATGTGGTGGTGGACGTGGTGGTGGACGTGGTGGTGGACGTGGTGGTGGTGGGCGTGGTGGTGGACGTGTTGGTGGTGGTGGATGTGGTGGTGGATGTGGTGGTGTTGGACATGGTGGTGGACGTGGTGGTGGTGGTGGACGTGGTGGTGGTGGACGTGTTGGACGTGGTGGTGTTGGACGTGGTGGTGTTGGACGTGGTGGTGTTGGATGTGGTGGTGGTGGCCGTGGTGGTGGTGGACGTGGTGGACGTGGTAGTGGTGGATGTGGTGGACGTGCTGGTGGTGGATGTGGTGGTGGTGGACCTGGTGGTGGACATGGTGGTGGTGGACGTGGTGGTGCACGTGGTAGTGGTGGTGGACATCGTAGTGGTGGTGGACGTGGTGGTGGACGTGGTGGTGGTGGTGTACGTGGTGGTGGACGTGGTGGATGTGGTGGTGCACGTGGTAGTGGTGGTGGACGTGGTAGTGGTGGTGGATGTGGTGGTGGACGTGGTGGTGGTAGACGTGGTGGTAGACTTGGTGGTGGACGTGGTGGTGGACGTGGTGGTGGTAGTGGACGTGTTGGTGGTGGACGTGGTGGTGGTGGTGGACGTAATGGTGGTGGTGGTGGACGTAATGGTGGTGGTGGACGTGGTGGTGGACGTGGTAGTGGTGGTGGACATGGTAGTGGTGGTGGACATGGTGGTGGACGTGATGGTGGTGGACGTGGCGGTATTGGTGGTGGACGTGGTGGTGGTGGACGTGGTGGTGGTGGACGTGGTGGTGGTGGACGTGGTGGTGGTGGACGTGGTGGTGGTGGTGGACGTGGTGGTAGTGGACGTGGTGGTGGACGATGTGGTGTTGGATGTGGTGGTGTTGGATGTGGTGGTGGTGGACGTGGTGGTGGTGGACGTGGTGGTGCACGTGGTAGTGGTGGTGGACGTGGTGGTGGTGGACGTGGTGGTGGTGGATGTGGTGGTGGTGGACGTGGTGTTGGACGTGGTGGTGTTGGACGTGGTGGTGGTGGACGTGGTGGTGTTGGACGTGGTGGTGGTGGACGTGGTGGTGGTGGACGTGGTGGTGGTAGTGGTGGTGGACTTGATGGTGGACGTGGTGATGGTGGACGTGGTGATGGTGGACGTGGTAGTGGACATGGTGGACGTGGTGGTGGTGGACGTGGTGGACATGGTGGTGGACGTGGTGGTGGTGGATGTTGTGGATGTGGTGGTTGTGGACGTGGTGGACGTGGTGGTGGTGGACGTGGTGGTGGTGGATGTGGTGGTGGTGGACGTGGTGGACGTGGTGGATGTGGATGTGGACAGGGTGGACGTGGTGGTGCACGTGGTGGTGGACGTGGTGGTGCACGTGGTGGTGGACGTGGTGGTATTGGTGGTGGACGTGGTGGTATTGGAAGATGTGGTGGTGGTGGAGGACGTGGTGGTGGAGGACGTGGTGGTGGAGGACGTGGTGGTGGTGGACGTGGTGGTGGTGGACATGGTGGTGGTGGACATGGTGGTGGTGGACATGGTGGTGGTGGACATGGTGGTGGTGGACGTGGTGATGGTGGATGTGGTGGTGGGCGTGGTAGTGGACGTGGTAGTGGACATGGTGGTGGATGTGGTGGACGTGCTGGTGGTGGACATGGTGGACGTGCTGGTGGTGGACGTGCTGGTGGTGGACGTGCTGGTGGTGGATGTGGTGGTGGATGTGGTGGTGGACGTGGTAGTGGACGTGGTAGTGGTGGTGGACGTGGTGGTGCACGTGGTGGTAGTGGTGGACGTGGTAGTGGTGGACGTGGTGGTGGTGGACGTAATGGTGGACGTGGTGGACGTGGGGGTGGTGGACGTGGTGGTGGACGTGGTGGTGGTGGACGTGGTGGTGGTGGTGGTGGACGTGGTGGTAGACGTGGTGGTGGTGGACGTGGTGGACGTGGTGGTGGTGTTGGCGGTGGACGTGGTGGCACAATTTTGGGAAGTTTAACAGAGTGATCTGCGAGGAGCGCCGCACTATTGGTAAAGACTGCTTGGAGTGCCGGTGCAAAGATCACTCTGCAGGTGTGCGGCGCATTAAGAAACAGGATGTGAGCAAAAGGGTTTTTGTAAAGGAATGTGTGTCAGGGCTGTAATGAAAATAAGGGAAGGGGTTAGAGGAAAGTCCAGAAACGCAGAAGAGAAAAACGACAGTCCGATGTGTGTAGTGCATGCGGAAGGTGTCATGTTTGGAATTAGGGCAGATTTAGGCTAACCCTAAACCATGACCCATGGAGAATTGGAAGGTCAGTGATTTGGAAATGGGGGGCGGGGGGGGGAGATTTAAATTAACAGTGACTGTTATTGAGTCCCAAGGAAGAGAGGAACAAAACAAATAAAATGTTACAGAGCGTCGGCACCATTTGCAGTGAAATGCAAAACAATGTGGCATACATTGGGATTAGTGTAAAAGACCACATGAAAGTGTCCGGAATTAACTTAAACACATGAAAGTCTTTGTAAGCTATTTTCATTGAATCCCCCCCGAGAGGAAGAAACAAAGGCGTTGGGTCGCTCATGTTGATTGTAGTAAAAAGGAAAAAGAAACAGCTCAAGGTGGCATATACACCTTCATCAATCAAAATGAACACAACACAAGGTGTTGAAAGTCACCATCACTGAGCCCCGAAAGAGGAGCTTTAGGTACAACAAACACAACGTCGCAGAGTCTGTTATCGTTCAGCAGTGAAAACAACAAACAAAACGTGATATACACCGCAACTCACTCAAATTAACACATGAAAGTGCATACAAGCAGTATCATTGAACTACCGTGAAAGGAAAGAAAAAAACTTAAGAAACGGAGAGCCGCAGGAACAAAGTAACAAGCATTGGCTGCGCGGCCGTGAAAGTAACGCGGCCGTGAAAGCAAAAGTGATGGCAGGGACGCGCTCTGTGGTGGGGGAGGGGCAGAGCGAGGCGCTTGGGAGAGCAAGGCTTAATGAGCCATGAAAGCCACATGGCGGCTGCGCGCGTGCACGCGCTCGTGAACGCAAGCTTGAGGCCAGGAAAACATTGTGGTAGCACTTTGAAAAGCTACTAACTAAATGTCTCGCAGAGCAGCGCATGCGCTGGCTCAGCGAGACCTAAAAAAGAGTAATGGCTTAAATTCAATTCACAAGGCAATCCAATAGAACTGAAACATAATTAGCACATTTAACAGCCACAGAGGGCTGTAACAAATGGGAACCCCCTTCAGATCGTGCAAACACTGTTTCAATCCCCTACCAGACCAACTCAAAATGCCAAATGAGATGCAATAAATCATTTAATCAGAGAGATCAAATATCACATTGACGGCATAAAGCAGACCACCACCACCTTTTTACCCAAACCACCATGCAAAATGTCCACGTGGTCTTCTTTCAAGTCACTAGCCAACGAAGAGCATTCTAATGCCCTCACCACTCTTCAGACAATCACTTATGATGAAGATGACATTATGCAATCCATCATCGAAAAAGTCTTTGGAAGATGCGTAATAAACCATTCTCAATTTCTCCTCAAAAACACTCAAAAATGGGCAGAACTTCCTACTTCTTCAGAAAGCAAACCTTGACCCAAACAACAGAAGTCACATCAGACATCTCCCATTCTACAGTAAGCTTTATGGCCACTCGAGGCCCCCAGGCCCAGCTCTCCCCAGTGCTGCAGCATCGCTCTTGCTTCTATCTTCTCCTTGCTTTTCTCCCCCTTTTTTAGAGCATTGTCCTTGCTTTTCCCTCATTTTTACTGCTTTCTCCTTGCTTCTTCCTGTTTTTTGAGTGCCTTCACCCCGCTTTTCCCTCTTTTTCACTGCTTTCTACTTCCCTTTCCCCCTCTTTTTTACTGTTCTCCTTGCTTCCCCGTTTTTGAGAGCATTCTCACTGCTTTTTCCTTGTTTTCACTGCCTTCTCTTTGCTTTTTACCCTGGTTTTGTAATTGTATTGTAATTGCATTTATATAACGCTTGTTACCCCCAATGGGGTATTGAAGCGCTTTTTCAGAGAGTAGCATGCTACTCCGGAACCCATAAAGGATTAGTGGTGAATTAGTATAGTGAAATATGAACGTAAAGTGAGTGGTGGATATTAGTCAGTTATTTGGATTGAGAAGGATAGCGGAGGGATAGAAGAGGGAACAAGATTTACATTTATATAGTGCTTGCTACCCCTAATGAGGTGTTGAACAGCTTTTTTCGGCGAGTAGCACGCTACTCTAGAACCCATAAAGGATTAGTGATGAATTAGTAAAGTGAAATATGAAATTTGAGAAGTGGACATGTTAGTCTGTTATTTTGATTGAATAGGATAGTGGAGGGATAGAAGAGTTTTTGAGTGCCTTCTCCTTTTCCCTCACTTTCACTGCTTTCTCCTTGCTTTTTTCCTTGTTTTTTAGAGTCTTCTCCTTTTCCCTCGCTTTCACTGCTTTCTCCTTGTTTTCCTATCAAGACCTGGCTGTTCGAATGAGCCTCCGGGACCTGCAAGCGCCTGGCTATCCAGTTGGGTGATTAGCCGCGCTTTACAAATCCATATTGATAGGATACTTTCTGGGTCTTAAAATTTATATAGAACAAGCTCCCTCACGACCTCTATTTCTTTAACCATAAGCTAACATCTAGTATGGGCTAAACATTGTGTACAAAGTTTGACACTTCAGCAGTATAATTCATTTATCATAGTTTTATTATTCAAAAATAGTTATATCAAAATACAAATAAATTATTTTTCCCTTTTTTTTTTATAAAACAGTAAAGACATACATTTTCATTTAAGTATAATCTTTTTTAACATGGTTACACAATATCAACACATGGTAGACTGAGTATGACATGTTACTCCAGAACCCTGAATAAAAATAGTAAAAACCAACTCACAAACTAACTCAATCACAACCACACACATTCATACATTATTCAAAAAACAATAATCATATTTGGATCATGGGGAGACTTTAGAACTGCTTAGTCTCTGCAACCCTGTCGGGTAAGCTGATACAACAGGGTTTGGCCAGAAGGTCGACGCGCGTTTCGGTGGGTTAGAAACAGTTGGAAACCACCTTCCTCAGGACCAAGCCAAATAGAATGGTTTGTTACAACCAACCAAGGGGTACCTGGAGAGTACAGACAATGAATTTTAATGTTTTAAGCCCATACATTATAACACATATATAAGCATTGATTGGACTAGAGTAGAACAGACTACTTGATTATTTTGCCTGTGATTATCAAGCAACCTCCACCATGAAAGAATCTAACATTTAAGTGTACCTCATACATGCAATGCCTGAGGTCTCCCCTACTTACATTGGGAGACGTCAGGAAAAGATGGTGCAGTAGCTGAAGTATCCCCTACTTACATTGGGGAATGTCAGGGGAGAAATGGTGCCAGATAAGAAAAACTTTTAACACATGCGTCTAGCCTTACTGCAATGAAATTAATCATGGTAGAAGGCCAGACTGTGAAACCAATAGAAAGAGAGAAGAAAAGCTCATGCTGTAAAATTATGGTATGCTGTATATATAAACAAGATCGATCTCCTAGCGTGACATCTATTGATGAGTCTAGCACATACTGAGGTCAGTAATACTCACAGAGGGTATACTTATGCGCCTGGAGTCTGTAAAAATGCCGACTCAGTTGGGATCGAGCACTACACATAGGTGCTACAACAAAGTAATGAGATGTATTAGTACTTTTGAGATCTGTGGGTTATATAAATAAGGAGCTGTGGTCACATGATCAAAAACCTTACCTAATATTTTCTAATTGCTCTCATTTCTGTGTGGTAATACTACATGACCTTGAATTCAAATAACCTAAGCGGCTTCCTATAAAAGAAAATAGGATCTGTGAGTATCTGGCAGTGTTTTCCGCCAAACAGAATTTGAACTGCTTGAATAAAGAAGCTTACGCACCTAAGACATGTATGCCGTATCCTCTACGTAGGTAAATTGTATCGCTGTGTAGATGTTTCGTTGGAATAGTATTTGTACTGAGGGGTGAATAGTTCTTAGTTCATGCAAGCCCTCTCAGAATATCCCTATGATGAGAAACATTAGTTGTAAACGGACATTCATGCTCAGATGTCTAAGCGTTATCCAGCCCCATTATTGCGTGGCTTTCTATTAAAAGAAAGGGATGATATTATGTACCCGCAAATGAGGTATCGCCAACCGAGGTAGTCAGAAGAGACTACAACCTAATTGTTCATTTTCAAATTTTAATATATGTTTCCCCCCAATATTTAGTGACCATGGCAATAAGCTCAAACGCATAGTCCACATAGTGCTGCGCATATAAAACCTGAATGTAAATGTCTGAAGTGTGACCTCTTGATGTACCCATCATATTTAAAAAGTATGACTCTTTCACTACAAAAAGTGCCAGATTCCCTACTCTATCCTTAACTATGTTTTTTCATCAAGCAAAATGTTTCTGTACAGGGTAGATGTGATCATATTTTTTCAGGCCCTGTATAAGACGTGTTGCAGTTTATAGGAGGGTTCCAGTGTGAAATTTGAAAAGCCAGGGAGCAGGGCGTAACCACCACCCAGACACAAGAGTACAAGGGCTTGAACAGCAGTTATAAAGTTGTTTTCTGGGAAAAACCGTTTCACTTTCTTTAGAAGAGAGAACTTGTACCAAACTGTGATTGTTCTTTGTGCTGTTATCAGTGAGCAGTGCCCCAAGCGGCTCCTTGCAGAGTTTGAAGATTGCATGGGATAGTGTGGAATCCTAGGGGATTTGGACAGGATATGGATTTTTGGGGGTAGTGGAGGCACCCATGTGAACAAACTGGTATTGGTTAAAAAGACAGTAGAAGAACCAGTGAAGGACATTAGCTGTAAATCAGATTCAAGATGTCATGGCTTGGGTGGTCGACTGTGTTGAAGTCAGCTGGCAAGAGTCATCTTCATCTGTGCTCAAGAGGGCCTTGTCTAGGATGTTTAAAGTAGTGGAACCCGTGTAGCAGCATGACCTGAAGCCAGACTAGTACTCATGCAGGAGTTGGTAAGCAGTGATGTGATCCGAGAGTACAACGTAGATTGTTGTTTCAATGATAATGCCGATGAAGAGTTGGTGAGTGATGGGGCTGGTGACGTCAAAAAGATCAAGAGCAGGTTTCTCTCGAAGTGGGAAGATCTGGCCTAGACATTTAGGTGGGTGTCAGATCAAGTGCAAGGTATTGCTGTTATGCATGTTTTAGGAGTTAATAAGGTTGGTGGTTGACTATACTGTGTGTAATCAGTATTTTGGGGTTTGGAAGGCTGCAGTAAGACTGTTGATGACAAACTCTGTGTACCTTACATAAGGACCATGTGTTCCCTTCTATTCCAGAGTGTAATGGCCCAGCTACTCCATTCCTGCAAGCGGGCCTCCTCCTCGTTTGTTTTTGTTCCCCACTCTTTTTGTGCCTTTCAGTTATTTATCTCTCATTGTGGCTTGACAGATGTCACTAGCTCATGTCGTCACATAGAGAGGGGCTTTCGGCCCGTCCCTTCAGCCTTCGGACATCTGCAGTGCACTGTGCGAGTAAGCTTTAGGGACCAGCCTAAGGGTATCAGTGGACACTGACACCGTAACATTACAGTTCCGATGAGTCACTAGAGGTAGGCAGTGCTTCACCCCTGTGCTATCGATAGGCATTAATTGTGCCTCTCAGAGTCCTACTTACCACAAGGCGGAATAATCACCCTTAACCGAGAGGGAGCTGCAGACAGGCGGCCCAGGGAGCAGCATTCAGGGTGCACCGAGTCTGGAGCTGCAGACCTGAGGCCCGGGGTGCAGCCAGGCACGGCCCTGCACGCGCTGCTTCACCCCTCACATCCGCCCCCTAAGAGAGCACTGCAGGTCCTAACGTCACCGGGACCGGAGCTCCTACGTCCTAATACCGGGGGGGGGGGGCACTTACCGTGCTGGGGCGCTGCTGAGGCAGCCACCAGGACAGAGAGCGGCCCCGGGCAGTGAGGGCGCGGGACACGCGAGCCTCAGGGGCAGGCCTGCCCTGCTCACGGCGCCGACATGACGAGGCCGCTTCAGGCGCACTGCGCATGCTCGGGAGACAGACGGCGACAATGCGCATGCTCAGGAGACAGAGAGAGAGACAATGCGCATGCTCAGGAGACAGACGGCGACAATGCGCATGCTCAGGAGACAGACGCACGACAATGCGCATGCTCAGGAGACGCGCGCCAATGCGCACGCTCAGGAAATACGTAGTCAGCATTGCGCATGCTGCGGAGACAGTCGCGCGACAATGCGCATGCTCCGGAGACAGCTCTTACACACACTGCGCATGCTCAGGAGACTGGCTCGCTAAAATGCGCATGCTCCGGCGACTGCAGCGCACTGCGCATGTTCTAAAGACAGATACTAACACTGCCCATGCTCTGTAGTACGTACCCAACATTGCGCATGCTTCGAAGTCTGATACTAATTACCATGCTGCAGAAACAGACTCTCAACACCCTGCAGCACGTGAGGCAGCATGTCCCGCAGACAGATAATGAAGGATGCAGTGAAATTGGCCTGAGGCTGTCCTTGCGATTAGTACCAGTCACGTGCAACTCACAGTCTCCCCGACATATTTTCCACATACTGTCACTTCTCTCTCTCCCCCCCAACACGCTATATATATATATATGTGTATGTATGTATATATGTATGTATGTGTATATATATATATATATCTTTTATGTTTATCACTATGTCACATGATGCTGTATTTAAAAGGGGTCCTACCCAGGATGGGATCAGGTGACCAAGACCACGGACGTGGTGGAAACACGTCTTTTTGTCATGCAATAAATATTCACATACCTGATCAGTGGGCTCATGGAGTTGTTTAGTTTTCGCTCTTTACATTTGGAATATATATATATATATATATATATATATATACATACACACACACACACACACACACACAAACACTCTCTCTCTCTCTCTCTCTCTCTCTCTCGCTCTCTCTCTCTCTCTCTCTCTCTCTCTCTCCTAGGATGTGTGGGGCCCCGGGCAGAATAGGAACATGCGAGGCCCCTATAATTTGCATAAGATTTAACCTCACAGGAAATGACATCATAGGAAGTAATATCAATTGGCCATTATTTATATGGCATTGATGAAGCCGCTTTGCAAGAAGCTACTTACATAGTTTGGATATCAGTAACATGGCTAAAATAGCATTAATAATCCTAATAAAATACGTACATAGATATTAAATCGCTATTAAGTAGATTGAATGAAGTTTAAATGTAGTTTAAATGAATTAAACTTGGGTATTGTTCTATTGAATCGGATGAATGAAAATGATATGCTAACCGGTCATTCTGATTCTGGCACTAAGAGATATCCAAAGGAGAGGTGCAGACTTTATTAATGTGGAGAAAAGACAGTTTTGAGTGTTTTTCCATACGACTGGAGTTACACCATAGCTCAAGAGGGAGATAGTTCCAGTCCTGTACAACTAGGAAGGAGAAGGATCTGCCTCCAATCAGGGCCATCTAAATTTTAGGATGGCACTGGAGTTTGGTTGGCACAGAGTATGGGGTTATGGACTGAACGTAAGGAGTGCTGTAGAAAGACAGATCCTTTTTAAAGCAGTGTACAACGACAAATGGATAGTGCCTTGCAGATAGAGGGTTTCGGACCAAAATCCCAGCAGAAAGGTTAGAAGAAATGGCATAGCGATGCAACCATCTCAGATGAGGAGCTTAGCATGGTTCTGAATGATTTGAAGGGTACTGAACGCAAGAAGGCAGAAAGCCCAAGAAAAAGGGCATTTGCTCAATCTAGTAAGAAGATAATTGACTGTACAACAGCCTCACAGTAGTGAGAGGGCAGAAAAGGGATGATTTTGTGTTGCTTATGGATGTAGTAAAGGCAAGTGGATGAAAAATGGTTATTATATTCTGAAAACAAGAGAAGATGCTGGAAAATGAATCCAAGATTTTTTGCTGACTCTGCCAATGTGGGCGATTGACTGACTTCCACCAGCCACCAAAGAGAACACCATATGGTATAAGATCCTTTAAAAATGAGAACCCTCGATTTGTCACTATAAGGTTTTAATGAATTTGTCTTCATTCAGAAATCAACTGCTATCATGCAGGTAGAAACATATTCTTCGGCAGAGACATGATTGTCACTGAGGGAAATCATGTTTGGGTATCAATATGCGCAAGATATCAGCAAGAAACCAAAGGGCTGTATGAGTAAGGCTAACTGGGGATGATAAAGATTAAATAGCAGAGACCCAATAAAATCCACAAGCCAGAGGTTTAGTACGTAACAGAAAAAGGTGGCGAGTGGATTGTTTCAGATTTCCCAGATAGGATAGAGGTAAGCCACACCAGGAGAATACCTTAAATTCCAGGTTGTACGAGTTGATTTATAAGCACTGTCTGGGAACCAGTGCCAAATATGGCACTAAGGTTTAGTAGTATTAAGGCTGCTCTAACTCCATGATCAGGAGTCAGCCACAAATCATCTGACTCAGCACCAAATGCTACTTCAATCTCCTAAAGTTGTCAGAAGGTAACCGGCACAATGTCAATTAGTAAATTACTTTTATGAAAACATTTTTGGAGTTGACTTCTTTTTCTAGGATTTTTGAGAAAGGTGCAACAACGTATGCCCAAAGATGGTAAGTTTTGAGCCAGCTGAAGATTTTAGACCATTTTTACCTTCCCTTCAGACTCTACTTACTTTATTGCTTCAACGTTCTCTTGCTGGTTCTGGTAACTTCCACCTCTCCCCTCCGGTATCTCTCCGCCCAACCTCTTACCATATTTGGGTGGTTCTGCTTTCTTCTATCCTCCTCTCACCATTACTCCTCTGCCCACTCATGTTCCCTTGCTGGTTCTGTCTTGGTTATATCTACACATCTTATCCATTCACTCCTCTTCAACGCTCATCTCTCCCCCAGCCTCATAACTTCTTTCATTTACATCTATCTCTCCCCTCCCATCCTGACGGAGCATCTTATCTTTCCTTATTGATTCTGACCCTCTTTAATCCACCTCTCCCTCAATGCTCAACTCTTTTTCTCCTCTTTCCCTCAGACTCTAACCATACCTTCTGTATTCTGTCCCTCTTACATCCATCTCTCCTATGCCCCAGCATTGTCATGTTTCCTACTGGTTCTGTCTCTTATATCCACGGAAGAGCTACTGGAAGAATATAAGCTCCCCTCGATAGCGACACTGGCATCCATGCCTAGATCAGTACACAAATTAGTGGTAAAAAAGGGGATAGAAAAGCCAAACCTTGAATAGGGACATTGATGCAGCTTCCAGATATAAGCATATCAGATATATTTTAGACACATTTTCTAGCTTAAGGCAACCTTAGCTTGATTTTAATTTGTGGCCTCAGAACAAGGCCATGTTTCTGAGATTCACTTTTAAGACTTTTGATGGTTCATGGAAACTAAAAGGCTGCACGGACAGGTCATGTAGGAAATACAAGTTAGCCGAAGAGTTAAATCAACATAGAATGTGCCTATGCCCAGCCCTACTAGACATGCCAAAAAAATATTTAAAGCCAATGTTTAATGCTGAGGGCATAAGAACAATACCAGAGGGTGTATTGTTGTGCTTTAAAGGTGGTTCTGTAAAAGTGGTGGGTAACCTTGTGAAGTTCGTGAGCAGAAGGTTAAGCTCTGGGAGAAAAAAACTTAACTTAGTGTTTTTTTTATTTTTTTAACTGCGTCGATTTTTAATGGTGCTTTTTAATCAGTATTTAGTGGTGTCTTTTGTGTAACATAATTATTATATATAGTTTTATGTAAACTTTAAACAATAAAGTATTCTCTCTCCTCAATGCTTTACACTTCACTTCCTCTCTCTGCCTGACTCTTACATGCACCTCTCACTAGTCCCTCTCTCTCCCCCCTTCACTTACGTTCTCTGCTGGTTCTGCCTCTCTGACCAGCTCACATCTATGTACTACCCTTCACCTCTCATCTCTCACTCCAGTCTTGAACCTTTTTTTGCTCATTTGTCCTCTTTAAATCCGCCTCTCCCCTTTAAATCTACCTCCCTTCTTTCACCTCCAGCCTCTTACCTTGTCACGCTGTTTCTGAATCTCTTACATCCATCTCCCCCTTCCATGCTCTACACTTCACTTCATCCTTCCCAACTCTTATTTTTCTCACTGATTCTGCTCCTCTTTCACCCCCCTCTCTCCTCACTTAGGGGGTGATTATGATGGCGATCCGCCCGCCATCACAACATGATTTACCCCCCGCCATATTATTATGGCGGGGGTAACGCGGCGGACACAAAGTGCGTCCGCCGCTTTTCCGCCGGTCGCGATTGCCGGCTGGGCGGAATTGGGCCTCAATATGGTGGCGGTGCCTAGCAGGCACCGCCATCCATATTAGGATGGGTGTTAAACAAGGCCTTTCCACGGCGGCGATGCCGCCATGGAAAGGCTGGCGGGGATTCACTTTTGGGGCCCGTTGCAGGCCCCCGGGGGGGTGGGAGGGTGGGGGGCGCACTTGGAGGGTACCTATGGTACCCCCCTACATTGCCATGCACTGGGTGGCAGGCACCGCGCAGTGCCTGCCACATTGTGCGTGGCAATGCACCACATGCCTTTTCACCATTGCGGTGGGTGCTGCTTAGAGCAGCACCCGCCGCAATGTTGGAAATGCGGAATGCGACCGCCAGGGTGGCGGTCGCATCCTAATTTGCGGTGTGGGACCGCCGCACGTCTGGCAGCCGGTCCCAGCACCGCGAGGATGGTGGGCGGACTAAAGTCCGCCCTCCATCCTAATGGGCCCCTTAATGTCTCATCTCTCCCCAACCTCTCTTTTCTCACTGGTTCTGCCCCTGTAACAGCTACTTCTCCCCTGCGTCCCTACACAGCATCTTACCTGCTATTGGTGATTCTGCCCTCTTACATCCACCTCTCACCCTTCCCTCTACCCGCCACTTAAGTTCTCCTCATGATTCTGCTTCTTTTATATCTGCTGCGCCCATTCATGAACTATCTCGCACCTTTTACCTTTCCCTCCAGCCTCAACTTTTTTTCGCTGGTTCTGCACTCTTTAGATCCACCTCTTCCCTCCATGTTCCACTCATCATGTTTCATCTTTCTCTCACCTCTACCCTCCTCTTACTGAATCTGACCCTATGACATTTACCTCTCCTCTCCATGTGCTGATCTTCGCCAGTTTTCTCCCCAGTCTCTTATCTTGTTTTGTTTGTTCTCCTCCTTTACATCCACCTCTACCCTTCCACTGTCCCACTCTCCCCAATCCTTTTACCAGTTACGGCTGGTGCCTGAGGGCGCTAGAGCATCGCTGCAAAGTATCGACGGGCACAAAAAGAAGCTACTTGAACAGCTTTGAAAGGCAAAAAGTATAAACACCCAAACTAACAGCCAGTTTGCATGTTTACTTTCACCAGTGCTACGCTCCTTCTGCATCCTTCACACATTCACAAGCCAAAGAGAAACAGTGTATGCTCCCTGAAATGCACCCCTGTGAAATATAGGAGTATGCTTGGGTGGTGATGCATTTGTAGCCGTGTCTCTCAAAGCCCAGTCAGAAGCCATGATAGAATGGGGCTGTAGAAGTGTCAGCCCCTGATCCTATCCTGCAGGGCTCGAGTCTGGGGTACACGCAGGTCCACGGCGTCCCCCCACTCTTTTCACAGGGTGGACGCCATCCCCCTACCAAGAAGCTGGGCCCCACAGAAATATGCTGAACGTGTCCCGGTGTAATTTTCAGACACCGGAACACGTTCAGCACGTGACGTCATGAGATCATTTGCATATTGTCAGTCCCCCACTTCTTTTTATAGGACTTGTGCCCTGCTATCCTGTCTTCTGATAGGGCTGTCAGCAAGCTCATGTGCAGAGACACAGACTCTAGGACTAAGTTAACCAGAAAAGAAGAGCTGGAATGTAGAAACCTGGCTCCGTACCAGTTGGTAAGTTGGACTGCCCACTGCTCGTGGTTTCTTCTGTCCGTTTTGCTCTCCACTGGCCAGGTTTTTGTTCCCACATTAAAGCCTTGGCATGCTGTGCAGGTGGTCACACATTGTATCAGCATTCTTAGCCTACGATCACACTGTTTGAAAAATCTTTGAGACGGGAATTACCTATGATCATGCGGTGTCACATTCCTGAAAAGACTGTCACAGCATGTTAGCTTTTGAGTGTCCAATAACAGTCTTATTGCACATGAAAATAAAGATGTATTCTCTAAGTAGTAACCATGATTTTACATTGAGTTTATTTTAAAAGCTAGGACAGTGGATCAGTGTGGTGTGTTGGCCCTATTCTCCCGTGTATCTCCTGTGCTGCAGTATTTCCTATTTCCGAGTTTCAACATAAACGTATAATTTGCGTAAAACAGTGAGAGCCCTTGGTGTAAATCTGACATATATTAATTTGATTTAACTATTTTAGAATGGCAATGTCTACCCTTGAGTATGAACACATTTCAAGGGGTAGGAATACATCAATTGCAAGGAAAAGTAAATGGAACAATAACTTTTTTATTTAGTGCTTAATAGCACACATTTACCAGTACTAAGCTCTGTAAATATGTTTTGTTGATAGCCAATGAAAACTTGTGACCTGCTGACCATTGCAATTTAAATTTAAATATGATTCATCCCCTACACAAATCCGCATTCTGAAGTAAGTTGAAATGTCGAATTCCTGGATGGTTCCACTGTCTAACGTAGAAAATATACTTTAAGTCCAGACGGAGATAACTTTCAGCATCCTCTTTGGTCAGAGTAATTTTGACCCAGGTATGGCAAAAATAGTTGCAAAAAGAATTTTCACCCGATTTAGCAGTAATGTTTACACTATGACCCACATGCAAATGGAGCATGCTCTGGTTTTGTCCTCTAGGAAAATAAGAGACAATTCAGTTAGGGTACACATGGAGTTATAATGGTGTACCAAAGAAAAAGGAGCTTAGAGAGCAGAATGTTGCGCACTAGAGAACAGTACACAATGAGGAGAGGTGATTACTGGGGGAGAATGTGGCAGACAGGAAAGTGTATTGATTGAAAAGCTAAAATGGAGCACATGGCAAAGTGGGGATTACAGAAGGAAGAAGGAAGACAGGAGTGCAATTCAGACTGGTTAGAATAGATCACACATGTGGCTTCATGACCACTTTTTATGGAAACTGAGCCACAAATACTATCTTCTGCCACTTTTCAAAGTATTCTTGGGGAGGGTGAATCCCCCAAACCACTGTGAAGGGTAAAGGTTGCCTGGCACAACACAAATTATTGTATGTTTTATTAGGGACCTCTGCATTTCAAAGTTCACCAGTCTCCCTGCCTCTTACCTTTTTTGCGTGGATTCTGTTCCTCTTACATCGTTGTCTTTTGCATGCAATGCCCTTCACCTCATTTCTCTACCACCTTGTTTGCATTGATTCTGCACATTACATCTATCTCTTCTCTTCTCCCAGTCTCCCTTTCCACGAGCCCAGGGCTTTAAGTGGGCTGAAAAAAATGGATGGGTCTCTAAAAGGGGTGTGGACTGTGTAATTAAGGGCGTAGCTTAAACACATAATTTCAACTTCTGTGATTCCCATAGTGTTCCATCTGACTGGTACTTTGGTTCCTCTCTGTGCTTTCTGTGATTGAATCCAGAAATATAACACAACAACTGAAATACACCTAAAAACAGCCCGGAGTATTGGTTTTGTCAATGGTTGTTAGCTGTTTAAGCTAAATGAGTAACAACAATAAATAATGTTACTTTCACCTTGTTGTTTTGACCAATAAGTAGCTCCTTCACACACATTTGCATAGAATCACAACTGGAATGCAGTACCATTGCTCTTTGTGCTCTGCAGAGAGGCCATATTTTGAATGATCATGTAATCTGAACACCTTTTTGACCCACAGACAGGCACAGTGTGAAATTTGTACTGCCTGCAGCCTCAGCTCCAAAGTGCTCAACTGTAGCCTGTTATAAACACCTGGAGTGGCTCAGTATAAAGGGTGCATCATCCAAGAGTAATATGCTGTGAAATGAAATACAGAAACACACATCCTGGAAATATCTAGCACTCTTGGGGAATGCAAGATTAAGTAAAGCATGTGAAATATAAACACTGCCATGGATGGTCCTAACATCAGGACCACTGGAATTATGCGCAGGAGAGGGCTAAATTGTGTGGCAGGGTGAGTAAATTATGTGGCAAGAAAAGGCAAATTATGCGGCATAATGCGGCACATTTTGAAACAGTATTACTTCATTATTTTGCCATTTTTAAACTTGGTAACACAGTTTGGGCATTGGTTGCACCCCATTAGTACCAATTTAACACCCAAATTTTGCAGTGGGAACAGAAAGTTGACTATTCCAGCTTTTGAACGGGCCTTCCCACATGCGGCAAGACGCGTCGCTGCATTTTTAGTAACTTTTGAACCGTTTGAGATAGAAAGCAATTTTGTTGGTAAAATCTGTAGATTATGCAGCAGATGATGGATTGGTGGCAAATTGGGCAAATGCATAATTATGCAGAAATCGCTGCCACCGCACAATCGCATAATTTCAGTGGCCCTGCCCCTGCCTAACATGCAGCATCAGACTGGGACAGAAAATAGGCCCATGTTCCAAAATAAAAGGGGCCCTCATTAGTGAGTTAGTTAGCTAGAAAAGTTATATTTGCAAACTAGGGCAGTTTTCAACTCGTAAAGACATGCTGTATAAGTTTTTGTAAGGTATGGAAGACTGCATTGATATGAATTTTCTGCACGCAATGTTTGCTTTAATATCATGAAATCAACAGTAAAAACCGTCTCACCTGACCACAAAGCAGGTCAACAACTAGCCAAAAAAACGGCCTACATACTGACCTGACAGCAGGGCTTTAAGTGGGATGAAAAAACTGGGGGGGTCTTTGAAAGGGGCATGGCTGACGTAATTAAGGCCGTGGCTTAAAAACATGTAAGCTATATAAATCTGTGCATACCATAGCGTGCCGCCCGACTGGTATTTTGCTGCCTCCAGATAAATAATACAACAAGTAACATAACACCTACAACAAGCCAGGACTATTGGCTTTGTCAGTGGTTCTTAGTTGCCTAAGATGAATAAGCAACATCTACGGCTTCCTTGTATATAATATTGAAAATGCTCAAGTTTGACATGATGAGACTGTGAAAGAACTATAACGAGTCTCGTTGAAGTTACATTAAAGGCAGCGAAGGGTGGCACTGCTGCAGAGTTAAGATTTTTTTTTTCACTCGGAGGGTGACAGCAAAAATGGAGAGCGGGCGTCTCATCACCTGCTTTTTAGAACTTTCATTCATTGTGCAGACACTGGATCAATGTTTTTGCAGGCGAACTTAAGGACATAAATATAGGGCACCTTTTCAATGTCCATTTTCATTTACTACCAGGTCTAAGATTTGAGTGACCCATCACACTTTAAACCCTGCTCCATCCACTTTTACATGCGGATTCTGCTCCTCTTTGTGCACCTGTCTCACTGCCCTGCTCACACCTATCTGCCGCCCCCCTTTATTCCATTTGTCTTACCCCTTTTCTTCTCCTCTCTGCTCCCTTTCCCCTCCTCCTAGGTGAGCAGTTTCCATTGTGATGCGCCGCCATCACCATTCTATCTCTTGCTCTGTGCCCAGCAGGATATTCTGCTTTTCATTGATACAGGGGCAGGCGCACTTCACACACAAAGGCACTTAATTGAAGTTTCTAACTGCTGTCATCAACACGCAGATGCAGCCATTAGGCCCACAGAGACGGGCCAGCAGGAGAGATTTATAAAGAAAAGAAAAAATGTACACTTTTAGGGGGCCCCCTGGGCCTCGAATCTCTGGAGTCTTTAGAGGTGCGAGGCCCCATGGCTGCGAGCCAGCGCGGGGCCCTGGGCAGCTGCCCACGCTGCCCATGCCTAGCGCCGGCCCTGTATATATATACGCTCCTTTTCCTCCTCCTCTCGTCAAGGAAAAAGCACTCACGGGGGCAATTGTTAAACATCGAAAAAGGCACAAGCCGAAACGCGTCAGTTTGCTCTGAATAAACAGATTGTAAATTGCCCCCGTGAGTGCTTTTTACTTGACGAAAGGAGGAGGAAAAGGAGCGTTTATATTTGGCGGACACACCTCTGCGTTTTTTCTGCGCATTTCTCTAATTCACCCAAGTGGGCAAAGTATACACAGTATGACCTTTGTTTTTTTTTATATTTCCAGTCAAAATAAAGTGCTCTAAATCATGCTCTGTGACATTTAAAATCATTAAAATCAACTTTTTCAGGAAACGGGAAATTCATTGCAGAATAAATTCATTTTGCACAAGTTATAAATGAGTATGGAGACCTTCTACAACATTGAGGCCTCCTGGGCTCTTACTATCAAGCTCTATAATGTACCTCGATTCTAGCTTCCTCAGCTTCTTCTCTCTGTTGCCTCCCCTGGGGCTCGTCTCTACTGCGTCTATGACAAAATATGTCAGGCCTTTGGTTTTTTATTGTGGAATGCTTCAAAATGTCGGGCTACTGGGTAACTTTTGTCCCCATTCTTAATTGCACGTAGATGTTGCGAATGAAGGAATATATATATATATATATATATATATATATATATATATATATATATATATATATATATTATCTACTGGCGGTCGCCAGTAGATAGTTATAGTTACAACCTATTATCCATAGGAAATCCGCGACATTCTATTTGAAATAACTCTCTTGCCGGTTGACGTATCTTCGCAAAATTTTCAAACTTTGTGGGGCGCTCCGGTCCGCTCCTACCCTGAAAGTCTCGGGGATTCGTCAAGCGGGGGCCGAGAAAAAGGGGGTCCCAAAACGTGTTTTCCCCATGCAATTTTCCATAGGAAACTTTAGACACGGCTACAGCCCGAACTGCTGAACGGAATTACACCAAATTTGGCAAAGAGGTAGTTCTTGGTTCAGAAAGAACCCTTTTTGTTAAATGGTGTAAATCCGTTCAGTAGTTGCTGAGAAAATCAAAAGTAAAAAGATAGATATATCTATGGCCGCGTCGGATTCGCGCACCCTCCCGATCACGAGCTGCATGCTAATTGGCTGTCAACACTCCAAATCAGGAAGTGTTGGCAGCCATTTTGTCCCAGAAACAAGTGCGCAAAGCGCACAAAGGGGGCAGGGTAGAAACACCCTGACCCCCTAGGTCTGCTCAGGGGGTCCCACAAGGACCCCCTGGGCAATTTTTTTTTTTTTTTTAAAGTGCTGGGGGGGGGGGGGGGTTAATTTTATGTGTGGGGGGCCTCTAAGGGCCCCCAAGCCCCGGGGACCACCACCCCCCCGGGGCTTTATGTATAATGGTGCGGGAGGGCTCTGAGCCCTCCCGCAGCCCCGGGGACCACCACCTCCCCAGGGCACTAAGAAAAATTACAATGGGGGTCCGTTTTGGACCCCCAGAGCCCCGGGGACCACCACCTCCCCGGGGCTGTGCACTGAATGGGAAGGGGGACGCGCGGCCCCCTCCTGGAGCCCTTGATGGCCCTGGGGACCACCACCCCCAGGTCCGGCTACTGCAGTGTCCCGGGGTGCCTACCCCCGGGACACTGCTGTTTGCAATGACAGGACGGGAGCCTCGCGGCTCCCGTCCTGTCATTGCAAACTTGCTTTGGATATTGGAAGAGAGAGCAGGAAACCTGCTCTCTCTTCCAATATCCAAAGCTGATTGCTTTCCACATGGGGAGCAGCATGTCAGCTGCTCCCCATGTGTAAAGCAATGCCGGCTCCCGTAGGACACGGGGAGCCGGCGGGACTGTGGGGGTTTTGGGGACCCACCCACAGTCCCCAACGAGAGGCCAGGCCCCGGGGGATGGGGTCCCCGGGGCCATAAGTGGCCACGGAGGGGGCCACGCAGCCCCCCTCCCCAAAGGTAAAAAAGTAAAAAAAAAAAAGAGTGCAAGGCCGGCCCCGAGGGATGGGGTCCCCGGGGCCTTAAATGGCCTGAGGAGGGGGCCACGCAGCCCCCTCCAAATAAAAAAAGAGGCCATGCCCCGGGGGATGGGGTCCCCAGGGCCAATACAGGCCCAGGGAAGGGGGGCCACGCGGCCCCCTTCCCGTTTTTTTTTTTAATTTTAATTTTAAAAAAAGGGGTAAGGCCCTGGGGGATGGGGTCCCCAGGGCCTAAAAATAGGAAAAAGGAAGGGGGGCCACACAGCCCCCCTTCAGGGGAAAAAAAAAAAAAAAAAAAAAAAACGATCGGGCCCGCAGGCCCCGCCCCCTTCCTTCACCACTCTGCAAACGCGCCCCTGGCGCGTTTGCAGAGGGGAACAATTCCCCTTGAATACTGGGGTCCCTGGGGGCCAACTAGCCCACCAGGAACCTCCAGTATGCGCCAGGGAGCTGCCTTGCAGAGAGGTGTACAGAGGCCACGCCCCTTTTACACCTCTCTGCAACGCAGCTCTCTGGCGCTTTTGGAGGTATATGGTGGGCTAGTTGCACCCCAGGGACCCTCAGGATTCAAGGGGAGTTAATCCCCCGACTTAAAACGCGCCACGGGGCGCGTTTGCACAGTGGTGAAGGGAGGGGCGGGGCTTCAGGTGACATGTGTGCAAACAGGCCCCGTGGCGCGTTTTAAGATGGGGAATTAAATCCCCTTCAATCCTGAGGGTCCCTGGGGGCCAACTAGCCCAACAGGTACGTCCAGAAAGTGCCACAGAGCTGCGTTGCAGAGAGGTGTAAAAGGGTGTGGCCTCTGTACATGTCTCTGCAACGCAGCCCCTAGCGCATACTGGAGGTTCCTGGTGGGCTAGTTGGCCCGTAGGGACCCTCATGATTCAAGGGGACTTAATCCCCCAACTTAAAACGCGCCATGGGGCGCGTTTGCACAGATGTCACCTCAGGCCCCGCCCTCCCTTCACCATTGTGCAAATATTCCTCTAAAATCAGCCGAAATACGAATTCTGATTTACTCACCTGTTATCAGGAGAGACCTCAGTGCTGCATCTTTCAGCCCAGTACTAATCCTGAAAAGTAATTTTAACCGTACTTACCAGTAACTTGAATTTCCTTCCATAGGCTAACATTGACTGGTTTCACTTGGAAATTCTTCTAAGTGTGGAGTTTTGGAACTTTAAAATATTCCTCTAAAATCAGCTGAAATACGAATTCCGATTTATTCACCTGTTATCAGGAGAGACCTCAGTGCTGTATCTTTCAGCCCAGTACTGGTCCTGAAAAGTAATTTTAACCGTACTTACCAGTAACTTGAATTTCCTTCCATAGGCTAACATTGACTGGTTTCACTTGGAAATTCTTCTAAGTGTGGAGTTTTGGAACTCTAAAATATTCCTCTAAAATCAGCCGAAATACGAATTCCGATTTACTCACCTGTTATCAGGAGAGACCTCAGTGCTGCATCTTTCAGCCCAGTACTGATCCTCAAAAGTAATTTTAACCGTACTTACCAGTAACTTGAATTTCCTTCCATAGGATATAATTGCCTGCTTTTTGCTGAAAAAGTTTCTAAGTGTTGATTTTAGAAACATACAAATATTCCTCTAAAATCAGCCGAAATACGAATTCCGATTTACTCACCTGTTATAAGGAGAGACCTCAGTGCTGTATCTTTCAGCCCAGTACTGGTCCTGAAAAGTAATTTTAACCGTACTTACCAGTAACTTGAATTTCCTTCCATAGGCTAACATTGACTGGTTTCACTTGGGAATTCTTCTAAGTGTGGAGTTTTGGAACTTTAAAATATTCCTCTAAAATCAGCCGAAATACGAATTCCGATTTACTCACCTGTTATCAGGAGAGACCTCAGTGCTGCATCTTTCAGCCCAGTACTGGTCCTGAAAAGTAATTTTAACCGTAGTTACCAGTAACTTATATTTTCTTCCATAGGAATCCATTGTCTGGTTTTCAGCAGAAAAGTTTCAAAGTGTCGATTTTCACAAACTACAAATATTCCTTAAAAATCGCCTGTATGACTTAAACGCATTCTTTCAACTGTTTACAGGAGATGCACCAGTGCTGGATCCAGGATCCAACACTGAGTAAGAAAAAGTAACGATAACAGTTTTTACCTGCTAAGTGAATTTCCTTCCATAGGATAACATTGGTGATTCTATGAGAAAAAGTTTCTAAGTGTCAACTTTTAAAATACAATAATATTCCTTAAAAATCACGACTGTAACCAAAACGCTTTTACTCAACTGTTTACAGGAGATGTCCCAGGACTGAATCTAGGATCCAGTCCTGTGGTTAGAAAAGTAATCCATAAAGTAACTAATTGCATTTAACTAGAAATTCACATTGAGCTGAATGTTGCATTGTGTTTGAAAATGTGGTGCCCATTGCAACAACTGTAACTACTGTACTTAAAAGTCTATTGCCTATGTGCAAAGTATTTAAACTAAAGTAATTCATTCGGAGAAAGTATTTTTTGTAATGTAATGTATAATGTAATTACAATGTAATTTAAAAAATAAAATATGTAAAAATAAATTCTAAAATGTAATAAATCAGTATGAAAAAAATTAATATAACAATTAATACATTTAAAAATTGTCATTTACAAAACCTTTGAAATTCACTGAAAAAACCGTAGGTTTCAGACATGTTATAGTTAGGAATTAGCATTTAAAAAACCTTTGAAATTCACTGAAAAAACCATAGGTTTCAGATAAGTTATAGTTAGAAATTAGCATTTAAAAACCTTTGAAATTCACTGAAAAAACCATAGGTTTTAGGGACAGTTATAGTTAGTTGGACATTGCACTCGTAGAAAACCCGTGAAATTCCCCCGTTATAGTTAGTTCAGCTAACTATAACTCGCGCCCCGCAATGCACTGCTGATGACGTCACATATTACATCACTCATGACATGGTCAGTGACATCACTGATGACATCACTGATGACATCTCAAATGACATCACTGATGACATCATCCAGTGACTGTGTGTTTCTGTAAAGTTTAAATATTTTTAATATATATAGGGAAAGGCGTATTGAAGAATGAGTGGGTGTATAAGTGTGTGTATGGATGATTTAGTAGGTGCGTGACTAATTCTATAAGTGAGTGATTAAACGTATCTTACTGAATGCATGGGTTAGTGACTTTGTATTTCTATAGAGCCACTGATGAAGAGTTATTACTCGAAACGCGTTTGGCAGCATTCGAGGTATTGTGAGATGCTGTCCTTGCTACTGCCGGCTGTGGTGTGCGTGTACTCCTCCCGGTGTGATGTCTTCACCGAGGCACCCCTCATTTTTGCTGTTTTGCGGCTGGTCCGGCCGCGGAGATGTCCCGCTGCCAAAAAGGCGGATCCTGGGTGTGTGCAAACTCGCGCACTAGTCGGACGGAAGGAGGCCTGACAATCGGGGTGATATTGGTAGCAGGACGGCTATCTCTACTTACCTCATCCCACTTGGGGGATATGTACAATAATTTTTCCATTTGGAGAGATGTTTTACTGGCAAGCGGCACCCACTGGGGTTTATATTTGACTCTGAGCCCTGGCAGCCATTTTTTGGACTATATTATCCAGGATGCCTAGCGCCCACATAGGGCGGGACTTTTAAATAAATACGTTGAGTATCTGACCGCTGCCTTTGTATTTCTGTAGAGCCACTGATGAAGAGTTATTACTCGAAACGCGTTTGGCAGCATTCGAGGTATTGTGAGATGCTGTCCTTGCTACTGCCGGCTGTGGTGTGCGTGTACTCCTCCCGGTGTGATGTCTTCACCGAGGCACCCCTCATTTTTTGCTGTTTTGCGGCTGGTCCGGCCGCGGAGATGTCCCGCTGCCAAAAAAGGCGGATCCTGGGTGTGTACAAACTCGCGCACTAGTCGGACGGAAGGAGGCCTGACAACCGGGGTGATATTGGTAGCAGGACGGCTATCTCTACTTACCTCATCCCACTTGGGGGATATGTACAATAATTTTTCCATTTGGAGAGATGTTTTACTGGCAAGCGGCACCCACTGGGGTTTATATTTGACTCTGAGCCCTGGCAGCCATTTTTTGGACTATATTATCCAGGATGCCTAGCGCCCACATAGGGCGGGACTTTTAAATAAATACGTTGAGTATCTGACCGCTGCCTTTGTATTTCTGTAGAGCCACTGATGAAGAGTTATTACTCGAAACGCGTTTGGCAGCATTCGAGGTATTGTGAGATGCTGTCCTTGCTACTGCCGGCTGTGGTGTGCGTGTACTCCTCCCGGTGTGATGTCTTCACCGAGGCACCCCTCATTTTTTGCTGTTTTGCGGCTGGTCCGGCCGCGGAGATGTCCCGCTGCCAAAAAAAAAAAAAAGAAAAAAGGCGGATCCTGGGTGTGTGCAAACTCGCGCACTAGTCGGACGGAAGGAGGCCTGACAACCGGGGTGATATTGGTAGCAGGACGGCTATCTCTACTTACCTCATCCCACTTGGGGGATATGTACAATAATTTTTCCATTTGGAGAGATGTTTTACTGGCAAGCGGCACCCACTGGGGTTTATATTTGACTCTGAGCCCTGGCAGCCATTTTTTGGACTATATTATCCAGGATGCCTAGCGCCCACATAGGGCGGGACTTTTAAATAAATACGTTGAGTATCTGACCGCTGCCTTTGTATTTCTGTAGAGCCACTGATGAAGAGTTATTACTCGAAACGCGTTTGGCAGCATTCGAGGTATTGTGAGATGCTGTCCTTGCTACGGCCGGCTGTGGTGTGCGTGTACTCCTCCCGGTGTGATGTCTTCACCGAGGCACCCCTCATTTTTTGCTGTTTTGCGGCTGGTCCGGCCGCGGAGATGTCCCGCTGCCAAAAAAGGCGGATCCTGGGTGTGTGCAAACTCGCGCACTAGTCGGACGGAAGGAGGCATGACAACCGGGGTGATATTGGTAGCAGGACGGCTATCTCTACTTACCTCATCCCACTTGGGGGATATGTACAATAATTTTTCCATTTGGAGAGATGTTTTACTGGCAAGCGGCACCCACTGGGGTTTATATTTGACTCTGAGCCCTGGCAGCCATTTTTTGGACTATATTATCCAGGATGCCTAGCGCCCACATAGGGCGGGACTTTTAAATAAATACGTTGAGTATCTGACCGCTGCCTTTGTATTTCTGTAGAGCCACTGATGAAGAGTTATTACTCGAAACGCGTTTGGCAGCATTCGAGGTATTGTGAGATGCTGTCCTTGCTACTGCCGGCTGTGGTGTGCGTGTACTCCTCCCGGTGTGATGTCTTCACCGAGGCACCCCTCATTTTTTGCTGTTTTGCGGCTGGTCCAGCCGCGGAGATGTCCCGCTGCCAAAAAAGGCGGATCCTGGGTGTGTGCAAACTCACGCACTAGTCGGACGGAAGGAGGCCTGACAACCGGGGTGATATTGGTAGCAGGACGGCTATCTCTACTTACCTCATCCCACTTGGGGGATATGTACAATAATTTTTCCATTTGGAGAGATGTTTTACTGGCAAGCGGCACCCACTGGGGTTTATATTTGACTCTGAGCCCTGGCAGCCATTTTTTGGACTATATTATCCAGGATGCCTAGCGCCCACATAGGGCGGGACTTTTAAATAAATACGTTGAGTATCTGACCGCTGCCTTTGTATTTCTGTAGAGCCACTGATGAAGAGTTATTACTCGAAACGCGTTTGGCAGCATTCGAGGTATTGTGAGATGCTGTCCTTGCTACTGCCGGCTGTGGTGTGCGTGTACTCCTCCCGGTGTGATGTCTTCACCGAGGCACCCCTCATTTTTTGCTGATATATATATATATATATATATATATATATATATATATATATACAGGCTACAAAAAGAGGTCGGGGCACTCACAGGATGTCCAATGCATTTATTTTAGTAATCCACATACCGACGCGTTTCGGCGCATTGCCTTATATATATATATATATATATATATATATATATATATATAAATATATATATATATATATATTATCTACTGGCGGTCGCCAGTAAATAGTTATAGTTAGGACCTATTTTCCATAGGAAATCCACAACATTCTATTTGAAATAACTTTGGCGCCGGTTGACGAATCTTCGTGAAAGTTTCAAAACTTATGGCCCGCTCCGGTCCGCTCCTATCCTGGAAGTTTCGGGGTGATTCGGCAAGCGGGGGCCGAGAAAAAAGGGGGGTCCCAAATCGTGTTTTCCCCATGCAATTTTCCATAGGAACCTTTCATCGCAGCTACAGCCCGAACTGCTGAACGGAATTACACCAAATTTGGCAAAAAGGTAGCCCTTGGTTCAGAGTCGTGCCTTTTGCTTACATGGTGTAAATCCGTTCAGTAGTTCCTGAGAAATTTGAAAAAGAAAACACATATATATCTGGGTGGAGCCTAACCACACATGTCATCGTGAGATCTGATTGGCTGTCAGCACTTCATCCTGGAATTGCTGGCAGCCATCTTGGGACCAATATAAATGATAGTACCCCATTGAAATGCATTGTAGTGAATCGAAGATTTTGAGGGTTACCAAAAGGAGAACTATAAAGGGTGATAACAGACTTTAGTTACATTAGAATTCATTTGTTGATGGTACCATACCAATTTCAGGAATTGTGGTGTGTTCTAAGGTGATTTTACCCTGTGAAAAACCTTCTGCTGGGATATCATGAATCATGTTTGAGAGAAAACTATTTTCACATGCTTGTCCCATAGAGTTTTGGAAGGTGCTCCAGAAGCTAAAATGAGAGCATATTTTCTGTAAATTCACATTATCTTTCTCAGTCATGTGAGAATGAAGTCTGACATTCTCAGTAAAACATGTACATCCAACAAGGGCAGAGACTACCAGTTGATTCCTTTGTGTTCTACTGCAGCTTCCCAGAGTGTTCTAAAGAACAACTAGAGTGCTAACAGCCTTACTTATGACAATAGTATGGCACACCTGAAGCCATCTTGGATGGAATAAACTGGTAACACTTAAAACATTTAATTTAAAAAGGAACAAAATGAGGCGTTCTTTTTGAAATAGAAATTATGGTTAGTGCTGTAGAAAGAAAAATTAGGACATGTTTTAAGTGAGATCTCAAATATCTTCCTGTTATATTTCAACAGGAGCAGCCTGTCAGTTGATGCCTTTGTGTTCTACTGCAGCTTCCCAGAGTGTTCTAAAGAACAACTAGAGCGCTAACAGTCTTACTTATGACAAAAGTATGGCACACCTGAAGCCATCTTTATTGGAATAAACTGGTAACACTTAAAACATTTAATTTAAAAAGGAACAAAATGATGGGGTTCATTTTGTCATAGAAATTATGGTTAGTGCTGTAGAAAGAAAAATTAGGACATGTTTTAAGTGAGATCTCAAATATCTTCCTGTTATATTTCTTTTGTGTTTCAATTTTTTATTGAAATTTATAAATAGAAAAAATACATATAATATAATAACTGTATGCATTATCATACAATAAATATATAAGAAAATTGTTATATATAAGCATATAGTAAAACTTTCTGAATAATTAATCATATTATATAATGTAATAAATACATAAACATATAAATGCAAAGACAAATATTTGGATTTATATTGAGGCCATAAAAGATGGAATTAAGGGAAGAGGGGAAGAGAAAGGGAAGGAAAGGAAAGAAGGGATCACAAAGGAGAACGATAAGTGAAAAATTTACAAATATGAAGCATAATACAATATGAGTATGTTCCAAGGGAAAAGACACTCTAGGAAAGCAATGCGAATAGATAAAAGATGAATATAAGGATTAAGTAATTTCATTTGATGTACATAAATATAAATGTATGAGAGGACATTCTAAGAGATAGATAGGATAAGGTAAGATAAGATACGATAAATACTTACCATAACATAAAGTAATTATGCTGATTCAAAGAAAGAGAAAGAGTAATATTCTTTGACATAAATAAAATTAAATAAATTACATTGTATTACAGGTATATGAATATATTGTTACGGAGCCAAGGGAGAAGAAGTAGGAAAAGAAATTACGAGATAAGGATAGAAAAAGAGAATGAAATGGATAATATAGAGAAGTGTGTAAACAATAAATGAAGACAATAGGTATATTGTGCAGAATGAAAGTTTAAGCAGAGAAACACACGTATAAATATATATATTAAAAGATACAGAATTACATGTAAAGGCTCTGGTGAGTAGCTATTAAAAAACAACAACAGATAGTAGATAAATATAATATGTATTAAGATTTATAACCACCAATAATGAATAATGAGTGAGAAGAGGAAAGAGAAAGAAATTAAATTACTGAGTAGATGGGTCATTAACGTTAGCATCGGTATTTGAAGCTAGAAAAGGTGACCATATTCTAAGAAAGAGATCAGATTGATCCTGTATGTTGTATATAATATGTTCGTATGAAGCTGTTTGGATCATGGCCACCATCCAAGTTTCTTGTGATGGTGGTTGAGGCGATTTCCATTGCCGTAATATACAAATTTTGGCTGTAGCTAAGGCTGTGTGTAAAAGTCAGGCTTGTGGCTTAGAAAGTGATTGTGATTGACGTGTGTCATGCAGAAGAATGGTAGCATGCGAGAGTGGAGTTTGTAAAGGCATCGTGGAACGTAAGGTTTTACCTATATAATTCCAAAAGGGTTGGATCACAGGACATCCACAGATGATATGAGAAATGTTACAAGACGAACTATCACATCTCCAACAGTTAGAATGGGGAAGCAAGCCAGCTTTATGCAGTTTTGTTGGTGACCAGTGCCAATCATGTAAAATCTTGAATAAGCAAAATTTCAATCGTGCTTCACGTGCACCCTTATTGAGATTGCTAAGAATGTCAGACCATTCGTCATCGGTATAAGAGACTGATAATAAGTTTTGCCATTTAGTACGTAAAGTTTGCGATAAGGGTTGAGAAAAAAAGATGCGAAGTGAGAGCTTGGTAAAAGCCAGATGTAGCTCCTTTCATCTTACCCCAAGTGTGGAGATATGTCACAATTGGTGAGTCGGGCAGGAGCCATGGTGGAGGTCCTAGACTTCTTCGTAAGGATTGTCGTAACTGGTTGTATTTTGAAAGTTGTATATCAGGCAGATGAAATTCTTCCTGTAGTTGGACAAATGATTTAATATCACCATTTGAAAAAAGTTGATCTAGGGTGGAAACACCTGCTGTTTCCCAAATAGGCCAAAATATTGCTTTTCTATTAATACGAATTGCAGAATTATTCCATAATGGTGCTTTCCTATGGAGACGAGGATGTGAGCCCAGTAAGCAGTGTGCCCTTTGCCAAGCAGCGCGCATAGCCGACAAAATAGGATTAGTGGAGTCTCGGGGACGAGATTCGGAGCCATATAAAACAGAAAGACCTGCTTTTGTTAATGAAAGGTAGTGTTCAAGATGTACCCACTGTGGCGCATCCGATGAATGTGAAAGCATATATGACATTTGGGAAAGCTGTAATGCCAAAGCATAATGTTCCACTGAGGGTAGACCTATTCCTCCATAGGAGTGATAAGCCTTTAGTTTTGAAGCTGAGAGACGGGGCTTGGCAGAGTTCCATATAAAAGATTTTATCTTAGAATTAATTGAACGTAACGTGGTTAAAGGGACCTGAATAGGGAGCATGCCGAGGACATAAAGAAAACGAGAAAGAGTAACCATTTTCACGGCTTGAACCCTACCCCACATTGAGAGACCCAATGCCTTCCATTTTTCAAAATCACGTTGCATTTGAGCAATGAGGGGATTGAGATTATCCGCAACCATGCCCTCTAGACCTTTGTTCACTAGTATGCCCAAATATTTGAGATGAGAAGATTTCCATTGAAAGGGAAAACCTTGAATGGCTACTATTGTGGTCCCGTTCGAGATGGGCAGCGCTTCGCTTTTGTTCCAATTAATTTTGTACCCAGAAAGGGAGTAAAAGTCATCTATTATTTTTAACACAGATGGTAAAGAGGTGGAGAGATCTGTTAGTGTAAGAAGAATATCATCTGCGTAGAGGTACATTTTAGATTCACCTGTTGGAAGAGGAATGCCCTTAACATAGGTAGATTGTCTTAAGGAGGCAGCTAACGGTTCCATGGCTAGAAGAAAGAGTAACGGGGAGAGGGGGCAGCCCTGACGAGTACCTCGATTGATAGAGAATGGATCTGAGATAAAGCACCCACAATTTACCTGTGCCGAGGGATTTTTGTACAACAAGCGGATTTTGTTTATGAATTGATCTCCCAGGCCGAATTTTTGTAACACCCTAAAAAGATAATCCCATTCAATCCGATCAAACGCCTTTTCCGCGTCAAGCGACAAGGCCAAAGCGTCATCAGGAAGATTCTTGGCATACCATAGTGTGTGGGCAAGAGTGCGAAGATGGTTCCTAGAGGAACGCCCCGGAACAAATCCTACTTGGGTATAATGTATGAGAGATGGGATAACCTTACGCAAGCGAGAGGCCAGAATGCTAGCTAGAATTTTGATGTCGCAATTCAATAAAGATATGGGACGATAGCTGCTACATAATAAAGGATCTTTACCGGGTTTAGGTAACACAGCAATAATAGCTTTATTAGATATAAGGCCTAAGGCGGCCTCACGCTCTGCCTCTTGGAATGCGAGTAAAAGAGAGTCAAGCACATCCACTCCTGCCCAACGATAAAACTCTGCAGGAAAGCCATCTTCTCCTGGGGCCTTATGGTATGGCAAGCCAGCAATTGCACGCGATATTTCTTCCCTGGTAATTTCACCTTCCAATAAGATTCTACCTTCATCTGACAAACAGGGTAAGTTTACATTTGTAAGGAAAGAATCCAATTTGTCAGTGTCAAGTTGAGTTTCAGCAGTGTAAAGAGACTGATAATACTGGGCAAATTCGTTAACAATATCTTGGGGTTTAGTTAGAGTAACACCATTCATTGACTTAATTGCCGGTATAGCCATAGCTGCTTGTTGCTGACGTAGTTGGGCTGCTAATAATCTTCCCGCTTTTTTCCCCTGCTCATAATGTCTCCCTTTCATTCTATGTAGGGCGTATTCTGCCTTAGAGGTAAAAAGGTTATTTAAAGCCATACGGGCTTTTTCCAATGACTTACGATGTGGTATCGTTGGATTAAGTGCATTTAAGCGAGTGTAAGACAGAATATCTTGCTCCAATTCTTTTTGCCTTTTAGCATTTTGTTTATTAAACTGAGCTGCATCTCTCATAAGCTGCCCACGGATAGTGGCTTTTGCCGCTGCCCAGAGAGTTCTGTTGGAGTCAACAGACCCTTGATTGACTGACATAAAGTCTTGAAAATGGGATTGTAATAAAAGTTTGTTTTTGGGTGCCCTATAACGTTGAATGTTTAGACGCCAGGGTTTGCGACCTGGTTTAGATAAACCAGTTTGTAAGGAAAGTAGAACTGGAGAATGATCAGAGATTGCTGCCTCCAGTATCTGAGAGTCCTGTGTTATTTGAACTACATTTTGGGAGATTTAAAAGTAGTCCAAACGAGAGAGCGTGCCATGCGTAGGGGAAGTGAAGGTGTAGTCCTTATCCATCGGGTGAGAAAGTCGCCAATGGTCTACCAAACCATTATCTGCCACCACATCATCCATTAAAGCCCTATCTGCCGCATTTGCCTTATCTAGAGGGCCTGTTTTGTCTAGGACTGGATCACGCACTAGGTTCCAATCTCCACCGATAAGAAACTGGGAAGCACCTATTTCAGTTAAAAGGCGATTTAGTTGAAGGAGAAATGATCGTTTTGCTCCTGTGGGAGCGTAAATGGAGCCAATGCATATGTGTGTTTCACCGATGCGAAGTTTGGCAAAGACATATCGTCCATCCGGATCTATCCATGATTTCAAGACTGTTACTGGTAAGGATTTACGGATAAGAATCGCAACTCCACATTTGCGGGTTGGTGTCGCATCTGGGTCTGTTCTCTTCTGTATGCTGCTGTGTATAACCCGTCCCACCCAGTCTCTACGTAATTTTTCAGACTCTTTAGCGTCAAGGTGGGTTTCTTGAAGGAGAGCTATATCCACATGCTTGGACTGTAAATAGGAGAGTGTCTTTTTTCTTTTAATATAATGTGTCAATCCATGAACATTCCAGGTTATTACTCGAAGATCGTGTGAAGTGGCCATGTCAGATAAGGATAGACAAGAAAAAAAGGAGAAAAAAAAAAAAAAAGGACTAGCGATACAAATTCAATAAGGAAGCCAGAACGTGATGTAGTAAATTAGAAAAAATTGATATAATGTTGCTTTATATGTGAAAAGAGAGAAATAAGATACAAGAAAGAAGGAGGGAGAGGAAAAGAAAAGAAGGGAAAGAAAAAAAGAAAAAGAAAAAGAGAAAAAAAATGAAGTAAGAGGATAAAGAGGATAAAAGGGAACCTTGGACCGTAACAAAGATTGGGTAATTAATAATATTGAATCAAATGGGTGATGCTATTTGATGATGGAAGAATATATGTGTAGAGATAGCTAGAGGTGTGTTCAACAGAAGGAATAGTATGTAGTGTAAATGACAAAGGGAAAGGTAGGGAGGAAAGAGTGCCAAGTATAAAATGGCACAAGGGATCTCAGGACTTTTAACCACGGGTCTAAACACTAATGGACCTCCGCCACGAGGAGGGGGCCCATCAGGAGAGTGAAACAATGATTGACAAATATAAATCCAAAGATGTCTTTAAAATGTATATAATAACAGGTATTCTTACTATTAATAGGAAATATAACAATATATTGTAATACTGTAACATTAAAACCTATGGATGATCTCTTGAATTAAAGAGGAGTAATATGCTTATAAATAAATACATAAATAATACATAGAGGTTAATAACATTTTTTTTAAAATAACGATAAGAGTAACTATTTGATTGAGAGGTGGAATAATAACAATCTTAAAATGCATCAGTTAATACAGAGAATATTTATCATATGTATGGGAAAAGGTAAACAGTAAATTTGGTAGTAAAAAAACAGTATTACTAGCATTACGTAATCAATAAAAGAAAGAAAAAAACCTAAACAATATAGACCTATCATTAATCATAAGGCTCAGACATCGAATGACAGATGTAGAAACAGAAGAATGATTATAAATCATATGAAGACGTAACATAGTAATATTAAAGAGCATAACATTATAGTATAATTGCGAAACACATTGTTAAACCCTTAGAGTATTGAGTTGAAAATAAAGAATAAAATAAGGATAAAATAAGTAGAGAGGGAGTTGTAACCCTGTAGATAATTAGATAATATGTGAAGAATGAAAAGATTGGGATTATCAGCATGAAGAGCTGTAACAACCACAAACCTAAAATGGATAAATAAATACCAAGAATATCAATCGATATACGTAAAACAGTGAGTGGGATAGATCCAGTGTTTGAAGGCAATATAATTAATATAATAGATGTGATGAAACAAAAAAAAGGAAAAGAAAAAAGAGAGAAAAGAAAGGAAGAACAATAAAGAACAGTGCAATAACTGTATTACTCAACAAACTGATGACGATATACCTTCTTCTCCCCATTTATATCATGAGTTCATTAAGTTTGATCTAACACTTAGAAGAAAATGGGTAAGAAGACAGAGCTAAATCTGAACAAAAGTATATTAAAACATTAAATCATCCACATTCTGCGTCTAAAGTAGATTTTAATACTCATCTGACCGCAGGCGAGGTATCTTATTCAGTTCTTGTATGTTATGAGTTCATTAAGGATGGTTAGTCATTTAAGGATACAAGTGTGAGCATAGGTTAATTTTGATCAAAATTGTAGAGAGGTACTGAATCATCCACATTCTGCATCCGAAGTAGATTTTAATGGCGATCGGGATTTATCCCTATGCTGTTCCTTAGTGAAGGCGGATACAGTTTGAAGAGCAGCGTTAGTGTCCTCATGACTACGAATAGTCCTTTCAAAATCCCTGCCTCTCTGTCGAGGACTGCTGACATTACGTCGTGGATTGCTCGATGCCCGAGGAAAAGAACTGTGATGTGATAGTTCTGGAGTGGACTGCTGAGTTTCCATTTGTTGTGGTTTCCAATTGTCTAAAAATATACGGAGGTCCTCAGGGTCATAGAAGTCTTTAGATATTCCATCCTTAGAAATTCAGAGACGAGCAGGATCAAATAGACCATATTTAATGTCTAGCTGACGTAATTGAGGTCTAAATGAAAGGAAGGCCTTACGTCTCTCGTTAGTGTCTCTGGAAAAATCAGCTGCAATACGAATTTCATACCCATTATATGAGAATGGACCATGAGTACGTGCTGATATTAATATTTGCCTTGTCTGCTCATGCCTTAAAAAACAAGCGATGAGGGGACGTGAGTTTGTTGCAGATTCCTTGCGTAATGGACCAATTCGATGTGCGCGCTGTATCTCCAGTGGAGGGTCAAAAGCAATGTCCATAATTTTTGGAAGGATATTTTGTAGAAATGTTCTAGCGTTTGAACCTTCGATCTTTTCCGGTAAACCGAAAAAGCGAACATTATCCCTCCTGCTTCGATCTTCCAAATCTATCAACTTACTTCGTAGAAATAAAAGCTCTTGATCTCTGTTTTGTATTGAGTCTAGACGAGTTTCTACATTTATTAGCCTGTGATCAAGCTCCTCTGTCTTGGCATGAAATCCTGCAATGTCTGCTCGTATTGTTTTAGTTTCTGTTGTTAATGAGGAAAAATTTGAGTCCATGCCTTCAAGTCTGCGACTGACGGCTGATATTTCTTGTAAGATGCGATCCATGGTTTGCCCTTGCATGGTGAGATTATTTTGTATAGAATTGTCTATTGTAGAGGAAGAGCTGTTGGCATCTGTGACTGCTTAAGTACATCCGAGAAAAGAGGCTGTTTAGAGGATTTATTTCCATGTTTGGCAGTAGACATTTTGGTTTCTGCTAAGTCTCTCAGAATCTCTCAGAAGTATTGCCGCTGTAAAGCTGTTGTTTTCCAAAATTTCGGATTAAAGTGTGTCCTCAAAGCACCTCACAGCTGTCAGCAAATAAGCGTGTGTGGTGAGCAGACCGAGGCGCATGAGAAAAAGCCAGGAAGCTCAGGTGTGACCAGTGGAGCGTTGCGAGCGGGAAGCTGTGGAACTCCAGGCTCGAGTTTGTAGGCAGGCTGACAGGACCAGAGTCTCTCAGCACATAAGTTAAAAAGCAAGGCTTATTATATAAAGTTGCGTACTGCACATATATGCAAAAAATAATCTCAAAGGCAGTCTGGGCATTTGTTCAGTTAAACTGTGTGCTGAACAACACTACAGCTTAATTTCATAGGGCAGACTTCCCAGAAACACATAAACTTCACAAAATCTTATTGTAGTTTAGTTAAGGCTTAAGAGGGTACTTTTAAAAAAATAGCACATAAACTGCTCCAATGTCGATTATATTTCAGCTGGGATTGTTTATTTTGATGAAAGACGCCACCGTCTCTCTCACCAAAGAACCTCTGTCGACATACCAGGCTCTTCACAGTGCACTAGGGCAAGCTCTAGTATACAATGTTATAGACTGTGCGCAGATTACTCAAATTTTCCTCACAAAAGGGTAAAGCCTTTGTTCAGTTTAATTACGTAACTCAGCACCACAAAACAGCCACATGTAATTCCTCAGAAGAATGCAGACTTCACACGAGTGATTACAGCTGGAGCCCCTCCCGCGCTTCTTGAGGTGATTATTTTAAAGAGTAAGCATATGAACTCCAAGTGAACTTTACAGACCTTAATTGAAGTCAGCTGGAGTCCGGAGTCATAATGAAAGGCTCTTGTGCTTTTCTCTCAGTCTCTGTATTTCAAGAGGCACGAATCCAGTCAGCTTATCTTCCTTCAGAATCACATTTCACATTCCACAGGGCACGAGCAGGGACAGCTGGCTTCTGTCAGAGGCTGAAGTATTGGCGCCGAAAGTAAAACAGCCACATATCCTCTGAAGGGATTCACGTAGTGTCCTGTAAATCTCACCTCAGAGAGCGCAGTTATTTGAGCTGTGTTGTCGACAGAAATAAGTTTCAGTATATGAAAAGAAAGGTTTCCCAGTGTTGTCTGAGATTCCTCTAAGCACCTCCGGTGTCAAGAATGTGCAGTTTTCATTCCTCAGGAACCGAGTCACTCACGCTGAAGAAAACCGGCACATCTGCTCCCCATTGACTTTATGACCTCTGTAATGCTGAAATTATGTCGAAGGTCTCGCAATTAATGGGCGCTGACTGCTTTTGAAGCCCCACTCGCAGCGGAGCTCACAGGTTAGGCGGCCATCTTCAGCTGTGGCCAGACCACGCCCGGCTTCCTGTTATATTTCAACAGGAGCAGCCTGTCAGTTGATGCCTTTGTGTTCTACTGCAGCTTCCCAGAGTGTTCTAAAGAACAACTAGAGTGCTAACAGCCTTACTTATGACAAAAGTATGGCACACCTGAAGCCATCTTGATTGGAATAAACTGGTAACACTTAAAACATTTAATTTAAAAAAGAACAAAATGAGGGGTTCTTTTTGAAATAGAAATTATGGTTAGTGCTGCAGAAAGAAAAATGAGGGCATGTTTTAAGTGAGATCTCAAATCCTCTTCTATTTCATTAGAAAATTCTGACATGCAGACTGAAACAATCACTTTCAATACCAGCAGCAGACTACCATTTAACTCCCTGGTGAGCAGTAGCTTTACTACAGTGATCTAATGAACAACTAGAGTGCTAACATTCTGAATTTATGGCAAATGTGTGACACATCTGAATGCCTTCTTGATGGAATCAAAGTAAAAAACTGAAAGCATTTCCTACTGAGGAGACTGCAGTAAATGACGAAATTAGGAAACTTCATAACAAATAAGTCTCCCAAGATGGCCACCAGAGAAAAAAGAGCCCAAATGTAGCACAAATATCACCCAGATGTAGCCCACATATAGCCCAATGACAGAAGTGTGCAAAACACTTTTTATTTTTATTTTTTCTGCAGTTTTATATAGTGCAAACTGGTCAGGTATTGGAGCGTTACATCTTACTTGGACCCCTTATTGCGTATTTTGAACGAAGTACATGAGATTGATCTTGCGAAACATTGACCTTTACGATTCTGTTAACCTGAAGTTGCTCTGAACCGGGCTTTGTAACACCCGTTTTTACCTACTGGTTTTAATTAATTCTCACTGTATTGTATTAGGAAAGAGGATTTACTGTTATTATGTACACTTTTATGATCTATGTTTCTAAATCAGATCAAATAAAGTTTAATGAATTCTATGGCAGGACGGAGGCGAGGATTATGCATATCTTTCCTCACTTTATTTGCATAGCAGTTCAAAGAAAACGTAACACAACAATCATGAAACAAAAGACTACACAACCCATGAACCATTAGGGGGGTAGTCTCCAAGGCAACTATAGTCCAATCATATCACAGTCCATCGTATATAATATCGTGACGTCCCTTCCGCTTCCTCTTTCTTCACTGCTCGTCAGTTAAGTGCATTCCTTACATTCTTGGCTTAATCTGACGTTGTTGCTGTTTGTATAGCGGTTTCTTGTGCACGTTATTAGCATTATTGCCTTGGTATTGTTTCATATTCCCTGCGCAGCAGGCTCTTGCCCGAGCGCGTTCTCCCCCTCGCAGTTTCTCCCGCTGTGTGCTCTGCGCGCGGTGAGATCCTGTCAGGCGCGTCTGGTCCGAGCGAGGCAGCTCCGTTGAGCGCTCCCGCTGGTCTTTACGCGCGTTTGGGAATCCGGTCACTCCTTTAGTGTCCGTTTGATTCCCGACCAACCCTCGCCTAATTTTGACACCGCTACGCGGTGATTTCCCCACACGGCCACGTTAGTGACCAGCGCCACCTGGTGGTGGTAATTGGTATTGCGCCTCAGTCTATTCTTATAACAGCTTCGGGGAAAGCCCAGCTGTTGGAGCACCGGCGAGGGGCTGTCTTAAGGATTTTAAGGGCATTTGTTCTGTGCTCACACCCTCTGCTATCATGTCTTCTCCAGAAGACCATTTTTACTCCTCCTACCAGGAAGTGGAGGAGGAATGGCCCCCCAACTTCTCCCTCCAGCAGTGGACCAAGCCCTCTCTCTGGCTATTTCTAGGGCGCTGGCTCCTCTTAGGGATCAGGTTGATAAGCTGGCGAAAAGCATCCCTGGGGTGTTCAGTGACCCAGATCTGGTGGTGGCGGGTCCAAGTAGCTCCCAGATGGGGAATAAAAGGGCCGTTAAGCATAACGCGGGGCACTTGGAAGGATTTGATAAACTTACGGAGACCTTCCTCAAGAGTGCGCGAACGCTAAAACATGCACGCTGCCGGGAGGAGGAGGGGCCCGGAGAAAATTGCGACACTGTCACCACTATTGTAGACCCCGACGGCGGGTTTCCCTTAGAGGGAGAGGGTGTATCGGAGGACGATTTCTCCTCCGATGAGGATAAGGACTCGGGGCGTCCCTGGCGTCTAGAGTCCCACTCCTCTCAGTCCCCGGTTGGGGACGGGGTCCACTCGGACATGTTCGAGCCTACCCAAATTTACCATCCTAGGTCGGCAGAGTGGACACCTGACGCCAAAGTGGCAGAGTATGTGGTGGGGAAAATCCATCAACCCCTTGAAAGGGAGGTCAGGAATAGGATGAGGGGAGAATGTCCCAGGCCCTCACTGAAGGGGAAGGTGGCACACACGCCTGAAATTGATGAGAAACTATGTACCTTTTTCTCCAAGTATATGAGGGATCCCAAGAAAGGAATTGATAGGTCTTGGACGTGGTAGGGCCCTTGACCCAAATTATTCAATTGACGGAGCGTTCCAAAGAGTCAGGATCCCCTTTGTCCACGGATATTGTGGCTGGTTGGGCGCACTACCCTAAACCCTAAAACACTACCCCCTCCACTACCCAAACACCACTGCACTACCCTAAACCCTAAAACACTACCCCCAGCACAACACCTTACACTACCCAAACATAACTGCACTACCCTAAACCCTAAAACACTACCACCAGCACGACTCCCTACACTACCCAAACACCACTGCACTACCCTAAACCCTAAAACACTACCGCCAGCACGACTCCCTACACTACCCAAACACCACTGCACTACACTAAACCCTAAATATACCCCCAGCATGACCTCCCACACTACACAAACACCACTGCACTACCCTAAACCCTAAAACACTACCCCCAGCACGACCCCCTACACTACCCAAACACCACTGCACTACCCTAAACCCTAAAACACTAACCCCAGCATGACCCCCTACACTACCCAAACACCACTGCACTACCCTATACCCTAAAACACGACCCCCTACACTACACAAACACGACTGCACTACCCTAAACCCTAAAACACTACCCACAGCATGACCCCCTTCACTACACAAACACCACTGCACTGCCTAAACCCTAAAACACTACCCCAGCACTACCCCCTACACTACCCAAACACCACTGCACTAACATAAACCCTAAAACACTACCCCCAGCACAACCCCCTACACTACACAAACACCACTGCACTACCCTAAACCCTAAAACACTACCCCCAGCACGACTCCCTACACTACCCAAACACCACTGCACTACCCTCAACCCTAAATCTACCCCTAGCATGACCCCCTACACTACCCAAACACCACTGCACTACCCTAAACCATAAAACACTACCCCCAGCATGACCCCCTACACTACACAAACACCACTGCACTACCCTAAACCCTAAAACACTACCACCAGCATGACCCCCTACACTACTCAAACACCACTGCACTACCCTAAACCCTAAAACACTACCCCAGCACGACCCCCTACACTACCCATACACCACTGCACTACCCTAAACCCTAAACCACTACCCCCAGCACGACCCCCTACACTACTGCACTACCCTAAACCTTAAAACACTACCCCCAGCACGACCCCCTACACTACCCAAACACCACTGCACTACCCTAAACCCTAAAACACTACCCCCAGCACTACCCCCTACACCACCCAAGCACCACTGCACTACCCTAAACCCTAGAAAAGAAACCCCCACCCCATGCCCAATCCCCCTTACCTCTCACTCCTCATGGTTCCTCTCTCCTCGTGGTTCCTGCTTCACATCATCTCTGAGGGGCGGTGCACGTCGTTGTGAGGAAATGGAACAGCCTCTGTTTCCTTACAACGACCTGGATCATCTACATGTTTTTTAGAACGCATGGTCATTTACCATACATACCGTTACAACAAAATTCGTTGTAAAGGCATGCGTGGTAAATGACCATGCGTTCTAAAAAAATGCGTAGTAATGACTTCGTGATGTACAACGCATGCGTGGTAATGCATGCGTTGTAATGGTATCGTAAAGTAAAAAAGTCGGTGTAACGGCTGTTTACCGATCGAAGCTGGCCCCTGTTCTTCAGTGAGACGTTTATGTGATTAATTAGGAGGAAGGAATGTGTTTTTTTTACCGAAAAGTGCATTCCCGGCTGTTGTATTGGGAAAGTGTCCGCGTGGCCTGGTTTCACTTCCGGTGAGAGTGTGGAAGAGTCTGTTTGGATCTAAAGGAGTTCTGTTGTTGGACGGGGCCGGCGCGACATGTCATCAGAAAACATAGCTAATGGAAAGCGTCCTCCCTGAAGTGTGGAGCAGTGCCATGAGAGGTCAACGAGTGTGCGTCCCACCGCAGTATGACCGTACCGCGTGACCCATGTGCCGCCTCCAGGGTATGGGAGGCAGAAGCGGCATCGCAGGTCCTCTTGAAGACCGTTGTAGCACTAATTCTACATTTTGGTACTAGGGCATTTTAACTTCGTTGTTCCTGCCAGATACAAAGAGAAGATCCTGTGTTATTCAGTGCCCTCGTTACCTTTTTTGTGGGTTGTGGTGCTTGTCACTTCGCTGCCCCGCCGGTGCACACGACTGGGCACCCCACCTCGTGTGCCATCTGCAGGGCCTCTGCCCTCGGATCACTGGTTTCGGTTTCTGGAGTGGCAACATAAACAGTTGCTCCCAAAGGACTAGCCTGAACACTTAGGTGAATATCCCCTGCACCAGCATTCCACGGAAATTCTTTCCTAGCTCTCCCACGTCAACGAGCACGGCTCCGCTCGCGACACCGTATGACGTCATCGGAGCCATAAGAGGACCTCGTCGGCGTGCTGACGTCAGTTCCACCCATTTTTTCCGTGCCACCGAGGCAAACAGGGGACCGAGACATTTTCACATGTATACATAGTATAATAAATATATATATATTCACTGAAAAAACCATAGGTTTCAGGCACGTTATAGTTAGAAATTAGCATTTAAAAAACCTTAGAAATTCACTGAAAAAACCATAGGTTTCAGGCACGTTATAGTTAGTTGGACATTTCACTCGTACAAAACCATAGAAATTCCCCCGTTATAGTTAGTTCAGCTAACTATAACTCGCGCTCCCGCAATGCACTGCTGATGATGTCACATATTACATCACTCATGACATGGTCAGTGACATCACTCATGACATCACTGATGACATCTCAAATGACATCACTGATGACATCACTGATGACATCATCCAGTGAATGTGTGTTTTTCTGAAAATTAAATATGTTTTATATATGTATATCTCAAGGTCGATGGAAGAATAAATGGGTATATAAGTTTCTAAATGGATGATTTTTTTGTAAAATTGATTGTATAACTGACTAAGTGTATCTTAGTGAATACATGGGTTAGTGAGTAATGTTTAAATATGAAAATATCTGTATCAGTCTCTCACTTTGTGTATAAGTGGCTGCATGTGTTGGTGAGTAGCTACATGAGTGTCTATATGGGTTATTAGTTGGTTTTTGAGTATCAGTATGAGTGTCTGAGTGTCTGTATGGTTCGGTGGGGGGTATTACTTAGTGCATAGATGCATGAATGAGTGACTCACTGTTTGTATGTGTTGAAGACAGCATGTGTGCAGGACTGTATAGGTGGATGAGTATGTGTATGGGTGTGTTAGTGAGTGAATGACTGTCTCAATAGGGTAGTGCGGGTAGTGAGGGTAGTGCAGTGGTGTTTGGGTAGTGTAGGGAGTCGTGCTGGGGGTAGTGTTTTAGGCTTAGCCATGGCTAAGTAAAATAGTGGAGAAGTTGGCCAATAAGCAACTAAATGAGTTTCTGCAAAAGGAAAACATCCTCCACCCCAAACAATCTGGGTTCAGATCAGGACATTCAACGGAATCAGTGCTGCTTCACACAACGGATACGTTAAAGCTGGCCTTAGACCAGGGTAAGGACGCAGTACTGATTCTGTTGGATTTATCGGCTGCATTTGACACGGTCTCCCACGATATCTTGCGAGATAGACTTGCGTCCAGTGGCGTTACTAAGAAGGCGCTTGCCTGGTTCTCCTCTTTTTTAAAAAACAGACGTAACATAATTACCCTGGGCTGCTATAAGTCTGCTGAAAAACAGATATTATCAGGGGTGCCACAGGGCTCTTCTTTAAGCCCAACATTATTCAATCTATATATGACTCCACTGCTCGCCTTGATAGACTCGTTTGAGGTCGAAGCCATTACATACGCAGACGACACTCAGATCATTCTTACCCTTGATAAAAACTCCACTGTGGCAGAAGAAAAATTCTATCACTGCCTAACGGCAGTTATGAACTGGATGAAAATCAATCATTTGAAATGTAACAGCCAAAAACGGAAATCATGCTGTTCGGGAAAGCCAATCCTTTTGCCCAGTCAATGGTGGCCTGTAAATATGGTTCCACCTCCAAACCCTGCAGACACAGTAAGGAACCTAGGGATTAAGTTCGATCCTATTCTATCTTTTCATAGTCAGGCTCTTTCTGTGGCAGGCATGTGCTTTCATACCATAAAAATTCTGAGAAAGTTTCTGGACCTACTCCCTATGAATGCTAGGAAGACAGTTGCTGTGGCACTGGTTCTATCGCGTTTGGACTACTGCAACAGTCTGTATGCAGGAGTTAGTAAGGCTGTTTTAAAAAAGCTACAGGTGGTCCAGAATGCAGCGGCTAGGTTGGTGCTCAGGCTGCCTAGAGGATCTCCTTCAGTGGCAGCACTCCAACGACTGCATTGGCTACCAATCCATAAAAGGATCCTGTATAAAGTTTTAACTATTACCTATAAAGCAATAAAAGCAGTAGGGCCGATATATCTCAGGTCCAGAATACGCCCTTATACAACTCAACGTATTCTGCGGTCATCTTCGGGTAACTTTCTAACAGTTCCCAGCTATCGTTTGAAAACAAAAGGAGGCAAAACCATAGCTGCTCTAGGAACAAGAGCCTGGAACATTTTGCCGCTCCAACTGAGACTGGCTCAATCAGAACGTCTCTTTAGAAAACTGTTGAAAACATGGATTTTTGCTGCTCCTGACAACATTGTGTCCTCCCTTATTTGATACTTGTTATGAATGCATCCCTCTATAACTATCCTCTTGTTCTTTTCCTGTGTTTTCTTTTTTGATCTGTTTCTGCCAGCGCCAAGATGCTCCTTGGAGTGAACGTAGCGCTTTATAAATAATCTCATTCATTCATTCATTCAATAGTGTCTTTATGAGTAACTACATATGTTTTAAACTAGTATATGTGAGTATTGGTGTATATAAGTGAGTATATGTGAGAGTGAGAGATTGGAAGAGTTCCTGTACAAATAAGTAGGTGTTTCTATAAGTGATTGTTTAAGAGAGTAAGTATGTGTAAGTTTCTGTAGAAGTAAGTGTGGTAGTGTGTGTATAACTGTATATGCAAGTAAATGGATGTTTGATACTTTATTTGCATTTGTGACTATGTGTGTGAGTAACTCTATGGATGAGTGGCGGTGTGTAACAGGATGTATAGGCGTATGAGTACATATGATGAGTGAGTACATGTATGAGTGACTGTATAGGGACTGTTGGTGAATGAGTGGATGTGTGTGTAGATCTTGGAATTACTGAATAGTTGTGTTGTAACTGGTATTGGTATGTCCATTGTTTTGAAAATGTTAGTTTGTATTTTTGAGTGTGTGTATCAAAGGTTATATTAGGGTGAGAGGAGGTCTGCCACTCTATCACAAGGATGATCATCCATTCAGACACTTATACACCCACTCATTCTTCAATACGCCTTTCCCTATATATATTAAACATATTTAAACTTTACAGAAACACACAGTCACTGGATGATGTCATCAGTGATGTCATCAGTGATGTCATTTGAGATGTCATCAGTGATGTCATGAGTGATGTCACTGACCATGTCATGAGTGATGTAATATGTGACGTCATCAGCAGTGCATTGCGGACGCGCGAGTTATAGTTCGCTGAACTAACTATAACGGGGGAGTTTCTATGGTTTTGTACGAATGAAATGTCCAACTAACTATAACGCCCCTGAAACCTATGGTTTTTTCAGTGAATATATATATATATATTTTTTTTCAACGGCCTGCTTCCCATCAAAACAGACTCCAGCACACTCGGGCTCGCTGTGAGAGTTATTTATTGCGACCACACACAACCAGGTAACGTGTTTCAACCGCGAAGCGGTCTTTGTCAGACCTGAGGTTGCAGCCATTTTCTTGTGTTTTATACAACCAATAAAGTTTCAACAACATTAAAGTGCCAGTGCATCATTAATTAATTAAAGTGACAAGTGCAATCCCTATTCCAAGATAAAGTGACCTATGCCACATGCAGAAAGAGCTTTGTTCTAAAGTGCTATTATTGCTTTAACTCTATACCGAATATAGCACATATAGCAAAATATATATGGCGACACTCAATTTCAAACACATTAAAAAAATTAAAATGCATTTCAAATTTCTCATTGATCATTCACATTTTAGATCAAGGGCCAGTGCCCAACGCCACATTATGCTTCAAAAGACCACATTTCTGGTCAAACATTCTAAATTGAAGTGACGTGCATTCTCCATCTTCGGGATAAAGTGACGTGTGCCTTATGCAAAGAGCATATTCCTAAAGTGCTATAATCACATTAATGCATCACATGAACCAAACGGCAATCATACTATACAGGGCAAATGCCCATAGCTATCTTATGCTCTAACAAGCTCTCTATACTGGGCCAGTGCCCATTTGCCCGCTCTCCGTTTCAACACAGTTCTTTCACTTTTAAACAAATTATAAAAAATTATAAAAAAGGTGCAGTGATAGTTTAAAACTTTGTAGATGATGATTCCTAAATATTCAATGGAGTTAAAAACAATGTACTTGATTTCCTCTATTTTTCAGGAATCTTAGAGCAGTGAACTATGTATGTATATTTTTCTCTAACCAATTCATCAGATCATCTAACAGCCCTTAACTTTCTTATCCTGTTTATAGGTGCACATATAGATCTTCCTCCGTATTGTAGCCATTGGGGAGCTTGCTGTTGAAGTGTAAGATGTACCTTGACTCCAACTGCCTCAGGCACCTTTCTCTGTTACCCCCTCTCAATCTTTGTGGTACCTGGTCTAGCACAAAATATACTAGATCTTCTGTCGTGTTGTTATGAAATTGCTCAAAGTGTCTGGCCACCGGATATGATTGGTCCCTGTAGTTAATGGCTCGAATGTGTTGTAAAATGATAGCAGAGTAAGTTACAAGTTGAACCGAGGCAAATATAAATGCACTTTACATTTTTTGCTACACTCACTTGAAAGTACCTAAACACACTACCGAACCGGTCCTCCTAAGGCACTGCTCCTTACAAAGATAGTGTTCGCTTCTGTCAATGTTTACCCACTGATCCAGTCCTTACAGCTTGGGTTATGCATATTCGCTTGCACACACACTCTCCCTCTCAACACTGTGCATCCTGGAGAGACACGCACACTGAACACTGTGCATGCCCCAAAGACAGATACTAATCACTGCACATGCTGCGATGATAGGTTCTTAACCCTGCACATACTCCGAAGATAGATACTATTTAATGCACATTCTCAGGAGACTGACATTCAAAGCTGCACATGCCTTGAAGACAGACTCTCTTCATTACGTATATTCAGACGACAGAATTCACAATTCTGCATTTTCAAAAGAGAAAGTATTGCACATGCCCACTCTGTACTGCACTACATACTATGGAGGCGACGCTGCTTATGTGCGTATACGCAGAAAACACATAATTGCTCTAGCAGCTGTGGAGGAAAGTTTTTATAGCTATTGCACCAAGAATTTTCAATTCTACTAAAGATATGGAGGCAAGGATTATGCTTCTCTTTCTTCACTGATAAATTCACAGCAGCTAGTCAAAACACTTAAAACTTTAAACTGCATATCACATGAGCTCCAACAGCCCAATGTCTCATCCAATCACAGGGTTCATGCCTCCCTATATATGTGGAAACCATATAGTCCTTCCTCTTTCATTGCAAACATCAACATACGCCCTCAAAACCTGAGTCCACCACGAAATCTCGATTGAACCAACCTGTCCAATCCACAGGAGGAACTGAACACAGCAAATGAAGATGAACTTCTATCACAGTGATACAGCTCGTCAACCATCAGCAACTCGAGATCTGGCCTCAAGTCGATTTAACATCAGTTCCTCAAACGAAAACACCAGAAGTAATAGCCAATCCCAGGAAAGATATTCCAATCAATCACAGGTGGGAAAATAATACAACAACAATACCAGCAATAAGCAATGCATTACAGAAAGCATTATATCAAGCAGAAATAACATGTACAAGTAACAATCCTATTGAAAAGGTAGTGTAAAATCCTAGGGTGCGATAATCCTCGCCTCCATGTCCTTAATAGAATTCAAAATTCTTGGCGCAATAGCTAGAACATTTTACATTCTATGTCGGAACCGGAGGCTTGGGCTTATGCTAGTTTAAAGTTGAGCCACCACCATTGATACAATGTCTACCACAGGCTTATGATAACATTTCTTATAGGTGCAATCAGAAGACCAGTCCGTCACAGCGATAATGTCCTCCAAACGAGAACCAGTAAAGAAGGCTTTAGACGCTTTGGTCCTCTCACAGAATGAGCTTCAAACATGGAGACATCGATACCAGCCTCAGCCGACAACCATTTGACCCATCTGGCTAAAGTTGCAGAAGAGACCGGGCGGAAAGGTTTCTGTAAAGAAATGAGCAATTGTCCCACAGAATCTCTCCACATTTCACAAGTACATTCCTTAGAGGATTTGAGGCATTTAACCACACATAACTTCTGATTATGTGGAAAAGCAGGGTAACTGATACCTCTTGAAGCAGTCTTAGTACGTCTTGAAATAGTAAATGACACCCGGAGGGAGTAAATACTCTACCTGCTAAATTAAGGGCCCGCACATCTAAGTAATAATAATAATAAGCAAGCTTGTAAAGCGCATGGTTGCACTCACTAGTGTGTCCCCGCGCTGCGGCACAGACGCGTCAAAAGAGCAATGGTAGGAACAACGCCCAGAAGAACCCTATATGCGGAACAGCCAGGTTTTCAGTTTCTTCCGAAAGAGTGACTCCGAAGGTTCATTACGAAGAAAGAGAGGGAGTGCATTCCAATCCTTAGAGGCCAGGTAGCTGAAAGAGTGACCTCCCATTCTCGCTCTTTTTGCTCTGGGAATCTTGACCCGCCCTGTCCCAGATGATCTTAGATGCCGGGTCGGAATGTAGGGGGTAAGTAGATTGTGTAGGTAACTAGGCCCTTTCCCCTGCAGGATACGGTGACTGATACATAAGGCTTTGAAAAGTATTCTCTCCCTCAGTGGTAGCCAATGGAGAGCAGAGAGGGCATTCCTGGAGGAAGATCTCCTGGGCAGCATCAGAACAAGGCGGGCAGCTGCGTTCTGAATGCATTGAAGTCTGTGTAGACATTTGTTACTTGCTCCTAGGTATAAAGCATTGCCGTAGTCCAGATGAGAAGTTACTAACGCATGGACTAGGGTTTTCCTGGCTGCGACGGGAAGCACATCCAAAGTCTTCCGTAGCCCTTTCAAGACTCCAAAACACTTCCCGGCCACAATTCGAGTGTGACTCTCAAAGGAGAGCTTGGAGTCTAGCCACATCCCCAAATTCTTAACCTGATTGCTAGGGGAGGGGGTAGGGCCCAGTGTCTGTGGCCACCATGCCGAGGACCAGATGGAGGGAGCTCCACTGGGACCTCGGTTTTACTGCCATTTAATTTTAAACAGTTACTTGTCATCCAGGATGCTAAAGTAGAGACATTGGTGGCTGCATCTTCGGGAGACTGTGACAGTGAGACCACCAGTTGCGTGTCGTCAGCATATGACACAACACTGACACCATACTTTTCAATAATCTCCGCCAGAGGGGCGATATAAAGATTAAAGAGAGTGGGACTCAGTATAGAGCCCTGGGGGACCCCTTGGGCAAGCACGATGCTTTTGGAATAGTGCGGTCATTGGGACACCTGAAAGCTCCGGTCTTGTAAAAAGGACCCCAACCATTCTAGGGCCAATTTATCCAAACCACCTTCCCTGAGGCGCTGTAGGAGCAGTGGGTGGGATACAGTGTCAAAGGCGGCACTGAGGTCCAGGAGGACCAGAGCAACTGTCTGGCCCTCATCTACCTGTCTGCGAATAGTTTCCGTTGACAGGAGCAGTGCCGACTCTGTGGAATACGTGGCCCTAAAACCCGATTGTGTAGGGTGCAGTAAACTGTGTCGGTTTATGTGGGCAGTTAGTTGCGTATTGACCACTTTTTCGGCTATTTTAGCAAAATAGGGCAGGAGTGAGACCGGTCGGAAGTTCTCCAACTGACTCGAACTCACACCCGGCTTCTTTTTTATGAGAAGAACAATAGCTTTCTTCCACCTTTTTGGGACCACGCCCGTCTCGAAGGAGAGTTCAAGGAGGTGCCTAATATAAGGTATTAGGATCTCCAGGCTATCTCTCATACCTTTGGGAGTAGTAGGGTCCCTAGGTGAGCCGGATTTAATGCTTAAGGCTATGCCTTTGAGGTCTTCACAGCAGGAGGGATCAAATCTGGAGAGGCAGTGTGCCTCCTCCACGTTGGTCCACCCCTCCCGACCGGAGATCCCATTGCGTGCCTCATCCGGGAAGGTAGTGTAAATCCTTGCTACCTTCTCAGCAAAGAAATCTGCCATTAAATTACAAGAATCCACAGAACTGCTGTTTGGAGATATAGTTCTTGCTAGTGATGATATGTCTTTAAAAACCGTAAAACGTTCTCTGGATGAGTTCTCAGCTTGCTCTATCCTGTCACTGTAATAGGTGGCACAAGTTCTTCTTATAAGGGAGTGATAGTGTTTTAGACTCGTTTTGTATTCGGCCTTCCTGTGATCTGAAAAATCTTTCCTCCACACTCGTTCTAAACGCTTTCAGGATTTCTTTGCTATCCTTAGTTCTTCATTAAACCACGAACAGATTTTAACTGTCTACTCGGCGCACTAGAGGACCACGGGGCTACTCTGTCTAGCGCTTCCGTAATCCATTCATCTAGTGAGCTACAGGCAGTGTCAATATCGTTGCCTCCAGGCGGCCCGCACTGCTGGAGGGCGTGATTGAGGTTTGCTGGTGAAAACCTAGCCCACTTCCTATGAGGCCTACCTAAACATTTAGTGCTCGTTATTGGAATGGTAGGTAACAGGGCGCTAAAGGGGACCAGATAATGGTCCGTCCAAGGAACTGCGATGGGATGTTCGATTTCTAGATTCCCACAGTTGGCAAAAATCGGGTCTAGTAGGTGGCCCAGTTGGTGGGTCGGGGGAGTTGATTGCAATGTCAACTGTAGAGCGGCCAATTCCTGACAGAGAGCTTGCACTCCATCATTAGCCATATCATCAAAGTGCAGGTTCAGGTCCCCTAACACAAGCACTTTATTATACCGAAGTGCAGGTTGTATCACCTGTTCCATTAGGCTTGATGCAAACTGGGTGGTGGGACCTGGGGGCCTATAAATTAAAAAACCTTTCATAATGCAGTTTGTGGCAGCCGTGATCGAAAAAAAGCCTGCTTCACTTGCATCGATGTTAGCCAACTCTAAGGTGCATTGTAAAGATAGTTTATGAATGATGGCTATTCCAGCCCCCTGTTTATTTGACGATCCAGTCTGACTATACCGTAGTTCTGTGGGAGAGCTTCAGGGATCTCCGGGGCAGAATGCTCATTCAGCCAGGTTTCCGTCAGGAATAAAACATCTGGCTGATTGTCTACAATGTAGTCATGGATTTCATATTTATGTTTATTGAGGGATCTGCAATTGACCAATATTAAATTAAGCTTATGACCTATCCCGGTCCCTTTCATGTTAGCCGCCATTGTGTAAGGGCAGTATCTGCATTTCCGAGGAGTTGATCCCATCGGTATGTTATGCCTACATTGTTCTAGGATAGGTGGGCATAAATTATGTAGTTGCTCCGCGGTATATTTGTGAGTTGCTACAAAATGGGCAGGAATTCTGGCCCCAGGCCCCGAACGGCCGCAGACGGGCGCAGACGGGCTTGCCTTTGGCATGCCGGCGGCGCACCCGCTGCGCGCGTCCGCTCAGGCATGTGCAATAAGTAGAGGTCGACCCTCCACAAGCTAGTCCGCAAACTGCAGCCCAGGCCGGGAGCCGGAAGTGAGTTTGACCCAAGTCCCCGCCCTCCGCTCAATTGGCGCTATCTGCCGCGGCGGACCAGGGCGGGAAAACTCTCCACACAAGCTAGGACCTGAGGTGAGTGATAGTTAAAAACAATTAAAAAGAAAAAGTAGTAGTAAAAGCGCTAAGACAGGCACAAACTGCCCACGTTCACCCCAGCAACGAGGTCTGTGCAGATACTAAAGCACTTCTACATGAAACAAGACACAACAGAAGCGTCAGCTTTGCCAACAACTATTTACAAGAGAGATCCTCGTTAGCGGGCCATCATCTGAGAAAACGCAACACCACATCAACATCCCATAACATAGAATACTTCTGTTGAGGAGGGCGAACCAACTGAATACGCCTCAGTAACTTGCATGCCAATGGATGTTCACCTACAGGTTTGCCATCCAAATAAGGGTGTCCAGCAGAAATAGCAGAATGGAAGTTATTAACCGTACTATAAGCGAGGCCTTAACTAGCCAATTCAGATAAGAAATTCACCACCTCCAGCACGAGCGACTCCCCATTCACCACCGAACACCTCCATTTCCAGATCCAGACCAGCCCCAGAACGACCTTACGTGGCACCCTCGCCTACAGACCCCCGGACCTCGAACCGCGTTCACCACTACCATCGCCGACCTTATCGCGTCCCACGCCTTCGCCTCCATGGAATACATACTCATCGGAGACCTCAACTTCCACCTCGACAACCTCAGCGACCCCAACTCCGCAACCCTCCTGGCAAACCTCGCCAACCTCGGAATGAAACAGTTCGTCACCCCCCTCATCCACAAAGCAGGACACACCCTCGACCCCATCTTTGCAGGAGGGAACAACATCCACTTCAGCCACACCACACAACCCCCCTGGACGGACCACCAATGCGCACACTTCTCTTTCGACAAAGCCACTGCCCCCAAACCTACACCACACCCTCAGCGAAAGAACTGGAGCAAGATCACCGAGGAGCACCTCAACTCCACCCTCATCCACGATCCCCCCCACCTCGACCAATGCCAACTCCGTGGCCAAAGAACTTCACAGATGGATCACCAACTGTGCAGACAAGCTCTCCCCCCTCCGCAACCCCGACAGACAGCACCCCAGGAAGGCCACCTAGTTCACCTCCGACCTCCAAGAATCCAGCCGGACATGCAGACATCTCTAGAAGCTATGGAGAAGCAGCAAAACCTCGGAAGACTTTACCACCTACAAGAATGCCATAACGGAATACCACCAACTCATCAGATCCACCAAAAGGACCTTCATCCAAAACAAAACCACACCAACGCCAACAACTCTAAGGAACTCTTTATTCAGGAATTCACCAAGCCCTCCAGTGAAGCCACGGACGTCACACCCTCCCAGGATCTCTGCATAAAAACTCAGCTCCTACTTCCACCTGAAAATAAGATCCCTCTATGACAACTTCAACGAATAGACTACGGACACCGAACCCATTCCTCCCCCAGCAACGACAGCAAGCCTACCAGCACCGAGATCGCCCTACTCGCCGCCACAGGCGACATCCGCACCCTCCTCTACCAAGGCCACACCGCAGCCCTGAACCTGCTTGACCTCTCTGCAGCCTTCAACACCGTCTCCCACCGCACTCTCACCGCCAGACTCCACAACGGCAGCATACAGGGAGCTGCCCTCGACTGGATCCGCTCCTTCCTCACCGGCAGAACGCAAAGAATCAGACTCACGCCCTTCCTCTCCGAACCCACAGAGATCAACTGCGGAGTGCCCCAGGGATCATCGCTCAGCCCCACCCTCTTCAACATCTACATGGCCCCCCTCGCTGCCATCGTCAGACACCATGGACTCAGGATAGTATCCTACGCAGACGACACCCAGCTCATCCTCTCCCTCACCAAGGACCCCCACACCACCAGACTCAGCTTCCAGGAAGGAATGAAGGACATTGCATCCTAGATGAGCAGCAGCTGCCTGAAGTCCTCATGCTCAGACCCTCCCCTCTTGCAGCCCCCCCCCCACGGACCACACCCAGAACCTCGGCATCATACTCGACTCCGCCCTCACCATGACCCGACAGATCAACACCGTCACCTCCACCTGCTTCAACACCCTCTGCATCCTTCGCAAGACCTTCAAATGGATCCCCCGGAATCCAGAAAGACCGTCACCCACGCACTCATAACCAGCAGACTGGACTATGGAAATGCCCTCTATACCGGAATCAACAAACCCCTGCTCCGCATGCTCCAGACCATACAGAACACCGCAGCCAGACTCGTCCTCGGCATCCCTCGACACAAACACATCACCCAACACCAGCAAGACCTCCACTGGCTCCCCATCGAGAAGAGAGTAACCTTCAAGATACTCACCCACGCCTACAAATGACTCCACAACACCGGACCCCAATATCTCAATGAAAGAATCTCCTCCCACATACCCAAGAGAAACCTACGAACCGCCGACCTCACCCTCACCGAAACCCTGCGCATCCGCAGAGCCAGAACGGGTGGAAGAGCTTTCTCCTACATCACGGCAAAGACCTGGAACGAGCTCCCTATCAACATCAGACGCACCCCCACTCTGCACGCCTTTAGCTGACCAGGAGCTGCACCCCCCCCAGTGCCTTGAGACCCTCACAGGTGAGTAGCATGCTTCACAATTCCCTGATTGATTGATTGATTGACAATCATATGGACACCTGCCCCCCAAGGACTCCACACTCCATTCACTACACCAACAAACCCATCATCCAAGCAATGGATCCTGGTGTAGACCTGGCCACTGTCCCTTAGCAACAAACCCTAAAATTGGACCAGTTAAGGCCCGAGAATAGTGCCCTTCACTAAACAGTCCATTCCAGGTCTTGCAACCTTCCTGCCATCAGTCCTTCAACTTCTAAGTATTCCAGAGATCCTTCAAGATTAAAGGACTTTCTGGGCTGCCTGGTGGTTTATTTTGCCTTTTTACATGGACAATTTTCCTCTGACAGACCCAAGATGGGGTATTGGATTGGTTCCTTGTTCAATGCTGCTCTCTCTTGGGCAATCCTTTAGTTGTCACCGAAAACCCTTGTCTGAACAATGATGCTAATTTCTTGGCAAGCTTCAAGAAGATGTTTGAGAGACCTGACTGTGAATCTTCTGCAGAGGACGCCTTGTGTGGGCTATCCTAGGGAAATTCTGATGTACCATCCTACTATACAAAATTTAGTGAGCTTGCTGCTGAAACCACCTGGGTGAAATGCACGCAGATGACCTTCTCCCGAATAGGAGTTAAAGAGGAGTTTAGAGATGAGTTAGCAAGAGTTCCCAGAACTTTCTCATTTGCTTAATTCCTGGATCTAATTCTCTTGATTCAACACTGGATTAAATGCTCCTGATTCAATACAGACTTACGGAAACAAGAATGGAAAAACAGATAAAAACAGAGGTTCACTTCTACTCCTCCTCCCCTAGCTTGGGTAAGCTAGAGGCGAATTGTCTAACACTGAAAGAGATCTAAGACATAAGGGCGGCTTTTGTCCAAATCACCTGGTGCAAGACTGTACTGTTCAACATTCCAGGTCGCAGGGAAAACACCAGGTCTTGTTCTTTGTAAGGAAGAAAGTGGTGGAAGAGTCTACTCACCCTAAAGTTTTCAGCTCCTCCAAAGGGTCCAATTCAAGCTTGTCTCTATTGGATTTAATTCTTCAAGTCCATCTCCACCAGCCTATCTCTGTTCCAGCCTTTTAGATGTCAATGATTATGAACTTGAGCTGTGCCCAGAGACTCCAAATTCTAATCAGGAAGAAGTCTTTTTCAGATCATATTCAAACTATCAACAGATCTCCACTGACATTGGTTCTCGTGACCTCCATCACAGTTCTGCTCTTAGTGTCTTTCGACAATCATAAAGAGATGGTTGCCTTTTATCTTATCATGTTGCTGAGTTTGCTAAAGTGCTTGGAATACCGTGACTGGAACAACACAATCCATCCCTCAATTGGGAGACCAGGGTTTTCTCTCTTCTCTCACAGTTTTGTATAGATGATTGTTATTCGGACGGGGGCTATTGGGCTCTAGTGGTACAAAACCTTCTGAAGGCCAGTCTCATTCCACAATAGCCCAGACCATGTCCACAGCTATGGATTATCAAGAGTTTCTTGATGTCTTTTAGGAGGCTGTTTTTGTGTTTCTCCCTCCTCTCAGGGATTTGGATTGTGTCTTTGCGACCATAACCAGAGCCTTCATTTCCTATGGCAGAATAAACTTTCATTCCAACCATAAAAAGCAGGTTCTGAGAGAATATTTGGATGAAAACCTTCAAAGCGGCCTGATTGTCACGTCACTTTTCCCCGCTGAAGCTTCTCTCTTTTTTGTCCCAAAGAATCTCAAAGAGCTAAGTCTTGCATCGATTATCGTGGATTAAATAAGGTGACCATAAAGTACTGTTACTCGCCTCTACTGATGAAAGCCATCCTTGAGTCTGTTCAGGGTGCTAAATATTTCACGAAGTTAGACCTCCATGCCTTTTACCATCTGCTGCAGATAAAGAAGGCTAATGAGTGAATGATGGCCTTTTGGACTCCCTTTGGGCACTATGAATATTGGGTCATGACCTTTGGCCTTACCAATACTCCAGCAGTTTTTGAGATGTTCGTTAATAGCATCTTCTCTGAGGTTCTGAACCAGTTTCTTGTGGTATATCTGGCTGAGATCCTGGACTTCTTTGCCTCCCTTCCTAACCATCGAGTCCATGTTTGTTTCAACCTTCTACGCCTCTTGGATTGCCATCTGTCCTGTATAGCGGAGAAGTGCGTGTTTGAAAAAACAGGAGTGGAGGGTTTGTTATCGCCGCTCTGAGAGTGGATCATCTATGGACCCTCTTAAGATCTCTGCCAAGTCCTGAGTCCATCAAGGAGACTTGGATTTTATTAGGACTGGTTAACTTTTATAGGCAGTTCATAAATAACGTTTCTGAAAACATTAGCCTTATATCCACCTCTTTGAAGGAGAACAGATCTGCATGTCGTGATGTTTCCTGTTCTTTTACTATTCAAAGGCTTCACTCTGATTGGAGTGTGTGGCGCAACAAAGCTATAATCATTTGCTTATTTTCTAGCTCCCTCCACTTGCTAGTCTAGACACCTCACTTAAAAAAAAATCCACTATCAGATTCCTGGTTTTCTTCAATCCTTTGAAGTCTGTCAGCAAGATGTTTTCATGTCTTTGGCTCTTTCAGCCTGAGAAGGTGCCTGCTTGGAGAGGTGTGGTGCAGCGGCCAGGGCAGCTGACTTCGGAGCACAGGGTTCACGGTTCGATCCCCGGCTCCGGCGGCAGCTCAGCTCAGCACCATGTGACTCTGGGCAATAGCTCACTTAATTTCCACTCCGGCCCCCAGCGCCTTGAGACCCGTAAGGGTGAGTAGCTGCGCCTCGAAAAATCTATCAGATTTTATCAGGTCGAGCTATTTTTAGCACCTACTAATTCTTTCTAGTGAGTAAACTTAAGATGGAAAGAAACAGGTGTTCTGTTCATTCAGAAAGTGAATGAACTCTCAAGATGCCATTAAATCTTGTTTTTATCATGACACATTTGCTGTCTGTTCAAGGAAAGAGGTCAAATGTCAGTTTGTCTAATTGCTGCTTGGAAGTTGGAGTTTATTTTTCTTTCTCTTACTACAGTTAGAGGTTTTTGTTTAACACATAACATTTAAATAGCCTGTAAATAATAGTACAACTATTTCAAAATATATCAGGAATTACGAAAGCACTTTTTTTTTACAAGTAAGAAGTGATGCAAATAAAGATTTAAACAGGAGCAAAACAAACCAGAACACTTTACTTGGTGATGTGCAAATATTTCATATTTGCTGAAACTCGATTTCCAAACATTATTGTTTGTACACTGCATAGTTTTATCAGTAAAACCGCATGTCAGTGGGAAATGTTGTGGCCATTTCAATGTAAAATCTGCTGATTGCAAATGACAGTGTGCTACCTCATCATACCTTAGTTATGTATTTATTAAAACATGATTTGAGAAACATTCCCGGCCCGCCCTGATAACAATGCTGTTAATGAACTAAGAGGCAAGTCAGGGGTCATGTGCATCCTATACGTGGCAAAAATTGTATCATATATGGAGCAAACGTTCAGTCTATTAAATAAAACAAAAGAGTTTTTTGTACAACAGAGGTGCTGAACTCGCATATTTGAAGGTGCTCTCATATGTGATAATGAAGAAAATGACAGCTCAGTGAATTAAAATATTTGCCCAGGATCACATAATTTGAAACCAGTTTCTGGGTCAAGAGCATTTTATAATTAGGTTGAGTAGATTATTCAAGCCACTAGACCTGCTGGTCTTGTAGCATTTTTATGATTTTTAGAGGCCTGTCGAGGGCACTTGACTACCACATATTTTAGTGTGTGGTGGCATTGTGGCTTCCGGAAACAGTTGCCTCTACATCCGACAACGGAAGAACTGGACCCGGATTACGGGCGAGCTTCCAGACCTGACCAGCTTCTCTAAATCCCATAATTATGAGCAACGTGAATCTGAAACAGGAATACAGCAGTCTGTAATCAAATTATATGGTTTCTAATTAATATTATTGGGCCAACGGATCTGCATTCATTAATAATTTTTTTTAAATAAAACTTTTTATTAAGTTTTGCAAAGTACAGCGGCTTACAGATCGCAGGTAATTTTCCTGTGTCTCCCCAGGGGGAAGGCACATTAACATAACAATTTTACAGCAGTTCTGAATCAAGAATCGATATAGTGACCATTTCAAGAAGACCAATTTCTTCAATGTTTTGGGGAACCCATGTTAGGGCCAACTGGACCCTCAGCTACTTCCTCTTCCATCCCCCCCATGGGAGAGCCACCTGACCAGATTTTCTCTCACTTTCGTGGGCATCCCCTGCCCAAATAAATTGTTTTTTCATTCTACATGCACCAATCCATGTCTCGCTCCCAGCCCGCCACGGTTGGGGCCTCTCTCACACCCCACAAGCATGCTATATTGCGTTTGCCACTGCGAGACCCAAGGATAGCCATATTTTATCATATCTCGGCGGTGGGTCATCCCCCATATGTGCAGGAGACATGTTTTTGCTGAGTCCGGTATCTCCACTCTGGCGACCTCCCCGGCGAGTTTCTGTAGTGCCCTCCAATATGACCGTATTACAGGGCAGGACCACAGGATGTGAAAGAATGTACCCCTCTCCCCACAGTCTCGAAGGTAGAGATCTGTGGGGCATCGGCCCATGGCTTGAACGCAGTGCGGGAGTAGTAGGAACGATGGAGGATACTCAGTTGTATTAAGCGGAACCCCGCTTTAATTGCCACCTCTCGGTAAGCCTCCATGGCCTCTTCCCTCTCCCCATCCTCACAATCACCGACATCCCCCTCACACTTAGTTCTCAGGGTGGTCAGGATATTTGGTGAATTGTTGATTAGTTTCTTGTAGGTAAGCAAAATAGTTTTCCCGGGTAGTGGTTCCGTAAGGATTCTTTCCTCCAAAGGTTAGGACTCTGGGAGCAAAGTGTGCCTGGGGACATGTGTGATCAGAGCATGCTGTAATTGCCAATACCTGAGGGATTCCGTGGGTGCCAAGCGGTATTGGGCCTGCATGTCAGCCAGGCTGAGCATGGCATCTCCTTTCTACTCATTAATAACTTTAAGTCTTCCTCAAAAGGTCCAAGTCTGATTATGTGGGCTATACTTTTTTTTTTAAACAGCTTATGCTAGTTCTATTGGTAAATTCTATTACGTTAAGGTCAATCGTCACATTACATGCGTTAAAATATTGAAACCACTGAACATTGATTTATATCGAGGGATTTGTCAGTGATGTCCATATAAAAAGTTGTTTTATCAGAATGTCTAGTGGACACGCATGAATCATTAAAACTGTAACAGCCAATAAAGAGCTGATAACCTAATACGGGCTTGGAACGTTGACTGTGTTAACCCGAAAAATTGCTGGTAATAATTACATGGGTCCCTATTGGGCTCTCCATTTTTGCCCTCGACAGTGCCACCCATCACGGTCCTTTAATAAGAGGCTCCTTTGCTATCCATACTGCCTCGACCAGGATAACTGTCCCGGTTGGGATTTCTAGTACATCAGAGAGGACCAGTTGTTCTGAAGTGTAAGTCGTCAACATGGTGAAGCTGAAAGGGGGGAAGAATTGACCGCTAGGAGCCCACTGTCTGGTACTGATCCCCAAGAGAATACTGGAGCTAGAATTTCACTTAAAACTGTTGACAATACCCAAGAGGAGCATAATGAAACATTTCCAGCAATCTTGAAAGCCGTTTCGAACTCGAAAGTAACGAGACCAATGCCGTGGCCACATAGGTGATGCTACTAAGGGTTGATCAGAAGAAATGATCAGAAAGGTTAAAGACAAATGAATCAAGCCTTATGGTGTTGCACCTGATGGTGCAGGGGCTGCAAGCCAAAATCAAATGATTTTTCAAAATGGTGCAACTGCTACAGCATAGAGCTGAGGACACAGAGTGATGCTCCCATCAGATTAATATTCACCTGGTGGGCATGCCAGAGGCCTGGAAGTGGCTGCCTCTGAAGTGTTCTTGGAGTCATACAACATGTGTACGATGTGGTGGCTCCTGGGTTCAGTGGTTGACTGTGATTGTGATCAAATTCTGGTAGCTGCACGTGAGCATGGTCACTGGAAAGGAGAGAATGCAAAGGTCCAAACAATCTCAATCAATCAATCAATCAATCAGGGTTTTGTAGAGCGCACTGCTCACCTGTTAGGGTCTCAAGGCACTGAGGGGGTGTGAGCAGCTCCGTTGGGGTCAATCGAAGAGCCAGGTCTTTAGGTCTTTCCTGTCTTGTTACATAAAGGTATGACATCATATCCAGGTCATACAGGTTGAACAAGTGTAAGGCTTTGTGCAGGGTCTCACCATTTCCCTTTAAAATCTAAGGAGATCAATATTGGTAGATGAGACTCTGCCCTGGCTGCTGATAGATGCACGCTCCACTTTAGGCAGCAGGGAGCTGTTCTTCCCAAGTTATTACACTGCACGCAACAGTTGATTGGTTTACCATCCAAGTGTTGGGTACCCTAGGCTGACTTTGGGTCTAATACCACAATTTTTGTCTTAGTCAAGTTTGTAACTAATTTATTTTGAAGGGTCCCCTCATTTAGCTTATTCAATCAGCACTGCAGCCAAATCGGTGCTATCCACATGCAATGGAAGCTGTTTATTTTCCTATCTCATAAAATAGGCAGACATGAGTTCACTAGGTGTAAGATTTCCATAATATCTGATGTACAGAGGCCAAACAACAAGGAAGCCAAGATACACCCCTGCTTGTATCTAAATAAATAGGGATATTTAACAACGATGGTTCGATGCATAAATCATCAAATTCTGCCCATAATCTTTTCCTATCAACTCTATCAAATGCCTCGTCATACAGCATTAACAGTTTCAAAATCGAATACAATAAAAGTACATGAGAGCAGTAATTCACATGTGTTTACAGGGCAGCAATTAGCAAAGAGGAAAACACTATATGCAATGAAACCAGGGCCCATGAAATGGACAAGTCACAGAACCCATTCAAGTAGGGAAACAGGAGGTTTGTGGCGGGTGATGCTGGTCATGGCAGCCATAACGCGCACAAAGCTATAAAATGGACACTGCAGTTACAATGGAGGATCACAAGCCTTCCAAGAAGACAGGTTACACTGTATGATTTATATTAATTAAGGTTCGCAATGATAACGTTTTCACACATATCTAAAGTAAAAGTAAATAGAAGTAGCAGAACACAGAGCAAAATGTGTAGAAACTGCAGTGTTAATGTATCTGCAAAGAAAAGGAACCGTGCTTCAGATTTCGTACCTGGTTCCCAAACGTTGGGGCTGATTAAGATGGCGGACAGACTGCAGTCCGTCCGCCATCGTTTCGTATTTGGGACTGCCCTTGGGACTGCCCGCCTACAAGGCGGCAGTCCCACAATACACATTGCGATGTGACCGCCACCGAGGGATTAGTGGTCATTCCGACGGGGGCTCAGATTGAATCCACCCATCTGGACCGCCACACTTCCGCCCGCCATCGTAATAATTTGGGCCTAAAACCGCATTACGATGGCGTCCGCCATAGTAATCAGCCCCTTACTAAAGTATTATTTACAACAAAATGCAATTCACAAACCTACAAGTGGAAATCATCACCTCTCCTTTCTTGTTTTTAGGGAAATCCTCACATGTCTAAGTTAACTACTTAATGGTATATGTGGGAGAGATCGAGGGTGTCTTGAAAATGGGAAATACTTATAACTAAATGACAGAGTTTTTGGTAGGCATAAGCAAGGGTTCAGGGTGGCCAAAGGAGGGATTTAGAGAGGAACAGACACACCCATTCTTTAAGAATAACCCATTGCTATTCACAAATTGCATTTCTGAAGTTACTGCAGCAAAAAAAGACCCTAAACAGTAGTAAAGGTACTCCAGGAGTAAGTCGAGCACCACGCAACACCCTCGCCTAGAAACGAATGGGGGTAAGGTCTTAAAATAGAACCCCATGTGAGACTTTATGTGAGATTTTTTTTAAATAAATATTTTTAAAAATAATTTCCGTGTAATATATTTAAATTAATTGAATATTTAATTTAGAATTAAGTAAATAGTGCTGTGATTATTTTTGTATTTTATTTTACATTTAAAACAAATATCTAAAATGAATTTATATTAATATTTAATATACTTTTTTTAAAGGTTACTAAACTTGTTACATTTTTATTATACTTTACTATAGGGAGATAGCTGCTGCTGTTGCAGAGAATTCTATGCCAGGCCCGAAGGCCCGTTTATGCTTCTCCATATTTACTGCACAAAAATACAGCAACCAATTAAATCGCAGTAAACTTGAAACTACATATCCCATGAACATCATGTACATGGCAACCATCACATGCTCCAATCACCGTGAAGCTAGCCCCTTAAGTACTGGAACCACCATTTTGATTCCTCTTTCTTTGCTGCTGCTCAGCCAGTTAAGTGCCTGTTTGGTTTTCTTACGAGATTATCATTCTAATAATGTTGTAGTCACTAATGTCGATACAACCTTTATCAGACGCTATTTGTTACAACTTGTCTGTTGATCGTGGGAGCTCACATTTCTGCCTCCTGAACCTTTCCAGTCGGCTGAAGGTTTTGTTCAGGTGGAGCTGTCTGCGTGGGTCGCTCAGGACAGGTGCAGTCCTATTTCTGTATTGCTGAACCCAGCGTACATGCACGCTTTGTACTACGATCTTCAAATAGCTGTGCTAAGCCTGCCAGGGTTGTGAGAATTCCTGGAGGGTTTGGTGCCCAGAGTGCCACTTGTCAGGCAGCTCCCTCCACACTTTATCTTTGGTATATTGGCCTGGCTGGGTCCCACTCGCCCGGTGCTTGGACTCTCTGCTTTGTTTGCTTATTATACACCATGACCTAATATCACCCCCTTCGAGGGTGATTATGATGGTTACCAGGAGAAACCTGGTTCTAGTCTGGAATTTGACCTCGTAGATGCACTGGATAGCAGCGTCCAGCTCTCCATGAACCAGGCCCTGACACTAGCACAGTGCCCATTTACAAGACAATTGCATGACTATGCCCTTCAGCAGGGTCGGAACCCACACAGGATGAATGCACATGACAAGAACGACACTGAACCCAAAAAAGACAAAGCCAAGTCCAAGGACGCCACTTGGCCTCACTCGGAGGCCTTTGAAAAATTGTCTAATTCTTTGGTGGGCGATCATGGTTACAGGGCACCCCCTCTGTTTGATGCTCCTGCGCCTGTTAAGCCATCCTCAGACAAGACCCTTGATGACATTGACTCATCTTCCTCCTATTCAGACTCCAACAGTCAAGATGACGAACCAGGGCCGATCAAAAAGATGAGCTCCGACTTGACAAGTGGGCTGACAATGTCCTCTAGATCTATGAAGGTGCTGGATTTTTAACCTAATAACACTGTACACCCGAGGTCATCCAGTTGGGGTCCCCCACAGGAAGTAGTAGATTATGTGCAGTCACACATTAGCTGAAGTTTTGAGGAGATTTAGGACTTTGTTAAGAGCGGAATGCTACCCTGGAGGTAGGCCCCACGATGGTCACCTTCATGAAGAAGTACTCAAAAGACCCTAAAAAAGGCCTGGACAGATCTTGGTGTAACTGCCAAGATATGTCAGGTCCCCTGAGAAAGATCCAAGAAATGTTGTATCACACAAAGGACACTGGCACTCCTGCTGATTTGGATGCCCTGGTGGGGTGGACCCAAAGAGTGATCTGCCAGTTAGGAAATGCTAACTGTGCCATCTCTACGGAGCGCAGAGATTCTATATTGATGCTTATTTCCCCCAAATTGAATGATTTGGCCTCATTCGAAGCAGGACCAATAGCAGAAGGACTCCTTTTCGGTGGCCCATTTTAAAACGATTTGGCAAAGTTAATGCCTTAATATATCACCCTGGACCAAGCTGACTGTCCCTTTAAGCACTGTTCCGACAAACCCTTTTTGGCAGGCCGTGGTCACTTCCAAAACTCCCAGCAAGATTATGCCCCCTGTGGCCGACGGGGGTGGTACGACACCTCAAGTGGAAACACCTTCTTCCCCTTCCGACATTGGGGTGGCAGAGGCCACTTCCGTAGAGGGAACCATAGAGGCTTGCATGGAGCCGGGCAAGACTCCGGAGCTTCAAGTGACAGTTATCCCTCTTTCAGAGGTTATTTGGGGGGCGTAGTTCCATTTTTTCTAGACAATTGGCGAAGTATTTCCCAGAATCCATGGGTCTTGGAGGCGGTACAGGGTTACAAACTGGAGTTTTACGAGACCCACACCAATTCCAGAATCCTCAAGAGCTGTATTTTTCCCATCACGAGCACAGGTTAATAGATTTCGCGATCCAAGGGCTTCTTCAGAAGGCAGTGATTTGTCCATCGAATCCCCCTCCAATGGTTTCATCAGCCCCATTTTCTTGGTGGAGAAAGAAGGTGGGGGTTCTTGCTCAGTATTTAACTTGAGCGACTTAAACGCCTAGATACGGTACAGGCATTTCAAGATGGAGGACATCCATCTCTTACAAGATATTTTAACGGCCAGGCGACTGGATGGTTCGTTTAGACCTGAAAGATGCATATTTCACAGTCCCCATTTTTCCTCCGCACAGGAGATTCCTCCAGTTTCTCTGGCAAGGCCAATTATTTTGAGTTCAGGGTCCTTCCCTTCGGTTTGTCATCAGCCCCTTGGTGTTTCACCAAGCTGATGAGACCCGTGGTGGAAGCACTTCGAGCAAGAGTTGTTCGCCTGATCGTTTACTTGGACAATATCATCCTAATGGCCCAGGCTGAGACCACAACGATCCTTCACCTTACATGGGCCATTGAGCTGGTACAGGAGCTGGGGTTTGTCACCAACAAGCAGAAATCTGTTCTGTCTCCCAGTCAATGACTGGAGTTTTGGGATTATCAGATAGATTTAGTCCATCCACAGGAAATAAGGATGATCAAGAGGGAGTTGAGGTGTACCTTGAACAGTCAGACTGTTTCTTTGAGGTCATCAGCCAGAATTGTGCGTCTATTGGCTTCGTCAATGTAGGAGAGTAGGATCTGCTTCACATGGGTACCCCCACTTTTTGCTGATGCTTCACTGGTTTTCGACATTAGTCTGGCTGGGGCCCTGCTATTCAGAACCCCAGCCTAGCTGTTTCCTCTTTAAAAGGGTCTCCATGTGCCTTAGGCACATCACTGATTGGGATCTGGAGTGCCCTTATAAGTCCCTAGTATATGGTATACTATGTGCCAAGGGCATAGGTACCTCAGAGGCCTGCCAGGGGCTGCAGCATATATTATGCCACCCCTGGAAGGCCATCCAAACTGACACCACAGGTCTGCTACTGCAGCCTGGGTAAGGTGGTGCATGCACCCCTTACTGTGGTATAGGTTACCTATATCACTAAAAGCATACACACATATAAACCTATAAGTCACTCCTAAGGCAGGCCTTATCAATCCTAAAGGCAGAGTGCATGGTTCCTATGTGAGAGGGTGCCCCTGCATGAGCAGGGCCCCTCTGCAGCGTTCGGAGACCATCTCTGATGCTGTTTGTAGTGCAGCCTGACCATATACTCTTAAGCGCATTATATCCTCGCGGTAAAATGCTAACTTTGGAATGGCCCCACCTAAACATGTCGTGTTTGGTGTCAAACATCTTGGAATACTACCCCCCCGCCAATCCTGGCGGCGGGGGTAGCATTCCACCCTTCTAGAGGGAAAGGCATGTTAACTCTGACGAGTCCGGTAACTTCTTTCCAGAGCCCTGGCATCACAAAATGGATGCTGCTGCCACAGACACGAGTCTGGCCTCCTGCTGCTGGACGAAACTCCGGCAGGGGAGGCCTGGACAATAGGTTTCCTGTCCCAGGGAGGTGTGACCACCTCCCCAGACAGGACAATGTGTATTGGGGCTGGGTGGGAGCACTTTCGGGTGCTTTGAAGTCCTGCACTGGGGGCACATTTGGTGTCCCTGTGCATACCCCAGTTCAAACCGGATCAGGGGCTCGCAGCCCCTGCTTTGGCGCGAACTGGACAAAGGGAAAGGGGTGTAACCACCCCTCTGCCCTGACCCACCCATAGGTGGGGCCACAGAGTAGTCCATCCCCTATTTTTGGAATAAAGGTAGGAACCCAGTCCTTAGGACCTTAGATTATACCTGGACGAAACTCTGACACAGAATCCTGGACCTTCGACGCTCTACGACAAGATTAGAGGACTGAAGAATCTCCCTTGGGGTCAAGGAGTGACTCCCCTGCTTGGCAGGCACCAAAGAAGCATCTGTCCGGTTCGCATTACTGAAGCTCCTGTCGGACGCCGAAGTCATCGCATCACCAGAGGTGGATTCTCAGACTTCCCGAGGCTACCCTGAGTCCCCAGCAAAGCTGAGGCCCGTGGCTATCGTGGGTGACTTGAGACCGTGACCCCTGGACACCAAGCACACTTGCAAGTGCACCATCTTCTGGGTCTCCCAAGAAGTCGTGCTTTGGGCTCCGAGTAGCCCTAGCCTCCAGCACCACCTGCACCGAAGATCACTGGCCCCCACTCCACGAGTGTCCTGTAAGCCAGCTCCACGTGCGGCGTCACGAGGCTCCTTCGCGGTCGCTAGCCCGTTGGCTAGTAGCCCTTAACGAAGGCCAATCTTTTCTTTACTTGGCATCCTGGTTGCTCCAGGCCTGCCCTCACTTACCCTTGCTGGGTGAGTTCCCCAGACCTTGCTGGTCTGCATCATCGACGATCTACATCTTACTCGAGACTTGCCGTTGCCAAGGCTTGTTGGGTCCAATCCGGTCGCCGACACCTCAGCACTCGACAGACATCAAGCACCAGCCCGAATCCTGCTCCTGGTTGCCGACATCGCATCCCGGACCTCGTGGCTGAAGAGTCAAGACGACCATCACCGCACCTGAAGCACTCGACATCGGTGGGCATCTGTCCATCGCCTTCCTGGTCACTGGCTAGTGACCCAGACTCTGTCCCCTCTGCTTTCAGGTTCTTCAGAACTCCGATCCACTCTTGGATCCACCCGGACACTTTTCTCCTGGTCGCCAGCAGCACTTTGCAGCAGATCGCCATTCGAATCGACGACGAAACCCGACCCCGAAAGGCACCTATGCACCCGGCTTCCCTGGGTGAGGTAACACGAGTACTCCGGTGCTCCCGTGGGTAGAGACTCTTCAAAGTCCTAGATCTCAAAGGGTTTTGTCCTAGTCCTCTTTTAAGTGTCCCTTTCCTCTATTTTCCCGATCCCGACTTTCTCCATAGAAGTTAACGGCGTATCGCGGTTGTGTATTTACACTGCACGCGTCTCCCGTGGGTCCCCTGTGTCACTACCTTGGGTGGTTCCTTGTGGTCCAAGCACTTCTAGAGGCTCTAGGCCTAGTGTCTAGTTCAGTCGTGGTTCGCATACCACTTTATTGGTATATGGTTTGGTACGCCCCTAGGGCCCAAACGTGTATTTGTGCTATTACTGTGATTTAAGATCTTATAACCTATGTACTTCGAACTCTAGCCTCATAAAGAGACTAGAGGGGTGTGTTTAGTAATAAATACATATATTTTGAATATATACCTGGTGTGGTGCTCTTTCATTTGGTCACTCAAGAGATTATAGACTGGTAAAACAAGCTGCTTTACATTCCTTCAAGACTTAGCCTGAAGGCTGCTCTCCATAGCTACCACTAGGATAGCTTTCAATAAGGTTGTCTTTAACCTATCTACCATAAGAGTCGATTTGGACTGGTGCAAGGTGCCCACTATAATTAGTGGACAGCATATGCCAGGCCAACTTCTCACATTGGTGTGCAGCGTGTGGGATTCCAGCTTGCTATTGTTTTACCAGATAATCTCAATTGAATTGATCAACTGAAAACCACTAAAGGTACCTAAGGTACATATAATTTAAGCTTAGAATAACAGTAAGTTCTACTGAACTTAGAGTTGTGTGTTAAGGGATAGCACAACCCTTTCTACAACTCAAGAGAGTTTAGTAGGCCACACTAGAGTAGGTAGTGCATACACCACACCACACTAGTAATGTCTTTAAAAGCAGGATCCAAAGATTCCTTGCAGGAAGCCATTGAGCTTCCACCCTCCAAGTATGATACACTCCAATTCTTGGAATTGAGAGCTTTATGTAACGTGAGGAAATTAAGGACAGGCCAAAGTCCCACCACCCAACACCTCAAGGAGTTGTTGGTGGCTTATGATCTTAGTAAGTCCTCAGAGACTGAAGGGGTAGGAGCAGAGGGTGGGCCAGCAGATGAGGAAGGGGCCAGGGGTACCACTACCCCCAGCCCCCCTCTGAAACTGACCAGGAGGGTGACAATGACCCTGACCTGGAAAACCCAATCCCTTCTGGGGAAGATGAAGATGAGGATCTAGAGAACCACACCTTTGTCCCCCAGGAAGGATTATGAGTGTGCTCAGAAAGTCTAGGTCTCCTTCTCAGGAGTCTAACCACTCTGGCACCTCCATAGGGAGCTCTGTTTCTTCTCACAGGAGGGAATCCTCTCATGAGAGAAGAAAGAGACTGGTCCAGTATGAGGAAACTCAACTAGAGATCAGGAAGAAGCAATTGGCTTTAGATAGAGAATCCCTAGATCTCCTTAGAGAGAGAAGAAAGTTGGGACTAGAGTCCCATGGTGGCAGCCATGTCCCTAGAGATAGGGAAAGGTCCTATGACCATAGGAACCTGAGCAAGATTGTCCCTCCCTACCAGAGTGGGGATGATATCCACAAATGGATAACTGCTTTAGAGAGGGCCTGTAAAGTACAGAAGGTCCCTCAGGAGCAGTGGGCAGCAATCTTGTGGCTCTCCTTTGCTGACAAAGGTAGAGACAAGCTCCTCACTGTTAGAGAGGAGGATGCTGACAATTACAAGGTCTTGAAGAGTGCTCTTATTGAGGGGTTTGGCCTAACCACTGAACAGTACAGGTTGAAGTTCAGAGACGCCCAAAAAGCACAGACTCAAGACTGGGTAGACTATGTGGATTGTTCTGCCAAGGCTCTGGAAGGCTGGTTGATGGGCTGTAAGGTGTGTGACTTCTCAGGATTGTATAATCTGATAATGAGGGAGCAGATTCTTAATAACTGTCAAAATCAGCTGTTGCATCAATACCTGGTTGACTCTGATCTGACCTCTCCCCAAGAATTGGGAAAGAAGGCAGACAAATGGGTCAGAACCAGGGTGAAGCAGAAGGTACAGAACCAAGGTGGGGAAACCAAGAAGCAAGATGCTAAGAACTCTGACAAGGGTGGGGAGAAGGGTAAAGATCAAAAGTCTTCATCAGGCCCCCAAAAATCTTCTTCTGGTGGGGATTCCCAGTCTACCAAGGGTAAAGGCCAAAGAAAACCATGGTGCAAGGTCTGTAAGCAAAAGACCCACTGGACCAGTGATTGCACCAAGTCCAAAGACTCCAGTCCAGCACCCACCAATGCCCCTAAGGCACCTGTTCCCCCTAGTACAGTTGGTGGAAGTGCTCCAGCAAAGGGTTTAGTAGGGTTCACCCTGGGAACTGAGTTGGGCTCTGACCTAGTTAGAGAACTGACTCAGGCTGTGTTAGTCTGTGATGGAGGCATGGATGTGCCCTCCTCTATGAGTCCCAGTAATCTGGGCAAGTACAGACAACAGCCTTTAATCAATGGACGAGAGGCTTTGGCATTTAGGGACACAGGGGCAAGTGTCACAATGGTGACACAAGACCTTGTGCTACCTGGGCAAGTTATGCTTGGTGAAATGTACCAAGTGACCAATGCTAGCAATGTCAGAACAGACCATACTCTGGCAGTTGTTAACTTCTCCTGGGGAGGGGTAACTGGCCTTAAAAAGGTTGTGGTGAATGCAAACCTACCAGTCGAATGCTTGCTTGGCAATGACTTAGAGACTTCTGCTTGGGCAGAAGTGGAGCTCAGGACCCATGCAGAAATGCTGGGGATCCCTGCAGATGTGTTTGCTGTGACCAGGTCACAAGCCAAAATGTCTAGCACTGAACAGGCCTTGGATTCTGGAAGAATGGACCAAGTGCCTTCCAAGAGGAGGAGTAGTAGGGTTAAGGCAGTGCCTTCCCCTTGGCTCAGGAGGAAGATCAGTCCCTTGAGGGGATGATCTCAGCCCTGAAGAAGGAACTGTCCCAGAGGAACTTGAACCTGACCAGGTTGAGTTCTTGGGGACAGGGGGACCTTCTAGGGCAGATCTGAGCCAGGAGCAGCAGAGCTGCCCCTCCCTTGAACCCCTCAGACAGCAAGCTGCTGCTGAGGCTGCTGGGAAAGCTAGTGGTCCCCATACAATGTATTGGGATGATGGACTCCTGTACTCAGAGAGTAGAGACCCCAAGCCTGGTGCTACCAGGAGGTTGGTAATACCTTTGAAGTTCAGGGGCTTCCTATTGACCCTAGCCCATGATATTCCCTTAGCAGGACACCTGGGCCAGAACAAGACTTGGGACAGAATTGTCCCTCACTTTCACTGGCCCCACATGTCTGAAGACAGTAAGGAGTTTTGTCGCTCCTGTGTAACCTGCCAAGCCAGTGGCAAAGCAGGTGGCACTACAAAGGCCCCCTGATACCACTACCTGTGGTGGGGGTGCCCTTTGAGAGGGTAGGGATTGACATTGTTGGTCCCATGGATCCCCAAACAGCCTCTGGGCACAGGTTTATCCTGGTGGTAGTGGATCATGCCACTAGGTACCCAGAAGCTATCCCCCTCAGGACCACTACAGCACCTGTGGTGGCAAGGGCCCTCCTGGGAATCTTCTCAAGAGTGGGCTTTCCTAAGGAGGTAGTATCAGACAGGGGTGCTAACTTCATGTCTGGGTACTTAAAAGCAATGTGGAAGGAGTGTGGAGTGACTTATAAGTTCACCACACCCTATCACCCACAATGCAATGGTTTAGTTGAGAGATTCAACAAAACCTTGAAGGGCATGATTAAAGGGCTCCCAGAAAAGCTTAGGCGTAGATGGGACATACTCTTGCCCTGCCTTTTATTCGCATATAGGGAGGTGCCTCAGAAGGGGGTTGGTTACAGCCCTTTTGAACTTCTGTTTGGCCACCCTGTGAGGGGTCCACTGTGCTTGGTGAAGGAAGGATGGGAGTTACCTCTCAAGCCCCCAAAGCAAGATATAGTGGACTATGTACTTGGTCTCCGCTCCAGGATGGCTGAGTACATGAAAAAGGCAACCAAAAACCTTGAGGCTAGCCAGGAACTTCAGAAGGCTTGGCATGACCAAAAGGCTGTTCTGACTGTGTACCAGCCAGGACAGAAGGTGTGGGTGTTGGAGCCAGTGGCCCCAGCAGCTCTCCAAGACAAATGGAGTGGACCCCACACTATTGTTGAGCAGAAGGGTGAGGTCACTTACTTAGTGGACCTGGGAACACCCAGGAGTCCCCAAAGGGTTCTCCATGTCAACAGACTAAAGCCATATGTGGACAGGGCAGACATGGGCTTGCTCATGGCTACTGATGAAGGGCAGGAGGAAGAGAGTGACCCACTCCCTGACCTGCTCTCACAGAACCCTGACGATGGGTCAGTTGATGGTGTAGCCTTGGCAGGCAGCCTCACTACCCAGCAACAAACTGATTGCAGGCAAGTCCTCAATCAGTTTAGACATATGTTTTCACTGACACCCAGTCAGACCACCTGGTGCACTCATGAAGTGGACACTGGGGACAGTCTGCCTATTAAAAACAAGATTTATAGGCAACCTGACCATGTCAGGGACTGTATCAGGACTGAAGTCCAGAAAATGTTGGAGTTGGGAGTAATTGAACCCTCAGATAGCCCTTGGGCTAGTCCAGTAGTCCTGGTACCGAAACCTCACACCAGTGGTGGGAAAAGAGAGATGAGGTTTTGTGTAGACTACAGGGGTCTCAATGCAGTCACTAGGACTGATGCCCATCCCATACCCAGGGCAGATGAGCTCATAGATACTTTGGCCTCTGCCAAATATCTCAGCACATTTGACCTAACAGCTGGCTACTGGCAGATCAGACTAGCTGATACTGCAAAGCCCAAAACAGCATTTTCAACCCCTAGTGGGCATTATCAATTTGTGGTAATGCCCTTTGGTCTGAAAAATGCACCTGCCACTTTCCAGAGGTTGGTGAACACAGTTCTCACAGGACTGGAAGCCTATAGTGCAGCTTATCTAGATGATATTGCTGTCTTTAGCTCCACCTGGGAGGATCACCTGGTCCACCTCAGGAATGTTTTACAGGCCCTGCAAAAGGCAGGCCTGTCTATCAAGGCCACTAAGTGCCAGATAGGGCAGAGTCAGGTTGTGTACCTGGGCCACCTTGTGGGTGGAGGCCAGGTTCAACCTTTGCAGAGCAAGATCCAGACCATCATGGACTGGACTGCTCCCACTACCCAGACTCAGGTGAGAGCCTTCTTAGGCCTGACTGGGTACTATAGGAGATTTGTCAAGGGGTATGGATCAATAGTGACACCCTTGAATGACTTAACTTCTAAGAAAATGCCCAAAAAGGTTCAGTGGACAGTTAGCTGTCAAAAGGCATTTGATGACCTCAAGCAGGCCATGTGCACTGCTCCAATTCTGCAGAGTCCTGATTACTCCAAGAAGTTCATTGTTCAAACAGATGCATCTGAATTGGGGGTAGGGGCTGTACTGTCACAATTGAATGAAGAAGGTCAGGATCAGCCAGTAGCTTTTATTAGCAGAAGGCTGACCCCTAGAGAGAAACGTTGGTCAGCCATAGAGAGGGAGGCCTTTGCTGTGGTCTGGGCTCTGAAGAAGTTGAGGCCATACTTGTTTGGTACACACTTCCTGGTTCAGACAGACCATAAGCCCCTCTTATGGCTAAAACAAATGAAGGGTGAAAACCCCAAACTGCTTAGGTGGTCCATTTCCCTACAGGGGATGGACTTTACAGTGGAACATAGGCCTGGGAGTAACCATGCGAATGCAGATGGACTCTCTAGGTATTTCCACTTAGAACATGAAGACTTAACTGGGCAAGGTTAGTTTAATGTCCCTACGTTTGGGGGGGGTTGTGTAGGAGAGTAGGATCTGCTTCACATGGGTACCCCCACTTTTTGCTGATGCTTCACTGGTTTTCGACATTAGTCTGGCTGGGGCCCTGCTATTCAGCTGTTTCCTCTTTTAAAGGGTCTCCATGTGCCTTAGGCACATCACTGATTGGGATCTGGAGTGCCCTTATAAGTCCCTAGTATATGGTATACTATGTGCCAAGGGCATAGGTACCTCAGAGGCCTGCCAGGGGCTGCAGCATATATTATGCCACCCCTGGAAGGCCATCCAAACTGACACCACAGGTCTGCTACTGCAGCCTGGGTAAGGTGGTGCATGCACCCCTTACTGTGGTATAGGTTACCTATATCACTAAAAGCATACACACATATAAACCTATAAGTCACTCCTAAGGCAGGCCTTATCAATCCTAAAGGCAGAGTGCATGGTTCCTATGTGAGAGGGTGCCCCTGCATGAGCAGGGCCCCTCTGCAGCGTTCGGAGACCATCTCTGATGCTGTTTGTAGTGCAGCCTGACCATATACTCTTAAGCGCATTATATCCTTGCGGTAAAATGCTAACTTTGGAATGGCTGCACCTAAACATGTCGTGTTTGGTGTCAAACATCTTGGAATACTACCCCCCGCCAATCCTGGCGGCGGGGGTAGCATTCCACCCTTCTAGAGGGAAAGGCATGTTAACTCTGACGAGTCCGGTAACTTCTTTCCAGAGCCCTGGCATCACAAAATGGATGCTGCTGCCACAGACACGAGTCTGGCCTCCTGCTGCTGGACGAAACTCCGGCAGGGGAGGCCTGGACAATAGGTTTCCTGTCCCAGGGAGGTGTGACCACCTCCCCAGACAGGACAATGTGTATTGGGGCTGGGCGGGAGCACTTTCGGGTGCTTTGAAGTCCTGCACTGGGGGCACATTTGGTGTCCCTGTGCATACCCCAGTTCAAACCGGATCAGGGGCTCACAGCCCCTGCTTTGGCGCGAACTGGACAAAGGGAAAGGGGTGTAGCCACCCCTCTGCCCTGACCCACCCATAGGTGGGGCCACAGAGTAGTCCATCCCCTATTTTTGGAATAAAGGTAGGAACCCAGTCCTTAGGACCTTAGATTATACCTGGACGAAACTCTGACACAGAATCCTGGACCTTCGACGCTCTACGACAAGATTAGAGGACTGAAGAATCTCCCTTGGGGTCAAGGAGTGACTCCCCTGCTTGGCAGGCACCAAAGAAGCATCTGTCCGGTTCGCATTACTGAAGCTCCCGTTGGACGCCGAAGTCATCGCATCACCAGAGGTGGATTCTCAGACTTCCCCGAGGCTACCCTGAGTCCCCAGCAAAGCTGAGGCCCGTGGCTATCGTGGGTGACTTGAGACTGTGACCCCTGGACACCAAGCACACTTGCAAGTGCACCATCTTCTGGGTCTCCCAAGAAGTCGTGCTTTGGGCTCCGAGTAGCCCTAGCCTCCAGCACCACCTGCACCGAAGATCACTGGCCCCCACTCCACGAGTGTCCTGTAAGCCAGCTCCACGTGCGGCGTCACGAGGCTCCTTCACGGTCGCTAGCCCGTTGGCTAGTAGCCCTTAACGAAGGCCAATCTTTTCTTTACTTGGCATCCTGGTTGCTCCAGGCCTGCCCTCACTTACCCTCGCTGGGTGAGTTCCCCAGACCTTGCTGGTCTGCATCATCGACGATCTACATCTTACTCGAGACTTGCCGTTGCCAAGGCTTGTTGGGTCCAATCCGGTCGCCGACACCTCAGCACTCGACAGACATCGAGCACCAGCCCGAATCCTGCTCCTGGTCGCCGACAACGCCTCCCGGACCTCGTGGCTGAAGAGTCAAGACGACCGTCACCGCACCTGAAGAACTCGACATCGGTGGGCATCTGTCCATCGCCTTCCTGGTCACTGGCTAGTGACCCAGACTCTGTCCCCTCTGCTTTCAGGTTCTTCAGAACTCCGATCCACTCTTGGATCCACCCGGACACTTTTCTCCTGGTCGCCAGCAGCACTTTGCAGTAGATCGCCATACGAAACGACGACGAAACCCGACCCCGAAAGGCACCTATGCACCCGGCTTCCCTGGGTGAGGTAACACGAGTACTCCGGTGCTCCCGTGGGTAGAGACTCTTCAAAGTCCTAGATCTCAAAGGGTTTTGTCCTAGTCCTCTTTTAAGTGTCCCTTTCCTCTATTTTCCCGATCCCGACTTTCTCCATAGAAGTTAACGGCGTATCGCGGTTGTGTATTTACACTGCACGCGTCTCCCGTGGGTCCCCTGTGTCACTACCTTGGGTGGTTCCTTGTGGTCCAAGCACTTCTAGAGGCTCTAGGCCTAGTGTCTAGTTCAGTCGTGGTTCGCATACCACTTTATTGGTATATGGTTTGGTACGCCCCTAGGGCCCAAACGTGTATTTGTGCTATTACTGTGATTTAAGATCTTATAACCTATGTACTTCGAACTCTAGCCTCATAAAGAGACTAGAGGGGTGTGTTTAGTAATAAATACATATATTTTGAATATATACCTGGTGTGGTGCTCTTTCATTTGGTCACTCAAGAGATTATAGACTGGTAAAACAAGCTGCTTTACATTCCTTCAAGACTTAGCCTGAAGGCTGCTCTCCATAGCTACCACTAGGATAGCTTTCAATAAGGTTGTCTTTAACCTATCTACCATAAGAGTCGATTTGGACTGGTGCAAGGTGCCCACTATAATTAGTGGACAGCATATGCCAGGCCAACTTCTCACAGTCAATCCAATCAATTTTCCAGGGGCCCCTCCATTACAGAGTTCTGCAGTGGCTAAAGATTCAACACCTATGGATGGCATGTCTTATGCAGATCAGATCCATTTGCCAGGGGAAGCCAGGACAGAGATATCATAGTGATTTGAGTTCTGGAATGGCAGTTCCATTTTTGACACTTCACAGGCGGTCATCATAGAGTTGGATGCCAGCAGAGGGGGCTGAGAAGTGAGATGAGGTCCAGTTTCCACGGGGGACCATTGGTCAGAGATGGAGTTACTTCTGCACATCAATTGCTTGGAGCTCCTAGCAGGCTCTTTTGCCATCAGACATCTGTTGCAGTCGAGGACGGATTGTTGTGTCTTGCTGAGGATAGACAACATCTCAGTGGTACAGTATATCAACATATTGGGCAGGGTGAAATCCCGTCTCTTGGTGGAGATCGCCAAGGACTTCTTGCATTTTTGTCTCCAGCACCGAATTTTGATCTTGACCCAAAATCTGCCGGGTCAGAAGAATATGTTAGCCGGACGACACTATCTGTACCTCAGGGATGACAGCGAGTAGAGGCTTCATCTGAGACTTTTCAGGATCCTCAATTGCCTTTGGGGCCCTTGCAGGGTGGGCATTTTTGCGTCCCGACTCAATTGTCAGCCTCCAATTTTCTTCACTTGGCGCCAGTATCTGATGGGGCACGCAAAAGACGCTTTTCTCTAGGATTGGTCGCAAGCTCGTGCTTATGAATTTCCCCCTTCCATAAAGCTTCCCAGAGTCCTCTCTCAAGTCCGAGGGCAGAAATCGGAGATCATTCTAGTGACTCTGATGTGGAAGGCGCAGTCGTGGTTCCTGGTTCTGTTGGAGATGGCCTGTGCCTGTCCGGTCCAACTCCCTCAACGCCAGAATCTGTTATTGACCCTGTGGGTCTTCCTCATCCTTTGATCCTGTCAGATCAACTCACTCTGCTTGCCTGGATGGTTTCAGGGAGTGGTGGAGTATGCCAGGAATTTCGCAACAGGCTAGGTTCTATATTGAGCAGCCCTGGTCAGCAAATACTCATAAGCGTTATGCTTCGGCATGGCGGATATGAGCTAGCTGGTAAAAAAAATAGGGTGATGATCCCTTGGGGGCAGACTATTTTCTGGTGATTAATTTTCTATCTTTCTTGACAGATTCCAGTTTGGCTTACAGATCAGTGAATAATTTTTAATCCGCGATCTCAGCAGGTCATTGCATGGTTGAGGGCAAGCCAATAGACGAACATCCTTTGGTGTGTAAACTAATGCAGACTGGCAAAGCCTCCTTAACCGAAATACTCCATTTTAGGAGACGTCAACATGGTTCTCAGGTTTTTGGAGCGTTGGCCGCATAATGGTGCATTATCCTTTAAGCAGCAATCGGCTAAACTTACAATTCTGTTATGTTTAATCTCCTGTAAGAGGTTCGTGCTCTGGATCTTTCAGGTAGAGTACTTTCTCCAGATGGAGTTTCTTTTTCCATTGCTAGGTGCACTAAATGTAGTTCCAGGTCTGTGTCTGATCCAGCTTTCCCCAATAATGCAAAATTATGTATTGTACGCTGCTTGAAAGCACGTACTAGGGAGTTAAGGCAAGATCATGGGGGACAGTTGTTAATTGCATTGCAGAAACTGTTCAGGCCAGTGTCGGCAGCAACGCTGGCTAGGTAGGTGCACTGGCTTCTAGCTGAAGCAGGTATAGATGTTTCTAAGCTTGGCACCCATTCCTCTGGGGGAGCTATGGCTTCCAAATCCTTTGCATTGGGTTCCTGTTTGGAAGACGTTATGATGGTGGTTGATTGATCATCAAAGTCTACTTTCAAAGCTTCCTATTACAACCCTATTGTAGCTTCGTTGGTAGTATCGCAACTTTAAAGAAGCGTAAACATTTCAATTATATTAAGGACACGGAGGCGAGGATGATCCCACCTGGTTTTACTTACGATAACATGAATGTATTGATATGCAATATTATTTTGTTACTATGTGTACCAATGTTGTTAAATTACCCGCCCTGTTATGGCGAATGAGGATCATGCACGGGTCATAGTGGGGCAGAGTTTATGGCTTTCCATTTCTGTTCTTCAGGAACCAATAAGGAAAAATGGACGCAGTGATCAGCAGTTGAAGAAAGGGGTCTGAAGGTTCCGGTCGAGCTCTTCTGTGGGCTCGCGACATCATGCAGAATCTGTTCAGCCCACGCACTTATAGGCAGGCTGCAATTGATTGGCTAGGCAGAGACTCAATTCCCCTGGTGGCCAGGGAACCAAGGGCCATATGTATGAAGCCAATTTGCGATCGCAAACGCCGAAATTCGCAGAATTCGGCGTTTGTGGTCGCAAATTAGCAGTGTGCAACGTATCACACTGAAACCCCCTCGCAAAATAAGGAATCGCAAATTTTGCGATTCCCTATTTTACGATTGCATTTAAGGAATCGCTAATTGCGATTCCTTAAATGCAATGTAAGAAGCACCCAAGTTGTGCGATTTGGGCTTAAGGAATCGCAAATTACCACCAACTTCAAGTTGGTGGTAACTTGCGATTTCACTTAAAAATGCACCATTTTGCATTTTTAAAGTGCCATGTGGCGCACATACATGCCCTTAGGGCACGTATGTGTGCCACATGTGCACACATGCACATTTCAGGGGTGCAACAGGGTGTCCTTTTGACACCCTGGCACCCTTGAAATTGCATTCTCAATTTGCGATTCTCTAATTGCTAATCGCAAATTGAGAATGTCTTCCCATTCATTCCTATGGGCCTCTAGGCCCATAGGAATGAATGGGGAGGTATTCCTTAATTGCGAATCGCAATTTGCGATTCGCAATTAAGGAATATGAAGGATTCGCAAAATTTATTGCAAATCCTACATACATAGGAGCACATGCATCAAGGTAGGCTTTTGCGATTCCTTAATTGCGATTATTAAGGAATCGCAATTAAGGAATCGCAAAGCCTATGCATGTAGGAATCGCTATAAAAATAGCGATTCCTAAACATTCCTTAATTGCGACTCGCTAATTGCGAGTCGCAATTAAGGAATACCTCCCATTAATTCCTATGGGCCTAGAGGCCCATAGGAATGAATGGGAAGACATTCTCAATTAGCGATTCGCAATTAGAGAATCGCAAATTGAGAATGCAATTTCAAGGGTGCCAGGGTGTCAAAATGACACCCTGTTGCACCCTGAAATTGTGATGTGCACCCATGTTGCGCACACACATGCCCCAAGGGCATGTGTGTGTGTAACCTAAAACTTAAAAAATGCATTTTAGAGCATTTTTCGAAGGTTTTGCAAATTACAGACAAGTTTGATTTGTCTGTAATTTGCGGTCCCAAATAGCTGAAATCGCTATTTGAAAGTGCTTCTAGCATTGCATTTAAGGAATCGCAAATTGCGATTCCTTAAATCTGTCATGAATTTAGGAATTCGCAATTAATTGCGAATTCTTAAATGCGCATAGGAAACACTTTGGGGCACATGCATCAAAGGTTTTGCGATCGCAAACGGTGCGAATCGCAAAATCGGCCGTTTGCGATCGCAAATTGGCCTTTGGAGATGCATGAAAGTGTTTCCTATGCGCAATTTAAGAATTCGCAATTAATTGCGAATTCCTAAATTACGATTGCATTTAAGGAATCGCAATTTGCGATTCCTTAAATGCAATGCTAGAAGCACTTTCAAATAGCGATTTCGCTATTTGGGACCGCAAATTACAGACAAATCAAACTTGTCTGTAATTTGCAAAACCTTCGAAAAATGCTCTAAAATGCATTTTTAAGTTTTAGGTTACACACACACATGCCCTTGGGGCATGTGTGTGCGCAACATGGGTGCACATCACAATTTCAGGGTGCAACAGGGTGTCATTTTGACACCCTGGCACCTTGAAATTGCATTCTCAATTTGCGATTCTCTAATTGCGAATCGCTAATTGAGAATGTCTTCCCATTCATTCCTATGGGCCTCTAGGCCCATAGGAATTAATGGGAGGTATTCCTAATTGCGACTCGCAATTAGCGAGTCGCAATTAGGAATGTTTAGGAATCGCTATTTTTATAGCGATTCCTACATGCATAGGCTTTGCGATTCCTTAATTGCGATTCCTTAATAATCGCAATTAAGGAATCGCAAAGCCTACCTGATGCATGTGCCCCTTTCATGCATCTCCAAAGGCCAATTTGCGATCGCAAACGGCCGATTTTTGCGATTCGCACCGTTTGCGATCGCAAAAACCTTTGATGCATGTGCCCCATAGCGTTTTGCGATTCTCAAATAGCGATTCGCAAAAAATCGCTATTTCAGAATCGCAAAAGGACATTTTGATACATGTGGCCCCAAATGTCTGTGCTTGGCGCAAAAACGTCTCTGTGACTGGATGCACCAGGGGTTACAAGGAAACACCGCCCCAAAGGTGAAAGGCTAAAGACTATTACAGGCTGCCTAATCACGATGCATTTTAGTCAATCCATCAGGTAATCAATTAGGCTTGCAGGGTGGTAGATTATGCACAAAACACACACACTTTTAGTTTTCAAACTAAAAGTTGGTGTGTCATTTTAATAGATGTTAAATTCATTGCTCAATTGTTTCTTTTTTAAAATCATGGTTTTAATGACATTTTATATTGTAATAATTTTAATTAATTCATCAATAAAAAGAAATACTGGCTGGCTGTTCTGCCGTCTTTTCAGGCCTAGATGAAGGTTGACGTGTTCATCGTTTGGTTCTTTGACACAGTTATGTTATTCCGATGGTTCTAACTGTTTGTGTTGGTGCTACGGAGCAAAGAAAGAGGAATCAAAATGGTGGTTCCAGTATGCAAGGGGCTAGCTTCATGGTGATTGGAGCATATGATGGGTGCCATGTGCATGATGTTCATGGGATATGTAGTTTTAGGTTTACTGTGATTTAATTGGCTGCTGTATTTTTGTGCAGTAAAGATAGAGAAGCATAATTCTATGTCAGGACCGGATGCTCCGATTATGCTCCTCTATCTTTACTGCATTTTTTGACAGCAGCCAATTAGACACAAGAAAACAAAAAACGACATTACCCATGAGCATCACATTATATCAACAGTTACATGCTCCAATCACTATGGAGCCAGCCCTATAGAACTGTAACCACCATCTTAGGTCCTCTTTCTTTGCTGCTATGCAGCCAGTAAAGTGTCTTTTTCTTCTTATTGTATAACATATTTAACAAAACAACTGTTGTGATGTTAATAGATGCTTATTGGAGCACAGTTTATGTGCAGTGTATTTTCCACTTGTTGATGATTTAGTAATTTATTGGCCCGTACAGTTTTGACTAACTTCTACTTTTTGCCTTTCTGAGGGGAGCGCGATTTGCTCCCCGATCCTGGCAGCCATGCTGCGGGTGTCTCTTTCTGTGGAGCGGGACATTGTGCAGAATAAAGAAAGTACAATCTTGCGTGAAGAACGTCTTTATTTAGTATAACCAACACAGACTCCGCTGAGGTGCGGAGCTGAGGAGATGACAACAGCTCCGTCAGTCACCAGCTGTCAACTCGTCAACATTCTAGAACGGACAGCTGGTGACAGGGGGGACGATAGCTACGGTGTCCATGGGTGGACATAAGTATATAGATCGCAACACATCTTCCCCCTTGGGGAAGGGAGAGGGGGGGAGAGAGAGGTGCAGGTAACATATTATACATAGCATGAACAGAGAAATGAAAAGCGTTGCAGGTTACATACTAATCGCAAACATAGTCCGAGAGTTTCAATGGAGGCACCAACCTTCTCCCTACTCTGCTTGTATTATTGGGACAAGGAGTCTCTTGGATGGGAGTAGTTTTGGAGTCGGAGGATGAAGCATGCACCTCAACATTGGTGTGGGAAGGATCACTGTCCACTTCCTCATCTGACACATCACTTAAGGCTCTACCCTGGGTAGGGATACGCGAATCATTGTTGCTGTTGCCATCACGGAAGGGACTGTCAAGGTCAGATCTTGCACACTCTACCGGGGTTTGTTTGCACAAAGAGAGCGCAGAGAAATGCCACACCTTACCATCACTAAGAAGAGCTGAATTGCAAAAGACCTTGCACACTGATAAGGGTTGCAAAAATGTGTTCATTCCTTTGCTTGTGTGTCTACTCCTTTTTACCCTAACCCTGTCTCCATTGTTTAATTTGACAGGTCTACAACTGTGTTTCTTGTCATAGCGATCTTTGCAACTGGATTGTGCCTCCTCTAGCCTACACTTCACTTGGTCAGCCGACCAATGAACTCTTTTGGCAGCCATCAATCATCTCACATTGTCTTTTGGCATGGGTATCCTACCTCTCATGAGTTCAAATGGGCTGTGGCCAGTACTGCTGCAAGATGTGATGCGATAGGCCCAGAGTGTCTTAAGGATTTCTTGTTTCCACACCAGCTTGTTATCGTTGGCTAACTGGATGATGCCCTTGATAACCCTGTTGAAACGTTCAACAGCACCATTGCCAGCAGGATGGTAAATGGATGTGGTCTTATGGCTTATCTTGTTTCTGTCAAGATAGGTCTCAAACACTTCAGAAGCAAATTAGGGTCCATTATCGCTAATTATGCACTTAGGTAAGCCTTTACGGGTGAAAACGTCATCAAGGAAATTGACGACGCTGTGAGAATCAGGTTTGGTAACGAACCTAATCTCAGGCCACTTAGAGAAATGGTCAGTGAGCACTATCGGGTACACTTGCTCACCATGTTAAAGAATGGGCCCCATGATATCCACTCCAATTCTCTCCCAGGGCATGGTGGGACATGTGATGGGATGTATAGGAGGTCTGAAAGTGACTTGGGTTTTATCGGAATTGACACATAAAGTACAATCTCTGACTATTCTTTCAACAGCCATGTTGATACCAGGCCACCAATACCAATTTTTCACTCTGCTCTTGGTCTTACCAATGGCCCAAATGGCCTTCATGGCAAATTTCTAGAATTTTATTACTAAGACTGGAGGGAGGGACAATCCTTCCACCTCTCACAGCAACCAATTTTCTTCAGATAATTCATGCTTGAATTCCCAAAAAGGGTGTAGGGAATCTGAGATATTTCTTTTACTAGACCAGCCTTTGGACAGCATATCTAATACATCACATACAACAGTATCTTTGGTTTGCTCAAGCATCCATTCATCCATAGAAATCCAGTGTAACTCTTCATGTATGTTGGCAATGCATAACTCTTCTACATCTTCATTGTTACAGGGAGACGAAGTACGATTTGGCATGCGACTCTAGAAGTCAGCAACCACATTTGTGCGACCGGGTACGTACTGGACCACGTAATTGAAATCAAATAGGCGAACTGACAATCGTGCAAGCCTGGGAGAAGCTGCATATAAACCTTTCATGGTAAACACTTTGGTAAGCAGTTTGTGGTCGCTGCGTACGGTGACCCTATTTCCCCAAACAAACTGGCGGAAATGTTCAAGCCCCCAAACCCATGCTAGAGCCTCCCGCTCCATGACAGAGTATTTTTCTTCCGAAGGAGTCAAAGAGCGGGACGCAAAAGCAATGGTACACTCTCCCCTTTGGCATCCTTTTGAGTAAGAACAGCACCAAGACCTTTGCAACTTGCGTCAGTCGTGATGATGTTTTCTAACATGGGGTCAAAGCCTTGCAATGGTAAAACGGAACACATTTCTTTCTTTAAGTACAAAATGAATCCTGGCACGTATTCTTAAGCTTGAGCAATTGTCTTAATTCATAAGTTTTACATGAGAAATTCTTAATAAATTTAGAATAAAATTCAACAAGGCCAAGAAAAGAACATATCTCTTCCTTGTTACACGGTACAGGTGCGTCTAGAATAGCATCCAGCAGTTCTTTCTTGGCCTGATGCCGTCACCTGTAATCTCGTGTCCAAGGTAGTTTACTTTTTTGTGCATGCAAATTTACATTTGTTAATGTTCAGCTGATAAACCCTTAGCATCAAGGATACCGAGGACCTGGTTCACTTTCTTGTCATGCTCCTCCCTTGTTCTTCCCATTACAAGTATGTCATCTTGGAACATTAAAATGTCTTTCACGCCCTTAAAAATGTGGTGCATAAGCCTTTGGAACATAGCGGCCGCAGAGGCCAAACGAAAGGCACCCTTGTAAACCGATCGCACCCAAATGGGGTTATGAATGTGGTAAGGTTTTAGCTGTTGTGGTGCAGGGGAACCTGGTGGTAGGCTTATTTGAGGTCTATAGTGGAAAACTATTTTACTCCTTTGGTGTGTGCCAACAATTTGTTTGTTCTGGGAAGAGGGAACTGCTCAACCACGATGTTATCATTGAGGTCGCGTAATTCTACACATAGCCTAAGAATTCCGTTGGGCCTCTTGGCCACGACCAAGGGAGACACCCACTCTGAGGCTTCTACCTGCTCAATGATACCATCCTGAAGTAGTTTATCTAGTTGAACTCTGACCTCATCTTTGACGGCAAAGGGTAAATTCCGAATCTTATGGACAACTGCAATAGCACTTGACTTAACACGTATCTTGTGCTTATAACCACTCAAAGCACCGATCCTCCCAGAAAAGACTTAAGGAAACTTGCTTAATAAGCCCTTGCTGTAGTCCTCATCATTTTGGATGACCAGGATGGGATCAGATCTACTGGGATCAAGTATAATACCCAGGCTACCTTGGTCCATCCACCCCAAAACGGAAGGGCCCACAGATGATACATACAGTTTGCCTAAGGACTCTCTTCCCTTGAAGGAGAAACTGAGTTTTCTAAAACCACACACTTCTATGGGATCCCCTGTGAACTTTTTGATAGCAATGTCAGATTTTTCCAACTGTTTTCCCAGGTGTGGAACAAACTTTTCCTCCCAAACTTTACTGTTTACTATAGTATAGGGATATCCAGAATCTGCAACAATGCTTATGTCTACTCCCCCAATAGACATGTCACACACTGGTTTCTTAGGTTTAGTAGTGTGGGCATCATTAATTTGCAAAACGCAAATGTCTTCAATGTTAAGTACATATATGTTCACTTCGTCATCGTCGGAAGTGTTGTTAGTTAAATCATCATCCAAATCGACTAATTTAACTGAGCCTGAAGATCTTTTCTGACATACTTTTTGGAAGTGCCCAATTGTTCCACAAAAGGAGCATTTCACTTTCCTAGCTGGGCATTTCTTGTTGTTTGCTAAATGGTTGGAACTACCACATCTGTGGCAACGTCTCCTATTGCTGCTCTGCATTCTACTGGTAACAGGTTTTGAGCCACTGTTTTTCTTGCCCTGTTTGGAAAAAGATTTTGGGGCAGATTTACAAGCCCCTTGCGCCACATTTGCTTCACTTTTCCCATGTTAAAAATGGCGCAAAAGTGGTGCAAGGGCCTTGTAAATAAGCCCCTTTGATTCAACCACCCTGGCCACAGTACCATCCTCTTTTTTTTCTTTGTTTTCAGAAAGGACAGCCTTGGCACACCGACCGGTGAGCTCTGCCCTCCTGGCAACATCCATAATGGTTTGTAAAGGGAATTCACCCTTGGCCCACAGACTCTCCTGGATATTAGTGTTAGACCCTTGCATAACAATCTGATCCCTGATGAACTCGTCAGTTGGATGGATCCATTGGGTGACAGTTAAACTGTCAAGACGGTACTGACTGGAAATTTGATGTGCTGCAACCTCCGCAGTGTAAAATCACCACCACACGCTGCCTGTGAAGATGAAGAGCGCTGACAAGGCTGAGACAGGGAGGGAGCGCAGAGTTAAACCACAGTTGGTGGGGAAATCCGTAGGGTGACAGTTGAACTGTCAAGATGGCATTGACAGGAACGTAGACGCACTGCAACCACCGCTGCGTAAATTCACCTCCACACAATGCCGATGGTATTGAAGAGCGTTAGTAAAACTGGCGCATTAAGGGAGCGTCGTGTAAACCAACCACCAAGGGCAGATAGGGGTTAAAACAAAGCCGAGCGTGGTGGTAGCTGAGAGAAATGCTGACTGACCTGAAAGCCGAAGTAGCAGTGGTGGCACTGAAGTATTGTAGATGAGTAAAGTTACTTCCGAAACATGTTTCAAGAGATGATTTCCATAAGTACTCGGAAGTAATTCTTCTTGTCAATAGAACCCGTACAAATGTGATAAGCCAGCTTGAATTTGATGTGGGTCCTCTGTGTTGGTGATCGTCGCCAAAATTGTACAGAATAAAGAAAGTACAATCTTGCGTGAAGAACGTCTTTATTTAGTATAACCAACACAGACTCCGCTGAGGTGCGGAGCTCAGGAGATGACAACAGCTCCGTCAGTCACTAGCTGTCAACTCGTCAACATTCTAGAACGGACAGCTGGTGACAGGGGAGACGATAGCTACGGTGTCCATGGGTGGACATAAGTATATAGATCGCAACAGACATGTCGATCTCTCTGACTGGCGTAGCCCCTTTTCTATGTCCACCGACCTTCGCACACATGACCTATAGAATTTGCTGGCTCCTCAGAGTACAACTACAATTGACCGAGGCGGCAGCGTGTTTTCTCTCCACTGTGCACCTCTTGGCTCTGCTAGCTCTCCGGTCACGCCGTGTGGTGCAGATTTCACTCATGGTTGTAAAATATTGATTAGGCTCCCAGCTGAGAGTGTTTCAGGGAGCTCCCTTCACTTTTTATTTTATTTTATATCGGGCCTGATTGGGGTTTTACACCCCCCCCCCCCTGTAATAATTGGGTGTAGATGTTCTATATTCCCCACTTTGAGAAGGTGCACCTTGTAGTCTTCGTAATTGATCCATTTGAGGTGGATATGGATTTCTTCCAGGAGGACCCTGACAGCTCCTTGTTGAGGACTTCAGTGTCCAGCAATCTGTGTCTAAAGCCCTGGCCAGGGCTTTGGGCCCCATTACTTGCCACCTGAGAGGCTGCGCCCGTCAACAGGACTGGATTCCCAGCGCCCCCCCGAAGGAAGTTGACGTGTTGCCCACTTCTAGGCACGACAAAGCCAAATCCAGATCTGTGAGGGGCCCTCATACAGCGAAACTGTCTAACACCCTGTCCGCGGATCATGGCTGTAATGCCCCTCTGTTGGATGCTTCTCCCACCTCTGAATCCCGCTCCAAGAAAGAGTCATTTGGGGACTCCGATACTTCAGATTCCAGTGATATTGATCAAGAGGACGAGCCAGGTCCCAGTAAGAAGAAACACTATGAACACCTCAGTGACTCTTCTTTCCCCTCCAGACCTTTGAAAGTGCTAGACTTCAAACCCAGCGACATTATCCACCCCGTTCAACCAACTGGGTTCCCCTCCCCAAGAGGTGGCAGACTACGTACAAGCCCACATCCGCCAGGGCCTCGAGAAGGAGGTGAGAGTCCATGTCTGTTCTGAATGTCCCAGGCCAGACCTCCCTGCCAAGTTGACCGAGACCCGGGAGGGGAACCCCACAATGGTCATGTTTTTGAAAAAATACTCTAAGGACAACAAGAAAGGCCTGGATAGAGCTTGGCGCAACTGCCAAGACAGGCTACTAAATTTCACTGGCCCACTTACTAAACTTCTGGGGCTGTCCTTTCAAGCCAAAGAATCGTTGACTCCCATTGATCCAGATGTGCTGGTAGTATGGACTCACCGATCCATGTGTCAATTGGGAAACACAAATTCGGCGATTTCAACAGAGTGCCTAAGTAGGATTGACCGAAAACTAAAAACGTTAGCGTCATCTGAGGCAGGCCCAATAGCCCAAGATCTCCTCCTTGGTGGCCCTTTCTTCAAAGGCTTGCTCAAATTCGTTTCGACATGCAGCATGTTGGACAAAGCTCAACTCTTACTTAAAAAGGTTTTTTTGACAATCCCTTTGTAGCAGGGTCGGGCGATTCAGGTGGCGCTTGCCAGGTTGTTGTTTCTATCAAAGCCCCAAACGTGACTACTCCCTGTGCAGTAGGGAGGATGGCAAGACTCCAACTATAGTGCCAACGTTCTATCCCTCAAGATCCCTTGGTGATAGGAATAGCTTCCACAGAAGACAACACAGAGGGCCACAGGGATCTTCCCAGGACTCTGAAATTACAGGTGAGAATTATTCCTCTAACAGAGGTTAATCTGGGGATCCGTCTCTTTTTTAACAATTGGCATGCCTTAACTCAAGACCCTGGGGCTCTTGAGTCAGTCCTTAGGCCTTTCCTCTGCACCTTGGTACTTCAGAAAAATCACGAGGTTGGTCAATAGATCCTTGTGAGCGAAGGCAGTGCGTTTGATCATTTACCTCATTCTAGTGGCGCAAGACGGTCAAACAGAACTTGTTCATCTGGACTGGACGATCCATCTTTTACAGAAACTAGGGCTCATCATCAATGTCAAAAAGTCACTTCTGATCCCCTCCCAGCGCATAGAGTCTCGAGGGTTCCAGATAGATTTGGTCCTTTCTCAACTGATCCTTCCCCCTCAAAACATTTGGACTATCAAGAAGGAGTTGAGGTCTGCTATAGGCAAGCCGACAATATCAATGAGATCAGTAGCCTGGATCATTGGACTTCTGGCCTTGTCAATTCAGGCCATCTTTCCGGGTCCCCTTCATTATAGCTCCCTTTGATGGGTCAAGATCCAACACCTTCTGAAGGGTCTAAAATACTCGAAACAGGTCAACTTGACGGAGAAAGCCAAGACGGAGATGGCTTGGTGGCTCGACCACAAGGAGGCCTGGAATGGCAAAGCAATCTTTGTCTCCTCTCCAGAGATAGTTATCGATTCAGACGCCAGTCGATGGGGCTGGGGTGCTGTCAGGGCTCAGCATCCCGACATTCATCCTGCGCGATGTGCGGCTGTAATATGCCGCAGTCGATTGGGAGGACGTAGATTAGGTTGCAGTCCGCCCAGAACAATGAGCACTCGTTGCGCGCCATTGAGTATATTGCGGGCGCTCAACAAAGACTTCTGTGGTTGCCGGTCTAGTCTCTCGCAAGCCAGAGCGGCACGAGGACAGGCTTGGCAGTGAAGAGCGTTGGCAGCGTTTGAAGCCGCGCACTTCACCAACGGATTTTACGGAGAGAGCATGTTGCGGTCATCTCTAGTCAGTCAGGAGTTAGAGTAGGGATTTTCAATTTACTTAGTATCTTAGAATTAGATTAGGTCAGAATTCGTTTCGAGGGCGACGCGCTGGTTAGTCAGTATTTTTCCCTTCGTTGTAAAAGAATTTATCAGCATTCATTTTGGACCCTAGAAAAGAATCTCCTTTCCCTCAGAAAATTGCTCACCTGTTCCTCGTGATTGTTTCACCGTCCGAGGAGAGTTATCCAGTCTTCTAAACCGCAAGTACCCTGAGAAGAAAAGCAAAGAAAAAGACTCATGTTATTTAGAGCATATTAGTGGTATTTGCATTATCGAGATAGAAATTCATATATTCTTCATATTCCAAAGAAAATGTAGAAATAATAAGAGGCAAAGGTCTTAGCTTCATTGGGTAAGAGAAAGAGAGAGAGTTAAGAAATAAAACAAAGAGTGTAGAAGAAGTGAAGAAGTAGGAATCACTAATGATATGTCATTTAATTGCAGTTCGCATGAGAAGTGTTAACACCAGAAGAAGCAACTGAAGGTGTTTTCGAGTGGAAGTAGAGGCGGACCCCAGAAGCAAGGCAGTCTCTTCTGTTTTCCCCTTCCTCTTTCCCCCAACGGGGTTCACACGAGTACTTGTTACCTGAGGGTTTGTGTGGAGGTCTTTGGGGGGAATTCGGAACACACGACATTCTGCTCCTGTGAGTGCTTGGAAAGCTAGTGAGTATACAAGTTGGGCTTTGACAGAGTGAAGTGCCCACGTTGTAAACTCACCTGAGCAGAATGGCAGAAGGCTCCGATTTGAAAAGTCTAGGCAAAATTCTTGAAGTCATACAGCAAGAGTTAATGGCAGTTAGAGAGGAGAATAAGGCTTTGAAGTCAGAAATGGAAGCCTCAAGAAGGGAAACCTTAGAGTTGGCAGTCAAGTTGAGGAGTGAGAGTTCAGGAGTTAAATTTCCCTCTTCTTCTTCCCTCCTCTACGTCAGGTTCGGGTTCAGTTCTGAATCCAGGAAGTACCACACAAGTAGTGCATTCTTTAGCCCCAATAATTCGTTTAGTTCCACCAGAACGCTTTAAAGGGGACCCTCAAAAGGCTCAGATCTTTCTTACTCAAGGTTCTTTACATTTCATGTGTCGTCCGACCGTCTTTCCTGATGCACAGTCTCGTATAGCTTTTATCCTCTCATATCTCAGTGGTGATGCTGCGTTATGGTCGATGCGTTGGTCACGCAAGATGATCCAATATTGTATTATTTTGAAGAGTTCAAGAAAGAATTCCTACGAATCTTTGATCGAAGAAAAGTGGTGCAAGCAACAGATAATGAGCTGCTGGAATTGAGACAAGGAAATCGTGAACTGCTGACCTATTTAGCACAATTCAACAAATTGGTGGTTGAAACGGAATGGGCAGAATGCAAGAGAGCAGCTTTATTCTATAGAGGTTTGAAAGACGATTTGAAGGATGCATTAGCACAAATTACCAATCGTCCCACTGAGGTATCAGCCTTAATAGATTTGGTCCTGGAAATAGATCACCGCCAAACAGAAAGAAAAGGTGAGAAAAGAAGAGAATTTCGCTCGAGCGCTCCAAGATTTGATCGAGGACGAACTGATTTCACGAAAACGTCTGAGAAGGAATTGGGAGTCGAACCGATGCAAATTGGTACTATAAGAGGCCCTCTTTCCAAGGAAGAGAAAGAAAAGAGAAGGCAAAATAATCTCTGTCTTTACTGCGGGACTAGTGGGCATTTTGTAAAAGGTTGTCCTAAGAAGCCTAAAATTTACAAGAAGGAAAACTTGCAGCAGCACCAGTAGGAGGAGTTGGGCTGGTGGATGCGAGTGTAGAGACAGCTCCAACAAGTCATCAAGTCGCGAATACTTTACAATCTTCTGCTCCGCATTTGATTTTAACTATGACCATGAAATTCAGAGAAAAGACTCTACAAGGAGTAACCGTAATGCTGGATTCGGGGGCAACTGGGAATTTCTGCGATCTCAAATTTGCCTCCAGAGTGGGACTTGGAGCGATTCAAAAGGTCAAGAGTGAAGTGGTCAGAGCTTTAGATGGCACAAATTTGTCGTCTGGACCCATTGTCAGTCACACAGAATCTGTCGCACTAATAACCACTGAGGGCAATCGTGAAGAGATACAATTTAACCTGATTGACGCCCCCCAATTCCAACTCATTTTGGGGCTACCATGGTTGACAGAGCATAACTCGACCATAAACTGGAGTGAGAGAACTGTAGTGTTGGACTCGGATTATTGCATACAGCATTGTTATCATAAATGGAATGAGAATAAGAAAGAGAATCCGGCCACTCTCTTGTGCGAGAACGAGATGATGGTATGTGTAGTCCAAACCATGGAACTTCCAGAAGAATATCAGGAATTCGCTGATGTGTTTAATGAAACTGAAGCTAAGAAACTACCACCACATCGATCTTACGACTGTAAGATTAATTTAGAATCCAGGGCAAATCTACCCTGTAGCAGAATTTACGCGCTCACAGAAGTGGAGAATCAGTATCTGAAGGATTATCTGCACCAATTCCTGGAAAATGGTTTCATACGACCCTCAAAGTCTCCGGTCTCCTCGCCACTTTTTTTCATCCCAAAGAAAGATGGAGAGTTGAGAACTTGTATAGATTATAGAGCATTGAACCGGATAACCATCAAAAATCGTTACCCCTTACTATTGATTTCGGTCTTACTTGATCAGTTGAAGGGAGCGAAGATTTTCACGAAATTAGACCTGAGGGGTCCCTATCATCTAGTCAGAGTGCGTGAAGGAGACGAGTGGAAGACTGCCTTCCGAACCAAATATGGATTATATGAATATCAGGTACTCCATATGGGCTCTGTAATGCCCCAGCAGCCTTTCAATATTTTATCAACGATGTTTTAAAAGAATATATCGACCAGTGTGCAATTGTGTACATCGACGATATCTTGATCTATTCGTCTTCAGTAGAGGAACATCAGTTGCAAGTAAAAGAATTTCTACAGCGATTAAGAGAAAACAGTCTGTACGCCAAACTGGAGAAATGTGCTTTTGGTGTTAAGTCTGTGGATTTCTTAGGATTTATCATTGTGCCAGAAGGACTGACGATGGATAAGACGAAAATTGAAGCAGTACTCAACTGGACTTCACCCGCTTCTGTGAAGGAGATACAAAGCTTTATTGGCTTTGCCAATTTCTATCGAAGGTTCATTAAAGATTTTTCCCAGAAGGTTATACCCATAACAAAATTGTTGAATAAAGGAACTCCTTACCATTGGACCGTAGAGGCAGAAGAGGTCTTTCAGTCTCTAAAGAAAAGCTTTACGTCAGCACCTGTCCTGCTTCATGCAGACCCTAGCCAACCATTTTATGTGAAAACCGAAGCTTCGGAACAAGCAATTGGAGGAGTCTTGTCGCAACGACATAAGGATACGGGACAGTTACATCCCATTGCATACCGTTCAAGTGGAGAGGTGTGGTGCAGTGGCCAGGGCAGCTGACTTCGGAGCACAGGGCACACGGTTCGATCCCCGGCTCTGGCGGCAGCTCAGCACCATGTGACTCTGGGCAATAGCTCACTTAAATTCCACGACGGCCCCCAGCGCCTTGAGACCCATAAGGGTGAGTAGTTTGTGCTTTACAAATACAGATTTACATTTATTTTTACATTTTTACAGGAAATTGCTTTCGTCAGAAATAAATTACATGATTACTGAGACGGAATTACTGGCTATCAAGGATGCATTTCAGGAGTGGCGTCACTACCTCTTAGGAGCAAAACATGTAGTAACAGTGTTTACGGACCACCAGAATTTGCAATTTTTGGAATCAGCCAGAACATTAACCCCACAACAGCTACGATGGTCCATATACTTCGAAACTCTGACTTTGTCATCACCAGGTAAAAATAATGGAAAGGCGGATGCATTGTCAAGAATAGATACCGAAGGAAAGAAGGCATTGGTAGACGAACAGAAAATCATTCCTGAAGACAAGATCATCGGGGCTATCACGAAGGAATCCATTGAAGAAAAGATCAGAAAAGAAATGACGTTAGAAGAATTGCAAGAATGGGTGGAGAAAGATCCAGTGAGAGAAATTCGCCAACAATTGCCTTATCATGCAGAAAACTTGTATTTGCCTACCAGAGAGCTTCAACAGCAGGCTTTGTTTGACTGTCATGATAGTCCCTTAGCCGGGCACCAGGGAATTCATCGAACAGAAGAGTTACTAAAAAGACAGTTTTGGTGGCCAAGTTTAGTAAAAGATGTTCAACAATATGTAAGATGATGTGAGACTTGTGCACGAGGAAAGTCGGATTGACGAGCTCCACAGGGTCTTTTGCAACCCTTGCCAACACCTCCTCATCCTTGGCATACTGTCACCATGGATTTGATTGTTGAGTTGCCCTCTAGTCAAGGGTATAGTTCAATTTTGGTAATGGTAGATGCCTTCTCCAGAATGGCTCATTTTGTAGCTTTAAAAGGGAACCCAAATGCAAAGCAGTTAGCCACCCAGTTAAGTCACCATTTGGTTAAAATTCATGGTATTCCTAAGATCCTGATTACAGATCGAGGATCGCAATTCCTATCTCACTATTGGAAAGCCTTTACTAAAAAGCTAGGCATAGAAACTAGGTACTCTACGAGCTTTCACCCACAAACTGATGGTCAGTCAGAAAGAACTAATCAAGAGTTGGAAAAATATCTACGGTTATGTCAATTAGATCAAGAAGGTGATTGGCCAGATCTCCTCTCAACTGCAGAGTTTGCACACAACAATGCAAAAATGCTTCCACTGGGTTTTCCCCTTTCTATCTAAATTATGGTAGGCATCCAAATTCGTCTGTAGCCCTTCAAGAAGTAGCAGTGCCAGCAGTACAAGATTTAGTTCTACATCTAACTAATGTTCAGGAATCAGCAACTAGGAATTTGGCTCTGGCAAAGGAGCGCTATAAAGTGAGTGCAGATAGAAGGAGAAGACCTGGGTTAGAATTGCAGGTGGGAGATAAGGTGTGGTTAAGTACAAAAAATCTAAGGCTTAGAGGAATTCAAAAATTTCAGCCTCGTTTCGTAGGTCCTTACCCAGTAGAGCAGACAATAAATCCAGTGACTTACAAGTTAAAACTCCCTCCACAGATCAAAATCCATCCTGTCTTTCATGTATCTCTGTTGAAGAAAGTATCACCTCATTTCAAAGAGTCAAAACCTCCTAAACCCCTGTTAATTGAAGGGAAAGAAGAATACGAAGTAAAAAGGATTTTAGATTCAAAGATAGTTCGACGGAAAATACACTATCTAGTTGATTGGAAAGGCTATAGACCCGAAGTAAGATCCTGGGAGGAGCAGTCAAATGTACATGCCCCTAGGTTGATAAAGGCCTTTCATCGTCAGTATCCTCACAAGCCTCAGCCGGGAGGCTTAGCCTTGGAGAGGGGTACTGTCAGGGCTCAGCATCCCGACATTCATCCTGCGCAATGTGCGGCTATAATACACTGCAGTCAATTGGGTGGACACAGATTAGGTTGCGGTCCGCCCAGAACAATGAGCACTCGTTGCGCACCATTGAGTATATTGCGGGCGCTAAACAAAGACTTCTGTGGTTGCCGGTCTGGTCTCTCGCAAGCCAGAGCGGCGCAAGGACAGGCTCAGCAGTAAAGAGCGTTGGCATCGTTTGATGCCGCTGATTTTACGGAGAGAGCATGTTGCGGTCATCTCTAGTCAGCCAGGAGTTAGAGTAGGGATTTTCAATTTACTTAGTATCTTAGAATTAGATTAGGTCAGAATTCGTTTCAAGGGTGACATGCTAGTTAGTTAGTATTTTTCCCTTCGTTGTGAAAGAATTTATCAGCATTCGTTTTGAACCCTAGAAAAGAATATCCCTTCCCTCAGAAAATTGCTTACCTGTTCATCCTGATTGTTTCACCGTCTGAGGTGAGTTATCCAGTGTTCTAAACTGCAAGTACCCTGAAAAGAAAAGAAAAGAAAAAGACTCATGTTATTTAGAGCATATTAGTGGTATTTGCATTATCGAGATAGAAATTCATATATTCTTCATATTCCAAAGAAAATGTAGAAATAATAAGAAGAGAGGCAAAGGTCTTAGCTTCTGTTATGTTTCATACAGGTACCCTAACATAGGCCCGGGAAATATCATACACCGTCACCTACATTATCTCCCATACACTACAGAGTAACGAGCCTTTAGGATTGAACCTTTACCTAGTTCTAGTCCTGGGTGCAGAAGGAGGGTTTTTCCTAAACAATAGAGTCCTATAACTCCATCAATAGACTCACACAGTGTGAATGAATATTCATAAGGGTTCTTGGAAACCAGGCAGGGGCTACACCACCTACCCCACCATATCTACGTACAAGGTTCATCCCATAAGTCATCCTCAAATCCAACAATGGCTAATACATGAGACAAGGGACAAAGAAACCCTAGATACTTTTTGTATAAATACAGCACATCTTGCTAGGGTTGTTAGAGGGAACCAAGACTTCCAGGCTGACACACTGACCAGAGACGCTGAGGCTCCTGCATGCAGACGCTCCAGCTGACAGTGGTCTAACACATCCCTCGCGGGGTGTCCAACTCGAGACCAGGATGGGCTCCTACATTCTCACACTTCAGGTAATGGGGTTCGACTAACTCCTAGAGGGATTCTTGGCTTCACACCTAATCACATGCTAGGTACACTTAGGTACATCTAGATAGGCAATTGGGGAGTACGCGCTTTCTTTTATCATGCATTTTATATCCATGTATGCATTTATGACTATTGCAAAATGGTAGAATTGTACTATCCATTTATATTCACTATACTGCTAATCATATATATCTGCTACTGTCTAACGATTATTGCAGCACATCTATTTTACACTAGAAGAACAACTGTGCAATAAATACTTATTGTAACACGCCCGACTGTTTCTTCTGTGTAACTCTCTGAGACCGAATAAGTGAGCACGAGTGACTGAGCGAAAAGTAGTACATTGTTTCTACGATCCTGAGGGATCAGGGTTGTCATGTTCTAAAGTTGCCAGAAACTATTCTCTCCCCGATAAGAGGAGACACTATTGGCACTGTGAGCTAGCTAATGCAAACAGGCTAACATTTCTCGGTGGGGGTGCTCAGAGTCAGTCTGCCACCAAACCCACAGTTTATGTTATCCGAACGCACAGGTCCTGTATGGGTAATATAGGAACTACACGACATGGCACCGCCAACGTTGGTTGGGTACTTATTTAACAGTAGAATCTGAGTAGTTCAGTCGTGCTATTCTCAGAGACCCCTACTCACAAACACCAGAGACGTCTGGAGTGGGTGGGCACAAAACTCCGCCACAGCTGAGTAGGCGAAATATCCTATTTATTGGCTGTTGGTTAATCAAGCTTGAAGGACATAGTGTTCCTAAAATTGTGCAATAAAACCTTATCATAGTTTCCTTGGAAAGGTAGTTTGTGTTCTGTACACAATGACTACACCAGTCTTAGACCCACTACAGCACCCACTCCCCCTCTCAGACGAGGAAGGAGATGCAAACGTAATTCAAATTGCACCTAAATTCAGACATACGCTCACCCTGAAACTATTAGAAAATGGTTTATCAGCTAGGGGTGGCATAGTAGCTTTTGTGATTGAGGCACACAAATCAAACAAAACAGAGGTATTCTATTCGTGGGTTACATTCCCAGAAGCAGATGCGAGAACACAGACATTTCACTACTATACAGAAGGAGATGCACCAGTGGAATATGGTCCGTTCGAGGACATAGAGGTTCCACTCACGTACCAGGAACACTTATACTGGTTTAAAGGCGCCCTACCCCATATAAGAAACAGAGTAAGATTAGGTCCGCTCGGAGGAGAAGGGGCAACATGGCTGATATTAGCGGCCTACACACCACATCCTGACATTGACACAATGCCACCAGGAGACTTACTCATACAACATAAAGATTTAATTATAATCTATAGAAACTTGTACCAATTCGTCATGAGGACTTTCACAGTCCAACCAGCAACAGTTGCAACAAATGGAACTCATTCTCAGGGTACAGCAACTAAAATCACACCACAAACATTGCACACAATGTGATGGGCAAAATGCCCACGAAATGTGAACAAATACCATTCTGGGTAGCTCAGAAAATAACTCAGCTCGAGGCAGTATTCCCGAATACTACCCCGTATGAAAAACACAGAATGCTTTTAATCTGCTTGCCCATGGGGATCAATCAATCAATCAATCACGGCATTTATAGAGCGCGCTACTCACCCGGGAGGGTCTCAAGGCGCTGGGGGAGGGGGTAAGTTACTGCTCGAACAGCCAGGTCTTGAGCTGCTTCCTGAAGGCGAGATGGTCCTGGGTTCGCCGAAGGTGAGTGGGGAGGGAGTTCCAGGTCTTGGCCGCCAGGTAGGAGAAGGATCTTCCTCCGGCGGTGGTTCTGCGGATGCGTGGTACGGTGGCGAGGGCGTGGCTGGTTGATCGTAGCTGGCGTGTGGGCGTGTAGAAGGACATGCGGTCGTTGAGGTACTTTGGGCCCAGGTCGTGGAGGGCCTTGTGTGCGTGGGTGAGGAGTCTGAACGTGATTCTCTTGCTGACGGGGAGCCAGTGCAGGTCTTTCAGGTGTACGGTGATGTGGCTGTGTCGGGGGATGTCCAGGATGAGTCGTGCGGAGGCGTTCTGGATGCGCTGGAGTCTCTTTTGAAGTTTGGCTGTGGTTCCGGCGTAGAGGGTGTTCCCATAGTCCAGTCGGCTGGTGACGAGTGCCTGGGTGACGGTCTTCCTGGTTTCAGTGGGGATCCATCTGAAGATCTTGCGGAGCATGCGCAGGGTGTTGAAGCATGAAGATGAGACGGCGTTGACTTGTTTGGTCATTGATAGGGAGGAGTCCAGGATGAAGCCCAGGTTGCGTGCGTGGTCCGTTGGCTTGGGTGCGGTGCCCAGGGCCGGGGGCCACCAGGAGTCGTCCCAGGCGGAGGGTGATGAGCCCAGGATGAGGACTTCCGTCTTGTCTGAGTTCAGTTTAAGGCGGCTGTTCCTCATCCAGTCGGCGACGTCTCTCATCCCGTCGTGCAGGTTGGCTCTGGCGGTAGTGGGGTCGTTGGTGAGGGAGAGGATCAGCTGGGTGTCGTCGGCGTAGGAGATGATGTTGAGGTTGTGTCGGCGTGCGATGGCTGCGAGGGGGCTCATGTAGACGTTGAAGAGGGTCGGGCTGAGTGAGGATCCTTGTGGAACGCCGCAGATGACTTCGGTGGCTTCGGATCTGAACGGGGAGAGGCGGACTCTCTGGGTTCTTCCGGCGAGGAACGAGATGATCCATTCCAGTGCTTTCTCTCGGATTCCGATGTTGCTGAGGCGCTTCACTAGGGTGCGGTGGCAGACGGTGTCGAACGCCGCGGAGAGGTCCAGGAGGATGAGGGCAGCTGTTTCCCGTTGTCGGTTAGGGTTCTGATGTCGTCGGTGGCTGCGATAAGGGCGGTCTCGGTGCTGTGGTTGGCCCGAAACCCGGACTGCGAGGGGTCGAGGATCCATTCGTCTCGAGGAAGGCGGCAAGCTGTCTGTTGACGGTCTTCTCGATGACTTTGGCCGGAAACGGAAGGAGCGAGATGGGGCGGTAGTTCTTGAGGTCGGTGGGGTCCGCCGTTGGTTTCTTCAGGAGGGCGGTAAGCTCGGCGTGCTTCCAGCTCTCCGGGAAGGTGGCGGTGCGGAAGGAGGAGTTGATGATGTCCCGGAGATGGGGTGCGATGGTGGCGTCGGCTTTGTTGAAGACGTGGTGTGGGCAGGGGTCGGTTGGTGATCCGGAGTGGATGGAGTTCATCGTGCGGGTGGTGTCTTCGGTGTTGATCGGGGTCCAGTTGCAGAGGGTGGTGGTGGCGGGCATTGGTTCGGCGGTAGGGTGCGTTGTTTGTGCGTTGAAGCTGTTGTGTATGTCGGTGATCTTGCGGTGGAAGAACGCGGAGAGTGAGTTGCAGAGGTCTTGCGAGGGGGTGATGTCGTTGTTTCCGGCGCTGGGGTTGGAGAACTCTTTGACGATGCTGAAAAGTTCCTTGCTGTCATGGGCGTTGTTGTCCAGTCGTTCTTTGAGTGCCGACTTCTTGGTGGCACGGATCAGCTGGTGGTGTTTGCGGGTGGCGTGCTTGAGGGCGGTCCTGTTGTCTGTGGTCTGGTCGAGTCGCCAGGTTTTCTCGAGAGTGCGGCAGTTCTTCTTGGATTCCTTGAGTTCGTTGGTGAACCAAGGGGTTTTCTTGCTTCCGGGTCTGCTGGGAGGGTTTTTAGTGGTGCGAGGTCGTCGGCGCAGGCGGTCAGCCACTTGGCGAGGTTGCTGGCTGCTTCGTTTGGGTCCGTTGTGTCGGTGGGTGTGTTCTGGCTGAGGGAGGCGGTGAGCTGCTCGGCGGTGATCTTGCTCCAGCTCCGGCGGGGAGCCTGTTGCGGGTGGTGGTGGGTCGCAGTCTTTCTGAAGCTGAAGTGGACGCAGCTGTGGTCGGTCCAGTGGAGTCCGGTGGCGTGGCTGAAGGAGATGTGCTTGCTGGACGAGAAGACGGGGTCAAGCGTGTGGCCGGCGTAGTGGGTGGGCGTGTTCACCAGTTGCTTGAGTCCGAGGTTGGCGAGGTTGTCCAGCAGGGCGGTGGTGTTTCTGTCGTTGTTGTTCTCCAGGTGGAAGTTGAGGTCCCCTAGGAGGATGTAGTCGGCGGAGGGCATGGCGTGCGGGCTGATGAAGTCTGCGATGTCTTCGCTGAATAGTGTGCGTGGTCCCGGGGTCTGTAGATGAGGGTGCCTCGGAGGGTGGTCTTGGGGTCCGTGTGTATCTGGAAGTGTAGGTGTTCGGCGGCGGTGAAGGTCTCGTCGGAGTTAGTCGAGATGCGGATGGTGTTCTTGTGTACGATGGCGATGCCTCCTCCCGTCTGGTTGACGCGGTCCTTCCGGGTGATCTTGTATCCATCCGGGATGGCTATGGCGATGTCAGGCGCTGAGGAGGCGTTCATCCAGGTTTCGGTGAGGAAGGCGATGTCCGGTGCTGTTGCGTCGAGCAGGTCCCAGAGTTCCACGGCGTGCCTGTGGACGGAGCGGGTGTTCAGCAGGATGCATTTCAGGTGGTTGCTGCTGTTGCTCGACTTGGCGGAGGTGGTGCACGTCAGGGGGCAGGTGAACCGGCAGGTTTGGCAGGTGAAGGGTCCGTGGGTGCGTCTCGGTGATAACACCACAAGTAGAAGATTGTACCACTTGGGGTACAGTTTTTGCTGCAATTTATACCAGGACTCATGGTATTCCTTCATTAGCGGTGATACCGGATGTATTAAGACAAATACAAAACGAGTACGGAGCAGAACCTGCTCTGAACTTAGGGATGAAGTTACTAAATAACTATGACCAGGTATCAGCCATAATACTAGCTAATATTAAAGGAGAGGCAGCTTCAGTGGCAATCCGCCAACGCCTAAGGGAGTACAGTCCGTTGGATCAACAACACGAACTGCCCAAAATAATTGAAACTGCATATGCAGAATTAGGCAGAGACAGTTTGGGTGGGAAAGCATTAAAACCCCAACTAATGGGCAGTCCTGAAAAGGACATTTCCAAGCAGACACCTGCTTCTTCTAAAAAGAAGTGGGATAATAAAAAACAACAAAACTTTAAAGGAAACAGATCTCAATCCCAAGGCAGATCTCCTCCACAGGAGCCCTCTGAAAAGAGGTACAACCTTAGGAATAGGGATAATATTAGGAAACCTGACAGGTATCAGGATACTGATACACGTTCCTCTCGCTCCTTTCAGGGCTCGATGAAAAACTCAGAGAGAGAAGGATGGTCAGAACACAAGGAAGAGCGTACAAAGTCCAGAGACAAGCAGCACGCTCAAGACTATACTTCCAAAAAAGAAGAAAAGCCAAAATCAAAACCTCAGTTTAAAAAGAAGAAAGTTGCAGGCCTGAAGATCAGACATGCCCAGAATTCTGAGGACACAACTTCTGAACGGGGAATGGGCTCTGACGATTCTAGACAATGCGGCAGAAGTAACAATAGCTCGCCAGAACCTGATGGAATTTCTGGTGACAGCGGACTTGAATGATTACATCTTGGTGGAAACACCAGATACAAGGGTGAGCGTCCCACATAAGTTACATGAAATAACACTCCAAATGGAGGAGGACAAGCCCAGAAAAGTTAAAGGTCTCTTTTGGAAAAACCTATCATCTGGTTATGACATCTTATTAGCTGAACAAGATTGGCCGCCAGCATTCGTTATGGAGTGCCCTGGGGGAGAAACGGTAATTTTTCCAGCATTCTCCGACCTCGGTCCCATACATCTTAAACATGCATATGCACGGGCGTGGGCAGTTGCCCTAGCTCCAGCATTGTACAAAAATCATGCCGGTTGGGATGAGGATTCAACCCACCACGTGATCCCGTTAAAAATTGCACCAAATGCACAGAGGCAATACCCAATAAAGCAAGACGCTAAAAAACAGGTCAGGGAGATCTTAGATCAACTTGAATACCAAGGGGTCATTGAAACATGTACCTCACCAATGAACAATCCTTTGTTTCCTGTCATGAAACCTGACAACTCATATCGTCTAGTTTTAGATTGCAGACATTTAAACACATGCACAAAGACATTCGCTGTCCAAAACGCACACCGTGCCGCGTTAATGAATAACATTGTGCGGAAAAAGTACAAAACTACACTTGATATCTCAAATGGATTTTTCTGCCAAAATATTGCACCTGAAAGCAGGTATTTGACCGCATTCTCAGCGCTGGGGTCACAGCGACAATTTTGTCGCCTCCCCCAGGGGTATAAGAACAGCCCGGGGGTATTCTCAACAAGAGTAACCGAGTTACTCCAAAATTTTCATGAAGAAGCATTGTCCTATGTGGATGATATTTATCTGACGGATGATGACTTAAAAAGGCACTTGACCAGGGTGAGCACCATTATTATAGGATTCGCCTTTGAGGGCTACAAATTTAATTTTAAGAAATCTAAAATAGCCCACCTCAATGTCCTGTTTTTAGGATATGAGCTTTCAAGTGAAGGGAAGAGCCTGGCAGCTAACTTTTTAGAAAAGTGTGCGCTGCTTCAACCACCAAAATCATTAAAAAATCTACAATCAATACTGGGATTCCTAAATTTCGTCAGAACATACATTTTGGATTATGCAGAAAAAGTAAAACCTTTCTACGACTTAATAAAACCTGACTTTTCAGTTAGACAATGGACACAGGAACACACAAACATCATACGTTCACTACAAGAAGATATGATAGCTTCCAAACACTTACAGACACGCGTAAATGTACGCAACTTAGTGATCCGTGTAATAGCAGGTCAATGCCGGTCCACTTACTTAACCTTCAATGAAGGCGAAACAGTACCAATTGCTTACAAATCACACCTGTACACAAGCGCAGAAATGCTTTTCACTTCAACAGAAAAAATCCTGCCCGCAGTTCAGACCGCTGTAGCAAGAGAAAGAGCACTGGCTCAGGGGAAACGCATAATCGTTGTCACTCCTGTACCAGCCTTAGAGGCTATTACAAAGGCTAGCATTCCAAACGCAAAAGCCTTACATCCGAGAAGGATACAATGGTCTAATTCTCTTACTGCAACGGACGTTGAATACAGATTTGACCCAAGTCTAAAAACACAAGCATTTCTGCAATACGAACAAGAATATCCTGTACCTAATGAAATCTTGCTTCTAGATCAGTATGAATATATTATTTACATTGACGGATCTGCTCAACCGGCCATAGGGAGTAAGCAACAATACAGCGCAGCATGTGCTATCGTTAAAGGTCGCATGCGGGATGGAAAGTTCCGTCCGAGTTGCACCAAAACGCAATCTCTGGGAGACTGCACGGCTCAGTTGGCAGAATTAAAAGCACTGATACTGGCACTTGTAAATGCGAATCACAAATTCCCCACACTAATTGTGTGTGATTCTTTTTACTGTGTGCAGTCATACAATGAATATTTACATCATTGGGAACAAAACGGGTTCAAAGATGCAAAAGGTTGCACAATTAAGCATAAAATGCAATGGGAACAGGTAGTTGAGTTGAAAAACGACCTACCACGGGCTCACGTGATTCATACGCTGAGTCATCAACATGATGGCGTTCATGTTGAAGGGAATTCATTGGCTGATGAAGCCGCGAAGGGGGCTGTACGCACAGCTTCCTTAGCTGCAATCACTCGTTCAAAAACGAGGATAGACAGTGAGATTATGGTGGCTGTCATTGCTTCGCGCAAAGGCAGCTCAGCAGTACCAAGGAAATTTCCACTCAAGTACTCCTACAAGTTAGATGCAAACAACATTCCATATGCTCAGATTCCTGGAGTGGGGGATAGAGTAATACCAAATATGGATCGTAGGCAAGGTTTAATTATTGCTGCACCTTAGGGTTTGGGCTCTGCACACACAGGCGTTACAGCGACTATTTCATGGTTGAAACAGCGCTATTGGTGGCCAGGTCTGACAAAACAAACTAAAGACTATGTCTTGAAATGTGACATCTGCCAACAGATGAAAGGCTCCACCATAACACGCCCGGCACAGACACCGTTACTAAAATCTGACAAACCTCTCGCATGTGTGTATCTGGACCACTACGGCCCCTTACAATCTGATGGGGTTTACAAGTATATCATGGTTGCAGTGGATTCATGCTCAAGATTCCTATGGGTTTGGCCTCAGCGCTCGGCTGACGCTCGAGCTGTTATCAAAGATTTGCGAGTCTTTATAGGGACATAAGCAGTTGGCACGTTACATTCTGACCGTGGCCCGGCGTTTAGCTCTCGGGCTTACAAAGAGGCCATGGAAGGTATGGGCGTAGCATTGCGGTACTCCTCTCCGTACCATCCTGAGGGAAATTCGGTTGTGGAGAGGAAGAACCGGGACTTAAAGCAATCTTTAACAGCTAGGGTATTAGGCAAGGGCGGTAGTTGGGTCAATCACCTATATGGGGTACAACGGGCACTCAATAACCAGCCAAGAAGTTATCTAGGGGGTGTCACTCCATATGAGGTCCTATTTGGCACGAGAATGTGGGTACCTGATCTTGATTGTGAAGGCACAGTGGCGGATGAAAAACCATTTGATATCCATGATCGGTTGGCTGTTTTACAGGATCGCAATGAATCCAGGACACAACAAAGTAAAGTGCTCCAGAAACAGACCGTCACTGGGGAAGTCAAGGCAGTTATGGCAAGACCTATCTGGATCCCAAAAGTGGGGATCTGGTCAGGGAGAAAATAGCGGACCATCATACAGAAAGCCTGTACTTGTCCTAGCAGTTCAAGGAACAAGAACAGTACTTTTGCCGCCTCTTGCCAGAAAAAAGGAGAAACGATTTGTCTCTATCGACTTAATCAAACCACACTATCAATCAATCAATCAGGGGTTTGTTAAAGCGCGACTACTCACCCGTAAGGGTCTCAAGGCGCTAGGGGTGGGGGGGTGTGCAGGTTCTATTCCATCAAGGAGGGGGTCTGTCGAAGAGCCAGGTTTTGAGGTTTCTTGCGAAGATGGGGAGCGATGTTGTGGCCAATACTGAACAGTAGGCCTCGTGGACTCCACAGTTGCAGACGCCCTCCTCTAGCTACAACACAAGAAGTTCCAACAGAAAGACTCATCACGTTTGAAGAGCCTCCTGTGTGGAATGAAGGACTATGCAACAATGCTATGGAACTCGTTCCCCTTGAACCCGAAGTTCGACTTCAAAATGAAGCTCAAAATGACAAACAAGTTGCAATTAGACCAAATACAGACGTCTACGTCAACATGCCTCGACGAGAGCAAAATGCGATTTCAACAAATCCCGATGCAATTCCTACAATTGATCGAACTGCTTCTGGCTACTTCATGAACATTGATACGTTTCTTTGGATCCAAGCGAACCGGAAACAACGCCAGCCCAAAAATCACGCAAACAGCAAGCTAAAGACTTTCTGAACTTTCTCAAACAGACTTACCTGGTATCGCCTTGGTTAGAACTTTGGGTAATTACTGGGATTCTATTTTTTCTTTTCTGGCTAGGCTTAGTTATAACTTTTAGCATGCTTATTAATGGGCGATACCTTCAACAAAGCTCTACAACCCAAAAAGTTAATTTGATTTTAAAACCGCATCAATCATCTCATCGTGAACAAAGAGACTTGTCATCAGTGAACATCACAGCAGTTCCTATACCGGACAGTATAGTTTGGCCAAAGTTGATTTTGATATATTCGGTCCGACTGAACTTTTAAAACTTTCTCATGTATTTAAAATTTCATTAAGTGATATCATTACCTCCAGTACATTTTCTGATGATTGGGATTCTGAAACTGTTAATAACATGTTGTCTGATTTAGAAAAAACTGCTGCATTTCCTAACGCTGAAATGTTAGAAGGTAATTCAGACTATGACACGTTTTACTGTTACCAACATTATGGTCATCATTTGTTGCACCAATCTATTTCACCTAGAAATGTTTTTGAGTACCACCAGTGGGAACATTGCCCTACACCACCAAACATCAGTGGGAACATTGCCCTACACCACCAAAAAGTAGTTCGCAAACATTTGCACAGAAATTTTCATATTTTTCAGGGTTTAACACCACTGACCCGACCTCATATTATTATAAGGTTACACCGACATCGGCACTGAAAATTATGTTGACAAACACCAAACAGATTTACTCTGCTTCCTTTATTGCCCAATTGTCTGAACAGGGTTTTGACCTATGGAAGGACACGATAGACTTAAAATCAGTCTGGGGTTCTAGAGACTGGCAAGTCCAGGGAACAGAAGCGCTATTTAGAGCATGCCTCATTCCACAGCAGATGATATTTCTAAATGACACTGTGCAACAGACATCCTGTCTTGGACTAGCCAAGAACAAGGACCTGAACACACCTCGGTTTCCAACACCATCACAGATGGAGTGGTGGCAAAATTCAACATCACAAGAAGGGGCAACAGTAGATGACATTTTACAGTACAATAGATCAGACCCTAATTGGAAAAAATGGGTGGTTTGACCCTTAGACACGAACAGAAAAGACCCCAGAAAAAGTTCTGGGGTCTAACCGAAGGGTTCAATATCCATAGGCAAGACCCACGCTATGTACAAAGAGAACACCCAGGGGTAGTGACATCCGACAGTGTTGGGAAGTTGTGCCTTGATTGGCTAGAGACCTCAACACTCACAGAAGTGAAACAACACTTATTCTTACTCACACAAGACATGGATCTTAGGGATTTTTTATTAGGTCCCAGGAAATCCCGTCAGAAACGTTTCATATATGCTGGCATTTATGCTGCCTACAATGAAAATTGGAAAATATCTCAACAAGAGGCCGCAGAGAGAATACGGGAAATAGACCGTATTAACTTAGAGAAGGCATTCGCGGTAGTGGATAATGGGTTAACAACTTTGACCTCCAGGATATATTCCTTAGGCAGCATTGTATCTTCTGCGATAGACATACTGGAACAGGATTTAGCCATATTACAACCTGGGCAATCTCAGTTACGTTCTATTATGTTATTAAGCTGGACGTTGCAATCTTTGCGTGCAGGCTATGTGCCTTGGCGTTTTATCAACAGTACGTCTCTGTTTTCTGAATACAATCTAACAGATAAACAGATGGAAATTGCACAAAGGGGAGCAAAATATACAATGCTGCGTATTGAAAAACTGGATAAGTTACCATTTACGGTAGCGGAATCCCCGTCCACTGAGTGGCTCATCCATGGCCACATAACTCTACCGGTCACTACTTTACAGTTTCAATATTGCCTTGAGCAAAGGCAGGCAGGCAAATATGAGAGGATGGGTAAGGAATACATTAAGGAATCGTGGGAGTTACCATACAGATTTCGATGCCGGAGTGGGGATCCAGAAGTGTTTCTAAGCAGTACAAACTGCAAAAGCGCTTAAGCGGTTCTCTCATGTGCCAGAACATTTCACTGCACGGAGCTTGCAATGGTTCAATAGCAAACTTGTCCTGCCACATGAAAGGGACTCCAGCAGCCGTGATTACACCAGTATTCGAGCTGCTCTCGAATGGGAGTTACTTGATGCTGAACGATCAAGGTTGCTGTGGGATGCTTCCGGGCATTGCCTATCTGGTAACTGTGAACTCCAGGGTTACTTGCTGTATGCAAGTATTGTTTCCCCCAACAAGTACAGTCAGGGAGGCGCCGTTATGGCCTTCGTTGAATGTTTCCTTTATACAGTTTGATACTTTGAGCAGACTGAAAGCCATGCTTTTACAGCAAACCGTACCCTTAACCTCCGCTCGAGAGACCTTTGATCTTCAAATCGCAAGGACCTCGACTGAGATACAGGCACTCATACGTACAAACTGCCCCATTCATTTCGCAGAAATGGTGGGTCGTATCTTCAATATGTCTGATACGAGTGGTATTGTACACCTATTTAAGACCATAGGGTCAGGATTCCTAAGCACCTTTCAGACGATCCTCGGAGTTATTCCAAACTTTATACACTCCATATTGGGAAGCGTTTTGGAGGTCTTCCGCTGATCCTGCTTTCTATCGCAGGAATCCTGATTGTCATTTTTCTGCTCCGCAATGGACGGCCCTATCACCAACGAGATGGCAAAAGCACTCTTGGAGCGCAAATACTGTGAGCGCATGGTACAGCATCTGGGCACACCTCACCTACGGGAGCTGAGCGCCTCTTGGTTCCTATCGTTTAGACCAGTCTGGATGGACTGCATCTTACCTGTTCTTCGATGCCTGTTTTGCGGTGAAGAATACGTGTTGGATCTCTGTCTGACACTTGCATCGGACACGCCTGCGGACTTGAATACCAGGCTGGAACCCCTGAGGGCCCACGCTCAGCAATGTCCCCAGCATATTCCCATCTTGATGGCTGCATTCCTCGAGAACCCGCAGGTGCCTTTTACAACTGGGTTGAGCATCAGCTCCCCCACTAGCAGTCAGGTATCGACTACAGCACCAGCTGCCTCTACACCAGCTATTGGCAGCTCTGAATATCATCTGTGCTCCATTGACGTACTCTGCGAAGTGTTACAAGGACTGTCCCCTGCAGCGGCAGGCAACGACGATGTTGCGTCTCCCAGCCAGGACACTTAATCTATAATTGGCTCATCGTGTGCTGGGAAAGAATTTAGGGGGATATTACCAAGGATTTGCGATAATTATCGCAAAGTGCGCTTAGCGCTGTTTTTTTTATCGCCGGCTATCGCTGGATTTCATCGCGGAGATAACGCGTTATTATCAACGCTTATCTCCAAGGCGATAAAAAATCCAGCGATAGCGGCGAAACCCAGCAATAGCGCGAGAAATCCAGCGATTAATTCACTGCGCTAATGAAAAGCTCGCTAATAGGCAGGTGAGGACTTAACCTTACAATCCACCTCCCATTGACTAGTATGGTTAAGTCAGGTTTTTAGCAGGTGTTAAATTCCAGCGATAATCGCGGTTAGCGCGAATTTTTATCGCTTCGCGGGCATTGGTAATAGGGGAAGTTGTGTTTGCGACTGTTTGCAGTCGCTTTTAGTTGGGAACGCCTACTTTGCATGTCATTAGCGATAAATATCGCTGACATGTAAAGCGGCACCAAAACGGTCGCTTTCGCCATGAAACTGTCGCTAACAGCTGTTAGCGACAGCTTGCTAATAGGGCGATAGAAATATCGCCGCTTTAGCGGCAAAAAGTGCCGCTAAAGCGGCGATAACGCCCTTGCTAATATGCCCCTTCGTTTTTTTTCTTTCCCCAAAACTCGACTCAAATTTTAACATTTCCTTTAAATTGACACTTTCGCTGAAAAATGCATGGCCTTCTGACGCTTGTAGTGGTTCAACTTATATAAATGAACTCGATTAGGACTTCAGCTTAAGTGACAATTCCAGAAACTGATTTTCGAAATAAAAACTTTTATTTTCTCCCCTCTTAAACTGTTTTTAAAATGATTTTAAGACTAAGTTTTTACAAAGCTCACTGATAGTTTTATGCGCTACTACCTAGTATAGAGAATAGTTCGCTAGCATTTTTATCATTGTTGACTGTTCGGAAGAGGAGTGGGGGTTATGTTTCATATAGGTACCCTAATATAGGCCCGGGAAATATCATACACCGTCACCTACATTATCCCCCTTATACTACACAGTAACCAGCCTTTAGGATTGAACCTTTACCTAGTTCTAGTCCTGGGTGCAGAAGGAGGGTTTTTCCTAAACAATAGAGTCCTATAACTCTATCAATAGACTCACACAGTATGAATGAATATTCATAAGGGTTCTTGGAAACCAGACAGGGGCTACACCACCTACCCCACCATATCTACGTACAAGGTTCATCCCATACGTCATCCTAAAATCCAACAATGGCTAATACATGAGACAAGGGACAAAGAAACCCTAGATACTTTTTGTATAAATACAGCACATCTTGCTAGGGTTGGTAGAGGGAACCGAGACTTCCAGGCCGACACTCTGACCAGAGACGCTGAGGCTCATGCATGCAGACGCTCCAGCTGACAGTGGTCTAACACATCCCTCGCGGGTGTCCAACTCGAGACCAGGACGGGCTCCTACATTCTCACACTTCAGGTAATGGGGTTCGACTAACTCCTAGAGGGATTCTTGGCTTCACACCTAATCACATGCTAGGTACACTTAGGTACATCTAGATAGGCATCGTAGGAGTACGAGCTTTCTTTTATCATGCATTTTATATCCATGTATGCATTTATGATTATTGCAAAATGGTAGAACTGTACTATCCATTTATATTCACTATACTGCTAATCATATATATCTGCTACTGTCTAACGATTATTGCAGCACATCTATTTTACACTAGAAGAACAACTGTGCAATAAATACTTATTGTAACACGCCCAACTGTTTCTTCTGTGTAACTCTCTGAGACCGAATAAGTGAGCACGAGTGACTGAGCTAAAAGTAGTATATTGTTTCCACGATCCTGAGGGATCAGGGTTGTCATGTTCTAAGGTTGCCAGAAACTATTCTCTCCCCGATAAGAGGAGACACTAGTGGCACTGTGAGCTAGCTAATGCAAACAGGCTAACATTTGTCGGTGGGGGTGCTCAGAGTCAGTCTGCCACCAAACCCACAGTTTATGCTATCCGAACGCGCAGGTCCTGTATGGGTAATATAGGAACTACACAACACTTCATTGGGTAAGAGAAAGAGAGAGAGTTAAGAAATAAAACAAAGAGTATAGAAGAAGCAAAGAAGTAGGAAGCATTAATGATATGTAATTTAATTGCAGTTCACATGAGAAGTGTTAACACCAGAAGAAGCAACTGAAGGTGTTTTCGAGTGGAAGTAGAGGCGAACCCCAGAAGCAAGGCAGTCTCTTCTTTTTTCCCCTTTCCCCCAACGGGGTTCACGCGAGTACTTGTTACCGGAGGGCGTGTGTGGAGGTCTGTGGGGGGAATTCGGAACACACGACATTCTGCTCCTGTGAGTGCTTGGAAAGCTAGTGAGTATACAAGTTGGGCTTTGACAGGTGCGAGATGCGACCTGATCTCCACGGAGTTCGTTGGTCGGAATCGGAGCTGAGCCCTCACATGAACTGCCTGAAGCGTTTGGCTGGCTCGTTCGCGATAAAGAGTGTCTACCCCTTGAAGATGTACTGCTGCATCCTACTAAGGATTGACAACATCTCAGCAGTGCGGAATGTCAACAAACTTGGGAGAACCAAATCTTGGCTTCTAGTGGTAATTGCCAGAGACTTTTAGCACTTTTGTCTCCAACACCGGAGTTCGTTCATGGCAGAATACCTCCCAGGCCAACGGAATACGATTGTGGACTGGCAATCTCAACACCTCGGTGATTCCAGTGATTTGAGCCTTCACCTGAAGATCTTCGTCGCTGTCAATCACCTTTGGGTCCCATGCAAGGTGGATCTGTTCACCTCTTGGCTCAATTGCCAGATCCTGATCTTCTTCAGCTGGCATCCGGATCAGGAAGCCCAAGCTACGGATCCCTTTCTCCAAGACTGGTCTCCCTTCCTGGGTAATGCGTTTCGCCCGTTCATGATGATGCCCAGAGTTTTTTCCCAGATGAGGCGTACAAAAACCAAGATAATTATGGGGGCTCTGTTTTTAAAGGCGCAACCCTGGATCCCTGTTCTACTGGAGTTGACTTGTTGCCACCTGATGGTGATTCCGTTTAGTTGGAACCTGTTGTTGGACCCAGCAGGACAGCCTCATCTATTAATTCTCATGGTACATCTCTCGCTAGTGGCATGGAGGGTTTCCGGGAGAGATGGAGTTTGCCAGGCATTTTGCAGAACGCTGCAGCCTACATCAGGCAAGCATGGTCCTCTAGTACCCATAAACTTTATGCCCCAGCCTGGCAGCATTGGTGTGGTTGGTGAGGTGAACGGGTGCAGATCCCATTGGGGCTGATTGTTGCCTAGTGATAGATTTTTTTGTCCTCCTTGCTATCCTCATGTATGGCTTACAGATCGGTTAATAACTTCAGATCTGCAATCTCTGCGGGTCACCTCCCTGTAGATGGTAAGCCGGTTGGCAAACACCCTGTGGTTTGCATGCTCATGCGGGGTATCAGGATGTCCAATCCCCCCGAACCTAGATATTCTGTGTTGTGGGATGTGCATATTGTCCTTATCTTCCTGGAACATTGGCCTGATAATATATATTTATCCCGTAAACAATTATCAGGTAGACTGGCAATGTTGACATGATTGATTGTAAAAGGGTTTCAGATGTGCGAGCCCTTGATCTCTCGGGTAGCGTTTTCTCTCCTGAAGGTGCATCCTTTTCCATTACCAGGCGAACAAAATCAAATTCCAGAATGGTTTCTTATCTGGCGTTCCCTAGTAATGCTAAGCTTTGCGTAGTACAATGCTTGAAAGTGTATGAGATGAGTGTAGTGTCCTACGAGTTTTATGACAGAACCATTTTTGGCGCCTAACGGACTTCATAGAGTAGTGACGTAGGTGTCAGAGTGGAATGCAACAAAAGCTTGTTTTAGAATGTTGAGTTCGCAGTTACACGCAGACGAATAAAGATATGTAATATTAAGCTCCATGTGTGGAGTAGTCATTGGCGGGTACCCAGGCTGGGGAGGATGCTACAACTGGTGACGAGATAGGGGATAATTAACTCAAAGAATGACCATGCTCTCCCAGAGAGTTTGCCGTGGTCCAAGCAAACTGCTTGTGCGTACCACGCGTGTCGCTGTTGAAGTACGGAATCGACGCTTCATGCATGTGGAGTCAAAGCGCAACTCCAGCCGCTGTAAAGCAGGTGAAAACAATGGAAGAGTTGCAAAGAATCTACAGCACGTTAATGGCCAACAACCTGCTGGTCAGGCCATACATAAAGGTACCATACTGCCACACAAGATAAAGTTGTACATTATACGGAGTGTTAACGCTGAACTAACACTGCAAACAGAAGCGCTACAAGGTGGAAATCAACCAAGTGTCAGAAAATGCAAATTGGCATTTAGAAAAGAAGAAATAAATGACTTACTGAATACACTAAAGAGAGTCATCGTACCATAGCACTTGGTGAAGTTGGCTCAAGGAGAAATGCTCTGGTTTGTGCTTATGGAGCCTTCCATACCCGAAGTGGTTCATTCACAAAGTTGCTGAGTGGGGTCTGAACAACATCACAGGTCTTCGAAGAATAAAGAGCCGAGAGCGACTCTTGGAATAGTGACATTTTTCAGATGGCAGCGAAGAAAGTCACGTTTCAAGCTATCATTAAAGATGATTCAGAGGCCAGCCCCTCACAAGGTCTCACAGATGAGTTGCCTAAACCATGTCAAAGTGATCCACCAGTGGTCAGTAAGTTTCCCACTGCTCTACAACGCTGCTGCGTTCCTAAAACCACCACCACCTTTCAATACTGCCAAAAAGCAAAATATTTGTGATAGATGGACTGCTTGGATAGAGACATTTGATGATTTCATTGATGCACTTGAAGAGATTGTTAACAAAAAGATTATCAAATACCTAAAAAATCTTGCTGGTGATGGTGTGAAAGAAGTCATAAGGAAAATGCTGTGAACTGATGAAGAAATCACATACTGGCAGATTAAAGAAATGTTGAATCTCAAATTCAATCAAATACCAGACGTTGATTACAAAAGATACATTTTCAGTCAAGAACGCCAAAAAGTTGGTGAAACCATTGATGAATTTGTGGAGAGACTCAATACACTCATCAAACACTAAGTTCAATTAATTTAATGATGAAGAAGGTATGCATCTTAGAGTTATTGATGGATGCTTGTCATATTCATTCAGACGATGAATGTTTAGAGAAACTCTTAGGGCCATATTATCAAGAACGGCGATAACATTATCGCCGCTTTAGCGTCAGGAAACTGCCGCTAAAGTGGCGATAAGGGGCTTGATAATATGCCCTATAGAATTCAATAGAAGCCCAGGTTCTGGTGTGAAGGACATCAAACCTGGGCTTCTATTGGAATTCTATAGGGCATATTATCAAGCCCATTATTGCCGTTGTAGCGGCAGTTTTCTGCCGCTAAAGCGGCGATAATTTTAACGCTGTTCTTGATAAAAAGCCAAAAAAGCGGAGATAATATTATCGCCCTATTAACAAGGCGGCGCTAACATGCATTAGCGCATGTTAGCAGCCGTTTTCCCCACGCCTCGCCTTGCATCGCTAATGAGATGCAAAGTAGGCGTTCCTTTACAAAACAACATGAAAAAGATCGCTAACTGTACTTCGCGGTATTTACAAGCCGGCCCAGAACACCCATAGCGATATTAAAAGCCGTGCTAACCCCGGTTATCGCCGGAAGCTAACGTCTGCTAAATTTCAGACTTAGCTATATGTATAAAGGGAGGTGGATCGTCAGGCTAAGTCCACCATGGCCTATCAACAAGGACTTCCCTATCGCTGCAGTGTTATCGCTGGATTTCCAGCGATATACCCGCATTTCGCCGCTATCACTGGATTAATTATCGCCTCGGAGATAAGCGTTGTTAATAACGCACTAACCGGGCGATAACATCCAGCAATAGCCGGCGATAAATGGAAACGCGCTATGCGCGCTTTGCGATATTCATCGCCATCTGTTGATAATATGCCCCTCAGTTTTGGTGTGTCATCGGCTGCAGAACTTTTACAAGACGTCATTCAACATGTCATACAGCCTGTTGTGAATGCATTCAATTATAGCGATGACATATTGATTTTCTGAGCTACACAGAAGGAGCATTATAAAGCTCTCACACAAGTATGCATTTACTTACTTATACAGTTTTGACTTTGAATGCAGACAAGTGTGAGTTCCACAAGACAAAGTAAAAGTTCTTTGGCCACATTTTTTCAGATGGGTATGACACCTGATCCTGCAAAAGTAACAAGTCCTGTCAAATGCTGATCCCCCACAAGATGTGTAGGAGGCTAGCTTAGTATATAGTGCACACTTATTTAAGTAAAGCACCTGGCACTAATCCAGACAACCCTTATGGTGATTTTAGTGGTCTTAGACAACCATAGAAAGTTCTCTTAGTGGTAGCTGTGGAGAGCAGCCTTCAGGCTTAGTTCAGAAGGAGTGTAAAGCAGCTTGTTTTAGCAGTACTAATCATATAGTGTAGGTTAAGTGAAAAAGAACCACACAGTGTAGTTATAAAAATATGTATTTATTATAAACACTCACTAACACATTGCAGTATCTCCTCCCAGGAGATATAATCACAATACACACAATACTTCAGTAATAGAACACGTAAGTAGCACAAATACACAGTGGTCTCCAGGGGGAGACCAAACCGTATACTAATAAAGTGGAATGCGAACCACGACCTAAGTCGAGACTGGACCCAGAAGACGTAGAAGAGCTGGGGACCCAAGGAACCATCCAAGGTAAGTACCCAGAAACCCCACGGAGGCCGTGTGCAGTGTGGGGATATGACCGCTTGCTCAATACGAGTCAATGGGTAAGTCACAGTTGCAGTTTTTAAGAAGAAGGACCCTTCCCAGAGGACCCTGAAGAAACTCTGTGGAAGATGGAAGGTTGGAGAGTCACCCCACCCGTGGATACCCCTGGAACCAGGATACCTACCCCAGGGAAGCCGGGTGCATCGATGCGAAGTGACGTCAGAAACTGCTTAGACCACAATGGAGGACTTCAGTGAAGTTTCCACTGGCGAAGAAGGTGAAAGAGTCCGGTGGAACCGAAAGGTGGATTCAGGAACAGAAGTACCTGCAAGCAGAGGGGACAGAGTCTATACCACTCAGGATTGACCAGGAGGCATGGAAGACGAATGCCCACCGATGTCGGAAGATGCAGGAGAGTTGACGGTGACCTTGGCGCTGTAGCTGTGTGGACCAGGCAATGCTTTGGAAGAAAAGGAGCCATTCACAAGCTGTCCCACGTCGGATGTCAAGAGCCAGGGGGTCTGTGTCCGGCGGCAGCACCAACAAGCCTTGGTAGCGGCAACAAACATGGCAGACGAAAAAGGTGCAGTGTCGGGACCAGCAAGGTCCAAGGGACTCACCGCAAGCAGGTACGTCCGAGTAGGCACCAAGCAAACAGAGGAGTCCACTGGGGCCAAAGAAGACCCTCAAGAGGACCCACAGTCTGGAGACACAGGAGTCACAAGAGGACCTCTAGCAGCTCACCAATGATGCAGGCCCACGGTGCAGAGGATGTGGTGAGGACAAAGATCTTGGTAGCAAGAGATGCTGGAGGTTGGAGCTTCTTGGAGCCCAAAGATCTCTGGTGAAGATAGTCAACAAGCCTTGGCAACTGCAAGTCGATGCTGTGCACAGGGGTACTACTCTAGCAGTTCCGATGAGGGATACTGGCTTTAAACTTGCTGTGAAGACAGTGCAGGCCTCAAGGGAGTTGCAGAACCACCACCTGTGTTGCTGAACCTTTCAGAGTACATGGGAGCTCAGGAACAGCAGACCAGTCAGCTTCATTGCGGTGCCTGCAGATGCAGGGAAGTGACTTCTTCACTACAAGGGGGATTCCTTCGAGTGTCTTGGATGTCCACAGGCCTGGTGAAGAACCTGTATGGAGCATAGGCACAAACGACGCAGAAGACTGGCAGGATGATGAGACCAGGAGCAGCAGGAGTCTTCCCACTTGCAGTCTCGGTTCCCAAAGCGAAGGCGAACAAAGTCCAAAGTGCCCAGACGGTTGAAGATGAAGTGGTTTCGAATCTGAATCTTGACCCACGACGAATCTGAAGAGCCACCCACAGGTAAGCCCTTAAGTACCCTAAGGAAAGGGTTGGGACGATTCAGGGGCCACTCCCAGATGAAGGGCTGGACAGTGGGGAAGATATTCCCATGTCCTTTGTCCAGTTTCGCGCCAGAGTGGGAACCAATGGCTCCCTGAACTAGTTCCTACTGGAGTATGCAAGGAGGGCACCAAATGTGCCCTTCAAAGCAGTCTAGTGGCACTGGCAAGCATCCCCACCCTGGCCCAATACACTAAGTCCTGTCTGGGAGGTGGTCACACCTCCCTGTGACAGGAAACCTATTGTCCTACCTTCCCCTGCTCGAGCCTGGCTCAGCAGCAGGAGTGCAGAACCGTGTCTCTGGTCGTCAGCAGCCATAGCTTGCTGTCCGGGTCTGGAAGACTGGTACCGGGAGCATTGAGGGCTTCCCGTAGGAGCCCCACAGTGCATAGAATCATGGGGTATGATTCCGACATATTTGATACCAAACATGCCAGGGTTCGTTACAGCCAGTTTAGAGTTAGCCATCGCGTAATGACGCATGGCCACTATATATATTGTAATGGCTGATGCACTTACAATGTCTGGAATTGTAGGGGTGTCCTGTCCATGCAGGGGCACCCTCACACTTATAACCAAGCACCCTGCCTTCAGGATTGAAAGGCCTGCATTTAGGGGTGACTTATAGGTTTTAAGTATAGTGACCTCAGATATAAGAAAACGTATATCTGTTGCAAATGGTGCTAGCACCAGCTTACACAGGCTGCAATGGCAGGCCTGTAGTCCCAATTTGAGTGGTCTCCCATGGGTGGCATAATACATGCTTCAGCCCAGGGGGGACCCCTGGTGTACCTATGCCCTGGGTACCTTAGTACCATATACGAGGGACTTACAAGCGTACACCAGTAGCCAATCTGGGGGGTACCTAAGTACCCACCATTGTCCAATTTAGGGAGGAAGCACAGAGACTGGGGTCATGATTAGCAGGATCCTAGTCAGACTAGTCGGAAAAACATATTAACAACAGCAAAAAGTGGGTGTAACCATGAAAGCAGATCCTACTTAGCTACAAGATATTTCTATGATACGTTTGTTTATTGGCATGGTCAGTAACTGTTCTAGATACATACGAGACTTGCTACTATAAGTGCTCCATTATGAAAGTTAACGAACAAAAATGTTTCATTCAAGTAGTCACAAGAATGTTAGAGAAGTTTCAAGATAATCAAACACTTTTGGAACTGCTGCTGAAATGGCCTACTTCAATTCAAAGCTTCATACTGAGGTTGTTGAGGATGCTAGCTCAGTCGGATTAGGAGCTATCCTTGCACAGCACAGCGGACACCCAAATGCTCAAAGGCATATTGTGGCATATGCCAGTAGAAATTTGTCCCATACAAAGCGTGCTTTCTCCCAACCTGAGCAATAAAGTATTCCCGTGGTATGGGCTTGTGAACATTTCCATGTATTCCTGTAGAGAAACCCTTTTGCGCTGGTAACTGATCATCAAGCTTTACTGACTATCTTTGGCAATCCAAAAGCCAAGATGCCTCCTTGCATTGAACGGTGGGGACTATGATTACAAGAGTACAATTATATCATTGTGCATTGTCCAGGGAAGGATCAAAACCCTGCTGGCTACTTTTCCAGTGTGCCTATACCAGGTCATACAAAAAAGTTAAAGATGAGCTGTCTATAACTCAGGAAGGAGTTATACTCTGAGGGACGAGAATCCTAATTCCAGAGAGTCTGCGACAGAAAATAATTGAAGAAGCTCACGAAGGACATCATGATATTGTTGCAACCAAAAGAGTTCTCCGAGACTTAATTTGGTTTCCATATTTAGATGAGAGGGTGGAAAAGGAACTCAAGGCTTTCCTTCTATGCAACTGCTGTTCTACAAATAGTACTCAAAATATTTTTAAAATGTCAGAGCTCCCTAAGCATTCATGGGAGAGAATAACCATCGATTTCTTTGGTCCACTCGATAATGGACATCATCTGATGGTAATTGTGGACGAGTACTCCTGTTTTTCATTAATAGATCTCTCATCCACAAGTCACAAGCGAGTCATTGAGAGACTGGATGGCATCTTTGCAACATCGGGCATTCCAGCTATTTTGAAGTCTGATAATGGCTCGCCTCTTAACAGTCGAGAAATCAAGGATTTCCAGGACCATCTGAACACAAAGCATCAGAAAAGTACACATTTATGGCCGCAGGCCAACGGACTCGTTGAACGTTTTATGAGTACGCTAAAGAAAGCAGTGCAGCGTGCAACTCTTGAGAGGCTCACTTTAAATACTGTATTGAATTCCAACCCTCCAACGCCCCCCGCACCACCCGACTTCGCCACCGCCATCCCTGACGGATACAAGATCCAGAGGAAGGACCTCCCCAACCGCCCAGGAGGAGGACTCGCCATCGCACACAAGAGCTCCCTCCGACTCTTCACCTCCACCACGATCGACTCCTTCTCCACCACCAAACACCTTCACTTCCAGGTCCAGACCAGCCCTAGAACCACACTGCGTGGCACCCTCGTCTACAGACCCCCGGACCCTGCGCCACGTTCGCCACCGCCAACGCCGACCTCATCGCACCCCACGCCTTCGCCTCCATGGACTACATACTCGTCGGAGACCTGAACTTCCACCTCGGCGACCCCAGCTCCACCACCCTCCTGGACAACCTCATCAACATCAGACTGAAACAGTTCGACACCACGCCCACCCACACCCACAAGGCAGGACACACCGTCGACCCCATCTTCGCAGCAGGCAGCAAAATCCACTTCAGCCACACCACGCAACCCCCATGGATGGACCACCAGTGCGTACACTTCCACGTCGACAAACCCACGCCGCCCAAACCTGCACCGCGCCCTCCACGAAGGAACTGGAGCAAAGTCACAGAGGAGCAGCTCAACTCCACCCTCAACCACGACTCCCCCACCACCTCGACCGACGCCAACCTCGCAGCTGAAGAACTCCACAGATGGATCTCCAACTGCGCAGACTAACTCGCAGCCCTGACAGACAGTGCCCCAGGAAGGCCACCTGGTTCACCACCGACCTCCAGGAATCCAGACGCACCTGCAGGCGTCTCGAGAAGAACTGGAGAAACAACAAGACGACAGGAGACTGCACCACCTACAAGAACGCCATGACAAAATACCACCAAGACATCAGATCCACCAAAAGGGCCTTCATTCAAAACAAGATCCCTGCCAACTCCAGCAACTCCAAGGAACTCTTCAACGTCATCCAGGAATTCACCAAGCCTGCCAGCGAAACCAAGGACATCACCCCTCCCAGTCCCTCTGCAATAAGCTTGGAGCCTACTTCCATCTGAAAATCAAGAACCTCTACAACAACTTCAACGACCAGACACCCGACTCTGTAACCACTTCCTTCTCCAGCAACACCAACCAACCCACCATCTCCTCCTGGACCCCAGTCACCACCGAAGACACCACCTCGACCATGAGAGGCATCCACTCAGGGGCCCCCACGGACCCTGCTCACCACACATATCTTCCACAGAGCCGCCACCGTCATCGCTCCAGAACTACGACATACCATCAACGCCTTCTTCTAGACCTGAATCTTTCCAGATAACTGGAAACGCGCAGAAGTCAGACCCCTGCTCAAGAAGCCCTCAGCAGATCCTACGGACCTCAAGAACTACTGTCCATTCTCCCTCCTCTCCTTCGTGGGCAAAGTCACTGAGAAGACCGTCAATGCACTACTAACAAAATTAATCGAAGAAAACTCCATCCTCGAACCTTCCCAATCCAGATTCTGCAGCAACCACAGCACCGAGACCGCCCTACTCGCCGCCACAGACAACATCCTCACCCTCCTCGACCAAGGACACACCGCGGCCTCACTTTCAAGATACTCACTCACGCCTACAAATGCCTCCACAACACCAGACTCCAAAACCTCAATGAAAGAATCTCCTTCCACCGACCCAAGAGAAACCTTCGATCCTCCGACCTTGCCCTCGCCGAAACCCCGCACATCCGCAGAGCCAGAGCAGGTGGCAAAGCCTTCTCCTACACCGCGGCCAAGACCTGGAGCGAGCTTCCGATCGACATCAGACGCGCCCCTCCCTGAACATCTTCAGGAAGACACTCAAGGCCTGGCTCTCCGCATGAGCGGAGTTGCATACCCCCCCCCCCAGCGCCTTGAGACCCTCAAGGGGGAGTAGCGCACTTACAATTCCCCTGATTGATTGATTGAACCTACGAGCCTATCGTTCAACATCTCACTCTAACAAAGGTGAAAGTCCTGTGACTTTGATGTTCAGAAGAGCAATGACAACCAAGTTACCTCTATGGACCAACAAAAGAGAAGGAAATGAGAACACAACTCATACGAAGGATTTAGTAAACAAGCAGAAAATGAAAGCATATGCAGACAAGAGGCGATATGCAAAGAACATCAAGTTTAAGAGAGGCGATCTAGTAATCATCCGACAAATGCGAAGGAGGAAATCTGTTCCACCATATGATGCTGAAGCTTTCCACGTCATGTCCACCAAGGGACACATGGTGACTGCCCAGCGTCCTGGAAAGTCTGTTACCAAATACTCTTCTCACTTTTGGAATTTGATTCATCGCTCTTCTGATCGAAATGGTGAAGGAAAGACTGAACCTGAAAATTCAATGACTGCTATTACCTCTTCACCATCTTCGAAAATCTCTTACACTGAAGATGACAGCTCCCAGCTTCCAGTAACCAGATCAGGTTGAATAATTAAAGCACCAAGAAGCTTGATTAAAGAGATGTAATTGTATATATATATATATTCACTGAAAAAACCATAGGTTTCAGACACGTTATAGTTAGAAATTAGCATTTAAAAAACCTTTGAAATTCACTGAAAAAACCATAGGTTTTAGGGACAGTTATAGTTAGTTGGACATTTCACTCGTACAAAACCATAGAAATTCCCCCGTTATAGTTAGTTCAGCTAACTATAACTCGCGCCCCATAATGCACTGCTGATGACGTCACATATTACATCACTCATGACATGGTCAGTGACATCACTGATGACATCACTGATGACATCTCAAATGTCATCACTGATTTATTTATTTTTATTTATTTAAAGTTTTGTATAGCGCGAACGTGACCCAGGTGGGTATCAGAGCGCTTTACATATGTTTAGGTAGACAAAGGAAAGAAGCAAGGTGATAGAAATCATGGAAAGGGTGGGACAATATACAACGGGAGCAGGATGAAATTGGGGAGTGCAGAGGAGGCAGGATGGGTGAGAGCTACAAATAGGGCAATGTACATTAAAGAGCATCCCCGACAAAACGGTCACTTAGAGTCAATAAAAGACAACATCGGGTTCAGCGCCGTGTTCATTGGAAGAGTTTGTTCAGTAGTAGAGATTTAACTTCTCTTTTGAAGGCAAGAGAAGAGGGAATCAGTCTTGTTTCCACTGGAAGGGAGTTCCAGATTCTCGGGGCGATGCCAGAGAATGCACGATTGTAGGTTTTAAGCTTATTAAATTTCTTGGGCTTGAGCAGCAGTGTGCCGGTGCTCCTTGTGGACCTGGAGCCACCCGACAGTTCCAGCTTGTTTGTCAGGTAGAGTGGAGTGTTGAAGTGGAGTGCTCTATGGGTCATACATGCGATCTTCAGTTGTATTCTAGCTTCAAAAGGAAGCCAATTGAGCGATTTAAGGTCCGGTGAAATGTGACTGGACTTTTTAGAACCAGTGATGAGTCTAGTAGCAGCATTTAGAGATGCTCTGATAGGTGCTAAACTGAGTTTCGGCAGACCGCAAAGAGTCGCACTGCCATATTCAAGTCTGGAAATGACAAGTGCTTGCACCACCGATTTAAAGTCATCTTGGGGAAGGTAGGGTTTGAGTTTTCTTAGGATGCAGAGTTGAAAGTTCGCTCCTTTGGTCGATGATCTGATGTGAGCTTGCATGTTTAGGTTTTTGTCTAGCACAACTCCCAGTGATTTAGTGGAGTCAACGATATGAGGTGTGCAGTTGAGGGCGGACAGGTTACAAAGAAATTGCAGTGCAGTGGGGGTTTGCTTAGCGGGTGCAATGAGGAGGAATTCCGTCTTGAGGGCGTTTAATTTGAGATGGTTGGTGGTTAGCCAATTAAGGGTTTTGAGAAGGGTTCCGTTGAGAGATTTGATGTCCTCGGGGGAAGAGATTTTCATGTAGAGTTGGGTGTCGTCCGCATACATGTGATATTGGATGTTGGAGGCTTTAAGAATTACAGTTAGTGGTTCAAGGAAAAGGTTGAAGAGAGTGGGGAGAGTGAGGATCCTTGGGGGACACCAAGTGTACATGGACTCGGGTTGGAGAGAGACTGGTTGGATTTGATTCTTTGTGTTCTGTTGTTGAGGAAAGAGTCAAACCATTTAAGGACTGTGCCTGATAGCCCCATTCTGCGTTCAAGGAGGAGGAGTAGATTGTCATGTTTGACAGTGTCAAATGCCGATGAGAGATCGAGCAGAATTAAAAGGCAGGTTTCGTTTTGGTCAAGTAAAGTGAGAGCGTCGTCCACAATGTGAGTGATGGCCGTTTCGGTGCTGTGGCCACTGCGGAAACCCGATTGGAATAGGTCGAGAAGCTGGAATTGCTCAATGTGTTTGCGAAGTTGTTCATGAACACATTTCTCCAGAAGTTTCGCCAGGGTCGGTATGTTTGTGATTGGGCGGTAGTTGACATCACTGATGACATCATCCAGTGACTGTGTGTTTCTGTAAAGTTTAAATATGTTTAATATATATAGGGAAAGGCGTATTGAAGAATGAGTGGGTGTATAAGTGTCTGAATGGATGATTTAGTACGTGCGTGACTGACTCTACAAGGGAGTGATTAAACGTATCTTACTGAATGCATGGGTTAGTGACTAAACTGTGTGAATGTCTGTATCCGTCTGTTTGTTGGTGTGTAAGTGGATGCATGGATTTGCGAATAGCTACATGAGTGTCTATATGGGTTATTGATTGGTTCTCTGAGTATCTGTATGGCTGCCTGAGTGTTTGTGTGGGTGGGGTGTGTGTGACTCTGTACATAGATGTGTGAGTGGGTGATTCACTGGGTGCATGATTTCAAGAGTGCATCTGTGATGGACTGCTTGGGTGGGTGAGTGTGTGTATGGGTGTGTTAGTGAGTGAATGTATATCTCAGTGGTACATGTGCGAGTAACTACATATGTAAAAGGCAGTATATATGTGTGTTAGAGTATTTAAATGGCTATAAGTGAGAGTGTGTGATTGTGAGAGTGGCTGTATGGATGCGTGTGTGCTTGTATCAGTTATTGTATAAGAGCGTAAGAATGTGCTAGTATTTGTATGAGTAAGTGAGCTGGTGTGTGAATAACTGTATAGGTGAGTAAATGGGTGTGTGATTAATTTTTTGCATGACTGACTAGGTGTGTGAGTACCTCTATGGATGAGTGGCGGTGTGTGAGTGTTTATATAGGTGTATGAGTGCATATGATAGTCCTGTACTGAGTGACAGTAAGTATGAGTGACTGTACGGGTGAGTGAGTAGATGTGTGTGTGTAGACCTAAGAATCAGTGAGTGGGTATGTAGTTATTGGTATTGGAGTGTGTATGGTTTTGAGAATGGCAGTCTGTAATTTAGAGTGGGTGTATCAAAAGTTATATTAGGGTGTGAGAAGATGCCTGAAATTATCACATGGATGATGTCATCAGTGATGTCATCAGTGATGTCATTTGAGATGTCATCAGTGATGTCACTGACCATGTCATGAGTGATGTAATATGTGACATCATCAGCAGTGCATTGTGGGGCGCGAGTTATAGTTAGCTGAACTAACTATAACGGGGGAATTTCTATGGTTTTGTACGAGTGAAATGTCCAACTAACTATAACTGTCCCTAAAACCTATGGTTTTTTCAGTGAATTTCAAAGGTTTTTTAAATGCTAATTTCTAACTATAACGTGTCTGAAACCTATGGTTTTTTCAGTGAATTTCAAAGGTTTTTTAAATGCTAATTTCTAACTATAACGTGCCTGAAACCTATGATTTTTTAAGTGAATTTCAAAGGTTTTTTAAATGCTAGTTTCTAACTATGCCTACAGAGGTAGGACATGTGAAGAAAGAAGAAAAACGCACAGAAAGAAGCAAAAGAAATGCAGAAAGAAGCAACAGAAGTCCACAAAGACGAAGAAAAGTGCAGGAAGAAGCAAAAGATGTGCAGAAAGAACCAACAGAGGAGCAGAAAGAGGCCTTGTTGCAATATCATCCTGTGCCCACAACTTTTCAGACGGGTACTGGTGGTAACTGACTCTGACTAACCAGAGCCAGTGCTATGCTAAAAGACACTTAGAATACAGTGAAAACACCTACATACACTAGGGAACACTATGCGTTGGGGTACCCCTGTGATTAGCATGACCTCCTCTGTAAGTCCCTAGTACATAATAGGGAAGGGGGATTAAAACTACCTCTTAAAACGCGCTACAGGGCGCGTTTGCACAGTGGTGAAGGGCGGGGGCGCCTGAGGTGACATGTGTGCAAATGCGCCCCGTGGCGCGTTTTAAGTTGCGGGATTAAGTCCCCTTGAATCCTGAGGGTCCCTGGGGCCCAACTAGCCCCCCAGGTACCTACAGTTAGGACCACATAGCTGAGTTGCAGAGAGGCGTTCCGAGGCCACGCACCTTTTTTCACCTCTCTGCAACGCAACTCTGTTGTGCTTACTGAAGGTACCTGGTGGGCTAGTTGGCCCCCAGGGTCCCTCAGGATTCAAGGGGAATTAATTCCCCAACTTAAAACGCACCACAGGGCGTGTTTGCGCACTTGTCACCTGAGGCCCCGCCCCCTCCCTTCACCACTGTGCAAACGCACCCCGTGGCGCGTTTTAAGTTGGGGGATTAGGTCACCTTGAATCCTGAGGGTCCCTGGGGCCCAACTAGCCCACCAGGTACTTCCAGTAAGCACCACCGGACTGCGTTGCAACGCCTGTAACAAATTGTGCAGTTGTGTTTAGGTAGTCAAGGGGGTCGTGCTGGGGGTAGTGTTTTAGGGTTTAGGGTAGTGCAGTGGTGTTTGTGTAGTGTAGGGGGTCATGCTGGGGGTAGAATTAGGCTTTAGGGTAGTGCAGTGGTGTTTGGGTAGTGTAGGGAGTCATGCTGGGGGTAGTGTTTTAGGGTTTAGGGTAGTGCAGTGGTGTTTGGGTAGTGTAGGGGGTCGTGCTGGGGGTAGTGTTTTAGGGTTTATGGTAGTGCAGTGGTGTTTGGGTAGTGTAGGGGGTCGTGCTGGGGGTAGTGGTGTAGGGTTTAGGGTAGTGCAGTGGTGTTTGGGTAGTGTAGGGGGTACTGCTGGGGGTAGTGTTTTAGGGTTTAGGGTAGTGCAATGGTGTTTGGGTCGTGTAGGGGGTACTGCTGGGGATAGTGTTTTAGGGTTTAGGGTAGTGCAGTGGTGTTTGGGTAGTGTAGGGGGTACTGCTGGGGGTAGTGTTTTAGGGTTTAGGGTAGTGCAGTGGTGTTTGGGTAGTGTAGGGGTTCGTGCTGGGGGTAGTTTTTTAGGGTTTAGGGTAGTGCAGTGGTGTTTGTGTAGTGTAGGGGGTAGTGTTTTAAGGTTTAGGGTAGTGCAGTGGTGTTTGTGTAGTGTAGGGGGTCGTGCTGGGGGCAGTGTTTTAGGGTTTAGGGTAGTGCAGTGGTGTTTGGGTAGTGTAGGGGGTACTGCTGGGGGTAGTGTTTTAGGGTTTAGGGTAGTGCAATGGTGTTTGGGTCGTGTAGGGGTACTGCTGGGGATAGTGTTTTAGGGTAGTGCAGTGGTGTTTGGGTAGTGTAGGGGGTACTGCTGGGGGTAGTGTTTTAGGGTTTAGGGTAGTGCAGTGGTGTTTGGGTAGTGTAGGGGTTCGTGCTGGGGTAGTTTTTTAGGGTTTAGGGTAGTGCAGTGGTGTTTGTGTAGTGTAGGGGTAGTGTTTTAAGGTTTAGGGTAGTGCAGTGGTGTTTGTGTAGTGTAGGGGGTCGTGCTGGGGGTAGTGTTTTAGGGTTTAGGGTAGTGCAGTGGTGTTTGTGTAGTGTAGGAGGTCGTGTTTTAGGGTTTAGGGTAGTGCAGTGGTCTTTGGGTAGTGTAGGGAGTCGTGCGGGGGTAGTGTTTTAGGGTTTAGGGTAGTGCAGTGGTCTTTGGGTAGTGTAGGGGGTCGTGCGGGGGTAGTGTTTTAGGGTTTAGGGTAGTGCATTGGTGTTTGGGTAGTGTAGGGGGTCATGCGGGAGGTAGTGTTTTAGGGTTTAGGGCAGTGCAGTGGTGTTTGGGTAGTGTAGGGGGTCGTGCTGGGGGGAGTGTTTTAGGGTTTAGGGCAGTGCAGTGGTGTTCGGGTAGTGTAGGGGGTCGTGCTGGGGGGAGTGTTTTAGGGTTTAGGGCAGTGCAGTGGTGTTCGGGTAGTGTAGGGGTTCGTGCTGGGGGGAGTGTTTGAGGGTTTAGGGCAGTGCAGTCGTGTTCGGGTAGTGTAGGGGGTCATGCTGGGGGGAGTATTTTAGGGTTTAGGGTAGTGCAGTGGTGTTCGGGTAGTGTAGGGGGTCGTGCTGGGGGTAGTGTTTTAGGGTTTAGGGCAGTGCAGTGGTGTTCGGGCAGTGTAGGGGGCCGTGCTGGGGGTGGTGTTTTAGGGTTTAGGGCAGTGCCGTGGTGTTCGTGCAGTGTAGGGGGTCGTGCTGGGGGTGGTGTTTCAGGGTTTAGGGCAGTGCACTGGTGTTCGGGCAGTGTAGGGGGTCGTGCAGGGGGTGGTGTTTCAGGGTTTAGGGCAGTGCAGTGGTGTTCGGGCAGTGTAGGGGGTCATGCAGGGGGTGGTGTTTCAGGGTTTAGGGCAGTGGTGTTCGGGCAGTGTAGGGGGTCGTGCTGGGGGTGGTGTTTCAGGGTTTGGGGCAGTGCAGTGGTGTTCGGGCAGTAAAGGGGTCGTGCTGGGGGTGGTGTTTCAGGGTTTTGGGCAGTGCAGTGTTCGGGTAGTGTAGGGGGTCGTGCGGGGGTGGTGTTTCAGGGTTTAGGGCAGTGCAGTGGTGTTCGAGCAGCGTAGGGGGTCATGCAGGGTTGTGGTGTTTCAGGGTTTAGGGCAGTGCAGTGGTGTTCGGGCAGTGTAGGGGGTCGTGCTGGGGGTGGTGTTTCAGGGTTTAGGGCAGTGCAGTGGTGTTCGGGCAGTGTAGGGGGTGGTGCAGGGGGTGGTGTTTCAGGGTTTAGGGCAGTGCAGTGGTGTTCGGGCAGTGTAGGGAGTGGTGCAGGGGATGGTGTTTCAGGGTTTAGGGCAGTGCAGTGGTGTTCAGTCAGTGTAGGGGGTCGTGCAGGGGGTGGTGCTTCAGGGTTTAGGGCAGTGCAGTGGTGTTCGGGCAGTGTAGGGGGTCGTGCTGGGGCTGGTGTTTCAGGGTTTACGGCAGTGCAGTGGTGTTCGGGCAGTGTAGGGGGTCTTGCTGGGACTGGTGTTTCAGGGTTTAGGGTAGTGCAGTGGTGTTCGGGCAGTGTAGGGGGTCGTGGTGGGGCTGGTGTTTCAGGGTTTAGGGCAGTGCAGTGGTGTTCGGGCAGTGTAGGGGGTCGTGCTGGGGTTGGTGTTTCAGGGTTTAGGGCAGTGCAGTGGTGTTCGGGCAGTGTAGGGGGTCGTGCTGGGGCTGGTGTTTCAGGGTTTTGGGCAGTGCAGTGGTGTTCGGGCAGTGTAGGGGTCTTGCTGGGGCTGGTGTTTCAGGGTTTAGGGCAGTGCAGTGGTGTTCGGGCAGTGTAGGGGTCTTGCTGGGGCTGGTGTTTCAGGGTTTAGGGTAGTGCAGTGGTGTTCGGGCAGTGTAGGGGGTCGTGCTGGGGCTGGTGTTTCAGGGTTTAGGGCAGTGCAGTGGTTTTCGGGCAGTGTAGGCGGTCGTGCTGGTGTTGGTGTTTTAGGGTTTAGGGCAGTGCAGTGGTGTTCGGGCAGTGTACGGGGTCGTGCTGGGGCTGGTGTTTCAGGGTTTAGGGCAGTGCAGTGGTGTTCGGGCAGTGTAGGGGGTCGTGCTGGGGGTGGTGTTTCAGGGTTTAGGGCAGTGCAGTGGTGTTCGGGCAGTGTAGGGGGTTGTGCTGGGGCTGGTGTTTCAGGGTTTTGGGCAGTGCAGTGGTGTTCGGGCAGTGTAGGGGGTCGTGCTGGGGCTGGTGTTTCAGGGTTTTGGGCAGAGCAGTGGTGTTCAGGCAGTGTAGGGGGTCGTGCTGGGGGTGGTGTTTCAGGGTTTAGGGCACTGCAGTGGTGTTCGGGCAGTGTAGGGGGTCTTGCTGGGGGTGGTGTTTCAGGGTTTAGGGCAGTGGTGTTCGGGCAGTGTAGGGGGTCTTGCTGGGGGTGATGTTTCAGGGTTTAGGGCAGTGCAGTGGTGTTCGGGCAGTGTAGGGGGTCTTGCTGGGGGTAGTGTTTCAGGGTTTAGGGCAGTGCAGTGGTATTCGTGCAGTGTAGGGGGTCGTGCTGGGGGTGGTGTTTCAGGGTTTAGGGCAGTGCAGTAGTGTTCGGGCAGTGTAGGGGGTCGTGCAGGGGGTGGTGTTTCAGGGTTTAGGGCAGTGCAGTGGTGTTCGGGCAGTGTAGGGGGTCGTGCTGGGGGCGGTGTTTCAGGGTTTAGGGCAGTGCAGTGGTGTTCGGGCAGTGTAGGGGGTCGTGCAGGGGGTGGTGTTTCAGGGTTTAGGGCAGTGCAGTGGTGTTCGGGCAGTGTAGGGGGTCGTGCTGGGGCTGGTGTTTCAGGGTTTAGGACAGTGCAGTGGTGTTCGGGCAGTGTAGGGGGTCTTGCTGGGGGTGGTGTTTCAGGGTTTAGGGCAGTGGTGTTCGGGCAGTGTAGGGGTCTTGCTAGGGGTGATGTTTCAGGGTTTAGGGCAGTGCAGTGGTGTTCGGGCAGTGTAGCGGGTCTTGGTGGGGGTAGTGTTTCACTGTTTAGGGCAGTGCAGTGGTGTTCGTGCAGTGTAGGGGGTCGTGCTGGGAATGGTGTTTCAGGGTTTAGGGCAGTGCAGTAGTGTTCGGGCAGTGTAGGGGGTCGTGCAGGGGGTGGTGTTTCAGGGTTTAGGGCAGTGCAGTGGTGTACGGGCAGTGTAGGGGGTCGTGCTGGGGGTGGTGTTTCAGGGTTTAGGGCAGTGCAGTGGTGTTCGGGCAGTGTAGGGGGTCGTGCATGGGGTGGTGTTTCAGGGTTTAGGGCAGTGCAGTGGTGTTCGGGCAGTGTAGGGGTCGTGCTGGAGCTGGTGTTTCAGGGTTTAGGGCAGTGCAGTGGTGTTCGGGCAGTGTAGAGGGTGGTGCAGGGGGTGGTGTTTCAGTGTTGAGGGCAGTGCAGTGGTGTTCGGGCAGTGTAGGGGGTGGTGTTTTAGGGCAGTGGTGTTCGGGCAGTGTAGGGGGTCTTGCTGTGGGTGATGTTTCAGGGTTTAGGGCAGTGCAGTGGTGTTCGGGCAGTGTAGGGGGTCGTGCTGGGGGTGGTTTTTCAGGGTTTAGGGCAGTGCAGTGGTGTTCGGGCAGTATGGGGGGTCGTGCACGGGGTGGTGTTTCAGGGTTAAGGGCAGTGCAGTGGTGTTCGGGTAGTGTAGGGGGTCGTGCTGGGGCTGGTGTTTCAGGGTTTAGGGCAGTGCAGTGGTGTTCGGGCAGTGTAGGGGGTGGTGTTTCAGGGTTTAGGGCAGTGCAGTGGTGTTCGGGCAGTCTAGGGGGTCGTGCTTTAGGGCAGTGGTGTTCGGGCAGTGTAGGAGGTCTTGCTGTAGGTGATGTTTCAGGGTTTAGGGCAGTGCAGTGGTGTTCGGGCAGTGTAGGGGGTCTTGCTGGGGGTAGTGTTTCAGGGTTTAGGGCAGTGCAGTGGTGTTCGGGCAGTGTAGGGGGTCGTGCTGGGGGTGGTGTTTCAGGGTTTAGGGCAGTGCAGTGGTGTTCGGGCAGTGTGGGGGGTCGTGAAGGAGGTGGTGTTTCAGGGTTTAGGGCAGTGCAGTGGTGTTCGGGCAGTGTAGGGGGTCGTGCTGGGGGTGGTGTTTCAGGGTTTAGGGCAGTGCAGTGGTGTTCAGGCAGTGTAGGGGGTCGTGCAGGGGCTGGTGTTTCAGGGTTTAGGGCAGTACAGTGGTGTTCGGGCAGTGTAGGGGGTCGTGCTGGGGGTAGTGTTTTAGGGTTTAGGGTAGTGCAGTGGTGCTTGTGTAGTGTAGGGGGTCGTGCTGGGGGTAGTGTTTTAGGGTTTAGGGTAGTGCAGTGGTGCTTGTGTAGTGTAGGGGGTCGTGCTGGGGGTAGTGTTTTAGGGTTTAGGGTAGTGCAGTGGTGTTTGTGTAGTGTAGGGGGTCATGTTTTAGGGTAGTGCAGTGGTGTTTGGGTAGTGTAGGGGGTCGTGCTGGGGATAGTGTGTTAGGATTTAGGTTAGTGCAGTGGTGTTCGGGCAGTGTAGGGGGTCTTGCTGGGGCTGGTGTTTCAGGGTTTAGGGTAGTGCAGTGGTGTTCGGGCAGTGTAGGGGGTCGTGCTGGGGCTGGTGTTTCAGGGTTTAGGGCAGTGCAGTGGTGTTCGGGCAGTGTAGGGGGTCGTGCTGGGGTTGGTGTTTCAGGGTTTAGGGCAGTGCAGTGGTGTTCGGGCAGTGTAGGGGGTCGTGCTGGGGCTGGTGTTTCAGGGTTTTGGGCAGTGCAGTGGTGTTCGGGCAGTGTAGGGGGTCTTGCTGGGGCTGGTGTTTCAGGGTTTAGGGCAGTGCAGTGGTGTTCGGGCAGTGTAGGGCGTCTTGCTGGGGCTGGTGTTTCAGGGTTTAGGGTAGTGCAGTGGTGTTCGGGCAGTGTAGGGGGTCGTGCTGGGGCTGGTGTTTCAGGGTTTAGGGCAGTGCAGTGGTTTTTGGGCAGTGTAGGCGGTCGTGCTGGGGTTGGTGTTTCAGGGTTTAGGGCAGTGCAGTGGTGTTCGGGCAGTGTACGGGGTCGTGCTGGGGCTGGTGTTTCAGGGTTTAGGGCAGTGCAGTGGTGTTCGGGCAGTGTAGGGGGTCGTGCTGGGGGTGGTGTTTCAGGGTTTAGGGCAGTGCAGTGGTGTTCGGGCAGTGTAGGGGGTCGTGCTGGGGCTGGTGTTTCAGGGTTTTGGGCAGTGCAGTGGTGTTCGGGCAGTGTAGGGGGTCGTGCTGGGGCTGGTGTTTCAGGGTTTTGGGCAGAGCAGTGGTGTTCAGGCAGTGTAGGGGGTCGTGCTGGGGGTGGTGTTTCAGGGTTTAGGGCAGTGCAGTGGTGTTCGGGCAGTGTAGGGGGTCTTGCTGGGGGTGGTGTTTCAGGGTTTAGGGCAGTGGTGTTCGGGCAGTGTAGGGGGTCTTGCTGGGGGTGGTGTTTCAGGGTTTAGGGCAGTGGTGTTCGGGCAGTGTAGGGGGTCTTGCTAGGGGTGATGTTTCAGGGTTTGGGGCAGTGCAGTGGTGTTCGGGCAGTGTAGCGGGTCTTGCTGGGGTAGTGTTTCACTGTTTAGGGCAGTGCAGTGGTGTTCGTGCAGTGTAGGGGGTCGTGCTGGGGATGGTGTTTCAGGGTTTAGGGCAGTGCAGTAGTGTTCGGGCAGTGTAGGGGGTCGTGCAGGGGGTGGTGTTTCAGGGTTTAGGGCAGTGCAGTGGTGTTCGGGCAGTGTAGGGGGTCGTGCTGGGGGTGGTGTTTCAGGGTTTAGGGCAGTGCAGTGGTGTTCGGGCAGTGTAGGGGGTCGTGCACGGGGTGGTGTTTCAGGGTTTAGGGCAGTGCAGTGGTGTTCGGGCAGTGTAGGGGGTCGTGCTGGGGCTGGTGTTTCAGGGTTTAGGGCAGTGCAGTGGTGTTCGGGCAGTATAGGGGGTGGTGCAGGGGGTGGTGTTTCAGGGTTTAGGGCAGTGCAGTGCTGTTCGGGCAGTGTAGGGGGTGGTGTTTTAGGGCAGTGGTGTTCGGGCAGTGTAGGGGGTCTTTCTGTGGGTGATGTTTCAGGGTTTAGGGCAGTGCAGTGGTGTTCGGGCAGTGTAGGGGGTCGTGCTGGGGGTGGTGTTTCAGGGTTTAGGGCAGTGCAGTGGTGTTCGGGCAGTATGGGGGGTCGTGCACGGGGTGGTGTTTCAGGGTTTAGGGCAGTGCAGTGGTGTTCGGGCAGTGTAGGGGGTCGTGCTGGGGCTGGTGTTTCAGGTTTTAGGGCAGTGCAGTGGTGTTCGGGCAGTGTAGGGGGTGGTGTTTCAGGGTTTAGGGCAGTGCAGTGGTGTTCAGGCAGTCTAGGGGGTCGTGCTTTAGGGCAGTGGTGTTCGGGCAGTGTAGGAGGTCTTGCTGTAGGTGATGTTTCAGGGTTTAGGGCAGTGCAGTGGTGTTCGGGCAGTGTGGGGGTCTTGCTGGGGGTAGTGTTTCAGGGTTTAGGGCAGTGCAGTGGTGTTCGGGCAGTGTAGGGGGTCCTGCTGGGGGTGGTGTTTCAGGGTTTAGGGCAGTGCAGTGGTGTTCGGGCAGTGTGGGGGGTCGTGAAGGGGGTGGTGTTTCAGGGTTTCGGGCAGTGCAGTGGTGTTCGGGCAGTGTAGGGGTCGTGAAGGGGCTGGTGTTTCAGGGTTTAGGGCAGTACAGTGGTGTTCGGGCAGTGTAGGGGGTCGTGCTGGGGGTAGTGTTTTAGGGTTTAGGGTAGTGCAGTGGTGCTTGTGTAGTGTAGGGGGTCGTGCTGGGGGTAGTGTTTTAGGGTTTAGGGTAGTGCAGTGGTGCTTGTGTAGTGTAGGGGATCGTGCTGGGGGTAGTGTTTTAGGGTTTAGGGTAGTGCAGTGGTGCTTGTGTAGTGTAGGGGTTCGTGCTGTGGGTAGTGTTTTAGGGTTTAGGGTAGTGCAGTGGTGTTTGTGTAGTGTAGGGGGTCATGTTTTAGGGTAGTGCAGTGGTGTTTGGGTAGTGTAGGGGGTCGTGCTGGGGATAGTGTGTTAGGATTTAGGTTAGTGCAGTGGTGTTTGGGTAGTGTAGGGGGTCGTGCTGGGGGTAGTGTTTTAGGGTTTAGGGTAGTGCAGTGGTGTTTGTGTAGTGTAGGGGGTCATGTTTTAGGGTAGTGCAGTGGTGTTTGGGTAGTGTAGGGGTCGTGCTGGGGGTAGTGTTTTAGGATTTAGGTTAGTGCAGTGGTGTTTGGGTAGTGTAGGGGTCGTGCTGGGGGTAGTGTTTTAGGGTTTAGGGTAGTGCAGTGGTGTTTGGGTAGTGTAGGGGGTCGTGCTGGGGGTAGTGTTTTAGGGTTTAGGGTAGTGCAGTGGTGTTTGGGTAGTGTAGGGGTCGTGCTGGTGGTAGTGTTTTAGGATTTAGGTTAGTGCAGTGGTGTTTGGGTAGTGTAGGGGGTCGTGCTGGGGGTAGTGTTTTAGGGTTTAAGGTAGTGCAGTGGTGTTTTTGTAGTGTAGGGGGTCATGTTTTAAGATGCAATGCTCCAATACCTGACCAGTCTGCACTACATAAAACTGCAAAAAAACTAAAAATAAAAAGTGTTTTGCACACTTTTGTCATTGGGCTATATGTGGGCTACATCTGAGTAATATTTGTGCTACATTTGGGCTCTTTTTTCACTGGTGGCCATCTTGGAAGACTTCTTTGTTATGAAGTTTCCTAATTTCTTCATTTACTGCAGTCTCCTCAGTAGGAAATGCTTTCAGTTTTTTACTTTGATTCCATCAAGAAGGCATTCAGATGTGTCTCACATCTGCCATAAATTCAGAATGTTAGCACTCTAGTTGCTCATTAGATCACTGGAGTAAAGCTACTGCTCACCAGGGAGTTAACTGGTAGTCTGCTGCTGGTATTGAAAGTGATTGTTTCAGTCTGCATGTCAGAATTTTCTAATGAAATAGAAGAGGATTTGAGATCTCACTTAAAACATGCCCTAATTTTTCTTTCTGCAGCACTAACCATAATTTCTATTTAAAAAAGAACCCCTCATTTTGTTCCTTTTTAAATTAAATGTTTTAAGTGTTACCGGTTTATTCCAATCAAGATGGCTTCAGGTGTGCCATACTTTTGTCATAAGTAAGACTGTTAGCGCTCTAGTTGTTCTTTACAACACTCTGGGAAGCTGCAGTAGAACACAAAGGCATCAACTGACAGGCTGCTCCTGTTGAAATATAACAGGAATATATTTGAGATCACACTTGAAACATGTCCTAATTTTTCTTTCTACAGCACTAACCATAATTTCTATGACAAAATGAACCCCATCATTTTGTTCCTTTTTAAATTAAATGTTTTAAGTGTTACCAGTTTATTCCAATCAAGATGGCTTCAGGTGTGCCATACTTTTGTCATAAGTAAGGCTGTTAGCGCTCTAGTTGTTCTTTAGAACACTCTGGGAAGCTGCAGTAGAACACAAAGGCATCAACTGACAGGCTGCTCCTGTTGAAATATAACAGGAAGATATTTGAGATCACACTTGAAACATGTCCTAATTTTTCTTTCTACAGCACTAACCATAATTTCTATGACAAAATGAACCCCATCATTTTGTTCCTTTTTAAATTAAATGTTTTAAGTGTTACCAGTTTATTCCAATCAAGATGGCTTCAGGTGTGCCATACTTTTGTCATAAGTAAGGCTGTTAGCACTCTAGTTGTTCTTTAGAACACTCTGGGAAGCTGCAGTAGAACACAAAGGAATCAACTGACAGTCTCTGCCCTTGTTGGATGTACATGTTTTACTGAGAATGTCAGACTTCATTCTCACATGACTGAGAAAGATAATGTGAATTTACAGAAAATATGCTCTCATTTTAGCTTCTGGAGCACCTTCCAAAACTCTATGGGACAAGCATGTGAAAATAGTTTTCTCTCAAACATGATTCATGATATCCCAGCAGAAGGTTTTTCACAGGGTAAAATCACCTTAGAACACACCACAATTCCTGAAATTAGTATGGTACCATCAACAAATGAATTCTAATGTAACTAAAGTCTGTTATCACCCTTTATAGTTCTCCTTTTGGTAACCCTCAAAATCTTTGATTCACTACAATGCATTTCAAAGGGGTACTATCATTTATATTGGTCCCAAGATGGCTGCCAGCAATTCCAAGATGAAGTGCTGACAGCCAATCAGATCTCACGATGACATGTGTGGTTAGGCTCCGCCCAGATATATATGTGAATTTACTTTTGATTTTCTTAGGAACTACTAAACGGATTTACACCATTTAACCAAAAGGCACGACTCTGAACCAAGGGCTACCTTTTGCCAAATTTGGTGTAATTCCGTTCAGCAGTTCGGGCTGTAGCTGCGATTAAAGGTTCCTATGGAAAATTGCATGGGGAAAACACGTTTTGGGACCCCCTTTTTCTCGGCCTCCACTTGCCGAATCACCCCGAAACTTTCAGGATAGGAGCAGACCGGAGCGCCCCACGAGTTTTGAAAATTTCGCGAAGATTCGTCTACCGGCGCCAAAGTTATTGGAAATAGAATGTTGTGAATTTCCTATGGAAAATAGGTCCTAACTATAACTATCTACTGGCCAGTAGATAATATATATATATTATCTACTGGCGGTCGCCAGTAGATAGTTATAGTTACAACCTATTATCCATAGGAAATCCGCGACATTCTATTTGAAATAACTCTCTTGCCGGTTGACGTATCTTCGCGAAATTTTCAAACTTCGTGGGCGCTCCGGTCCGCTCTTACCCTGAAAGTCTCGGGGTGATACGTCAAGCGGGGGCCGAGAAAAAAGGGGGGTCCCAAAACGTGTTTTCCCCATGCATTTTTCCATAGGAAACTTTAGACACGGCTACAGCCCGAACTGCTGAACGGAATTACACCAAATTTGGCAAAGAGGTAGTTCTTGGTTCAGAAAGAACCCTTTTTGTTAAATGGTGTAAATCCGTTCAGTAGTTGCTGAGAAAATCAAAAGTAAAAGTACATATATATCTATGGGCACGGAGGATTCGCGCACCCTGAGCGCACCCTGCGCGCACCGTCCCGATCACGAGCTGCATGTTAATTGGTTGTCAGCTGGCTGTCAACATTCCGATTCAGGAAATGTTGGCAGCCATTTTGTCTCTCGGTAGAACCGAGGGACAGAAACAAGTGCGCAAAGCGCACAAAGGGGGCAGGGTAGAAACACCCTGACCCCTAGGTCTGCTCAGGGGTCCCATAAGGACCCCTGGGCAGAAAAAAGCATTTTTTTTTTTTTTTAAATCGGCAGGATGCGCTCAGGGTGCGCGGATCCTGCCGAAAAAAAAAAAATCGAAGCGCGGTCTCCCGTGCTTCGATTGTATTTTGCCCCCGGGTGGCCCAAGTCCCGGGGGCATGGTGGGGGGGTTAAATTTATGTATGGGGGGCCTCAAAGGGCCCCCCAAGCCCCGGGGACCGCCACCCCCCGGGGCTTTCATTTTAAAATGGTGCGGGAGGGCACTTGGCCCCCACACGCCCCGGGGACCGCCACCTCCCCGGGGCACTAAAGAATTGAAAATGGGGGTCCGTTTTGGACCCCTGAAGCCCCGGGGACCACCACCTCCCGGGGCTGTGCAATTAAGGGAGGGGCCGTGCGGCCCCCTCCTGGAGCCCTTGATGGCCCTGGGGACCGCCACCCCCAGGGCCGGCTCCTGCAGTGTCCCGGGTGCCTACCCCCGGGACACTGCTGTTTGCAATGACAGGGACGGAGCCTCACGGCTCCCGTCCTGTCATTGCAAACTGCTTTGGATTTTGGAAGAGAGAGCAGGAAACCTGCTCTCTCTTCCAATATCTAAAGCAAATTGCTTTTCCACACGGGGAGCTGCATGTCAGCAGCTCCCCATGTGGAAAAGCACTGCCGGCTCTCGAAGGACGCGGGGAGCCGGCGGGACCGTGGGGGCATTGGGGCTCCCCTCACGGTCTCCATTATTATGTATAGGCCCCGGGGGATGGGGTCCCCGGGGAGAATATAAATTAGTGGTAGGAGCTATCAAAAATTTTACGGAGAAATAAGGAGTCGCGCACCCAGCGCGCCGCTCAGCGCGGCCCCTAGTGTGAACGCGTTGGGTGCGCGACTCCCAGCGCGGCCCCCTGGTGTAAACGCGTTGGGTGCGCGACTCCAAGGTAAACGCGTTGGGTGCGCGAATCCCTCAAATATTTAAAAAATAAAGTAAATATACATGAAGTATATATATTTATATCTTGGGTGGCTCTAAAAAGAGCCCTTGTGTTTATTGATAGATTATGGTACCTACAAGTAAGTACCGATGCAGAGTCTAAAGTTGATGAGAAAGACTCTGTTACCCTCATCTGTAAAATGTACACCGTCTCTCCTATAGATGCCATCCATATTAAAACGCAGATTATTGTTGAAAATGGACCCCATCCTATAATCTCTGAGATAAGCAGAAACAGCTTTATTGACATGTTTCCTAGCTTTCTCAAACTGTGGACAAAAATGATTGGACCACTGCCATTTCTGTCTTTGGCATATGTTCGAATAGACAAAGGCAGTTTGGGGGAAAAGTGACATGAATTCTGCAAAGGTGTCCTTCATAAGCATTTCCAGACCTACCCCAGTCAAAGTGCCTAGGTCATTGCCACCACAGTGCACAATTATGAGGTCAGGGTGTTGGAGATGCAAAAAGGATTTAACCAATGGCATCAATTGGTGCCACTTTAATCCTCTCTGACCAATCCATTTAATGTCTACATTTGGCAAAGCTAAATCTTTGTCAATACCTCTGCTTTCAGCATACCTTTTGCACCAGAAAACATAGCTGTGTCCCACAATCCACACTGAAAGCATCTTGAAGGGATGAATGTAGGTAATAAAAAGATGTCTGTAGTTGAGGTAGGTAGGAGGGAAAATGAAATCTATCTAAAATGGTGGACAACATGCTGTTTTTAAGAAAGTAGAGATTTGATTGGCTGTTTAAGAACACTCTGCATTCTAATATAGGGTGCATTTTTCTTTGTTTAGAAAGCATGTTTATTATTGGTTACAATGAAAAGTTTGAAAGGTACAGCAGAAAGGATAAGGTAATGCTTTGCAAAGCCAACCACACCTGCTGTTGTCATTTGCAACATTGTGTGGTGAACTTGTGACCTGGCAGCTAAGTTGAATGTTGCATGAGCTGTTGCTATGGAAACTGATATTCAGAACAAGGGGTGAAGATGTCAGTTGAAAAGTATTATTCTCTATGACCAATGGAAATTCATTTTACAAATTGAAAAACACTGGGAAGTCATGTGTATATGTATGAAAAATTAGAGGGAAAGTTTGCCATTACTGGTTTTATATTGGAGAGTGTGCTTATCTACATTCTGTGCGAAAAAGAAAATCCTGACTGAGTATGTGAGATTTTTAATTCAACAGATTTATTTAATAGGTGAGTTATATATTTTGGACGTTTATTTAAAAAAGATTTGATAGTTTAATGAAACTGTTTTTTGAAATATATTATTAAATGTACTGATGTATACTTTAATTATTTTTATTGTATTTGATGTTTGTTTTAAAAATAGTATGGGGCAGTTTTACAAGCCTCTTGCGCCACTTTTGCGTCACTTTTAACATGGGAAAAGTGACGCAAATGTGGCGCAAGGGGCTTGTAAATCTGCCCCTATGTATAGTAATATATATATATTTTAAACTGTGTTGAAAGGTATAGTTGAATAATTGTTTTTTATTCTATCCTGTTGTCAAGTTTCTGTAGTATTAGAACTCAGTCACTGCTTATGGATTCGCAGAATAATTCAGGCATTCACACTAGCAGTGCTGTAGTGAAATGTGTAGAATGTATGTAGTCACCTAACTGCTTCCAGACTAGTGCGTCTCTTTTGCTAAAGCACAGGGAATAGTTTTGGTTCTCTACAATCACACTGTGAGTATGTGTGCACCTGTGAAACCATTGTGACAGAAGCATGTGGTTACTTTATGTCTTTGCTGACACATAACTGCTTAAAAACCTAACCTGTTGTCAAGTTTCAGTACTAGTAGAACTTAGTTACTGCTTATGGATTCACACAATGAGTCAGGCATTCACACTAGCAGTGTTGTAGTGAAATGTGTAGAATGTATGTAGTCACCTAACTGCTTCCAGGCTAGTGAGTCTCGTTTGATAAAGTCCAGAGAATAGTTTGGCTTGTCTAGAATCACACTGTGAGTATGTGTGCACTTGTGCAACCATTGTGACAGAAGCATGTAGTTACTTTATGTCTCTGCTAACACATAACTGGTTAAAAACCTATCCTATTGTCAAGTTGCACTAGTATTAGAACTCAGTCAGTGCTTATGGATCCGCAGAATTATTCAGGCATTCACACTAGCAATGCTGTAGTGAAATGTGTAGAATGTATGCAGTCACCTAACCTCTTCTAGAGTAGTGTGTCTCTTTTGCTAAAGCACAGGGAATAGTTTTGGTCCTCTAGAATCACACTGTGAGTATGTGTGCACTTCTGCAACCATTGTGACAGAAGGTTGTGATTACTTTATGTCTTTGCTGACACATAACTGCTTAAAAGTCTAACCTGTTGTCAAGTTTCAGTAGTAGTGTAACTTAGTTACTGCTTATGGATTTGCACAATGAGTCAGGCATTCACATTAGCAGTGCTGTAGTGAAATGTGTAGAATGTATGAAGTCACCTAACTGCTTCCAGGCTAGTGAGTCTCTTCTGATAAATTTCAGAGAATAGTTTGGCTTGTGTAGAATCACACTGTGAGTATGTGTGCACTTGTGTAACAATTGTGACAGAAGCATGTGGTTACTTTATGTCTCTGCTAACACATAACTGTTTAAAAACCTATCCTATTGTCAAGTTGCACTAGTATTAGAACTCAGTCAGTGCTTATGGATCCGCAGAATTATTCAGGCATTCACACTAGCAATGCTGTAGTGAAATGTGTAGACTGTATGCAGTCTCCTAACCTCTTCCAGACTAGTGCGTCTCTTTTGCTAAAGCCCAGGGAATAGTTTTGGTTCTCTAGAATCACACTGTGAGTATGTGTGCACCTGTGAAACCATTGTGACAGAAGCATGTGGTTACTTTATGTCTTTGCTGACACATAACTGTTTAAAAACCTATCCTATTGTCAAGTTGCACTAGTATTAGAACTCAGTCACTGCTTATGGATTCGCACAATTAGTCAGGCATTCACACTAGCAGTGTTGTAGTGAAATGTGTAGAATGTATGTAGTCACCTAACTGCTTCCAGGCTAGTGAGTCTTTGTAATTGCAATTCTCTAATCAGCCATCCAGCACCATGTAGTAATCCTTTCGCTGCGCCAAAACCTAACCACTTATACATTCACCCAGGCACTCTCCTTGTAGTACTCTAATCATTCATTCTGTACCCAAGTACTCATTCAGTGAACCAGGCCTTAGCACATAGACTGCTTCAAACCGTAAATCACTATGCATGCGGTTCTCTAACCACCTACACACTTGTCTTTCACACCTTCAAATCCCCAGTAAGTATCCATACACTCCAGCAAACATCCTGTCACTCCCCTTGCAGTCCTCTGTTGACTCATTCAGCAACACCTACAAATCCATTCGCTGCGCCAAAACCCAACCACTTATACACTCACCCAGGCACTCTCCTTCTACTACTCTGATCGTTCATTCAGTACCCAAGTACTCATTCAGTGACCCAGGCCTTAGCACATAGACTGCTTCAAACCCTTAACCACTATGCATGCGGATCTCTAACCACCTACACACTTGTCTTTCACACCTTCAAATCCCCAGTCAGTATCCATACACTCCAGCAAACATCCTGTCACTCCCCTTGCAGTCCTCTGTTGACTCATTCAGCAACACCTACAAATCCATTCGCTGCGCCAAAACCCAACCACTTATACACTCACCCAGGCACTCTCCTTGTAGTACTCTAATCGTTCATTCTGTACCCAAGTACTCATTCAGTGACCCAGGCCTTAGCACATAGACTGCTTCAAACCCTATCCACTATGCATGTGGTTCTCTATCCACCTACACACTTGTCTTTCACACCTTCAATTCCCCAGTCATTATCCATACACTCCAGCAAACATCCTGTCACTACCCTTGCAGTCCTCTGTTTATTCATTCAGCAACACCTACAAATCCATTCGCTGCACCAAAACCCAACCACTTATACACTCACCCAGGCACTCTCCTTCTACTACTCTGATCGTTCATTCAGTACCCAAGTACTCATTCAGTGACCCAGGCCTTAGCACATAGACTGCTTCAAACCCTTAACCACTATGCATGCGGATCTCTAACCACCTACACACTTGTCTTTCACACCTTCAAATCCCCAGTCAGTATCCATACACTCCAGCAAACATCCTGTCACTCCCCTTGCAGTCCTCTGTTGACTCATTCAGCAACACCTACAAATCCATTCGCTGCGCCAAAACCCAACCACTTATACACTCACCCAGGCACTCTCCTTGTAGTACTCTAATCGTTCATTCTGTACCCAAGTACTCATTCAGTGACCCAGGCCTTAGCACATAGACTGCTTCAAACCCTATCCACTATGCATGTGGTTCTCTATCCACCTACACACTTGTCTTTCACACCTTCAATTCCCCAGTCATTATCCATACACTCCAGCAAACATCCTGTCACTACCCTTGCAGTCCTCTGTTTATTCATTCAGCAACACCTACAAATCCATTCGCTGCACCAAAACCCAACCACTTATACACTCACCCAGGCACTCTCCTTCTACTACTCTGATCGTTCATTCAGTACCCAAGTACTCATTCAGTGACCCAGGCCTTAGCACATAGACTGCTTCAAACCCTTAACCACTATGCATGCGGATCTCTAACCACCTACACACTTGTCTTTCACACCTTCAAATCCCCAGTCAGTATCCATACACTCCAGCAAACATCCTGTCACTCCCCTTGCAGTCCTCTGTTGACTCATTCAGCAACACCTACAAATCCATTCGCTGCGCCAAAACCCAACCACTTATACACTCACCCAGGCACTCTCCTTGTAGTACTCTAATCGTTCATTCTGTACCCAAGTACTCATTCAGTGACCCAGGCCTTAGCACATAGACTGCTTCAAACCCTATCCACTATGCATGTGGTTCTCTATCCACCTACACACTTGTCTTTCACACCTTCAATTCCCCAGTCATTATCCATACACTCCAGCAAACATCCTGTCACTACCCTTGCACTCCTCTGTTGACTCATTCAGCAACACGTAAAAATCCATTCGTTGCGCCAAAACCCAACCACTTATACACTCACCCAGGCACTCTCCTTGTACTACTCTAATCGTTCATTCAGTACCCAAGTACTCATTCAGTGACTTAGGCCTTAGCACATAGACTGCTTCAAACCCTTAATCACTATGCATGCGGTTCTCTAACGACCTACACACTTGTCTTTCACACCTTCAATTCCCCACTAACTAACCATGCACTACAGCAAACATCCTGTCACTACCCTTGCAGTCCTCTGTTTATTCATTCAGCAACACCTACAAATCCATTCGCTGCACCAAAACCCAACCACTTATACATTCACCCAGGCACTCTCCTTGTAGTACTCTAATCATTCATTCTGTACCCAAGTACTCATTCAGTGAACCAGGCCTTAGCACATAGACTGCTTCAAACCGTAAATCACTATGCATACGGTTCTCTAACCACCTACACACTTGTCTTTCACACCTTCAATTCCCCACTCACTAACCATACACTCCAGCAAACATCCTGTCACTACCCTTGCACTCCTCTGTTGACTCATTCAGCAACACCTAAAAATCCATTCGCTGCGCCAAAAGCCAACCACTTATACATTCACCCAGGCACTCTCCTTGTAGTACTCTAATCGTTCATTCAGTACCGAAGTACTCATTCAGTGACCCAGGCCTTAGCACATAGACTGCTTCAAACCCTTAACCACTATGCATGCGGTTCTCTAACCACCTACACACTTGTCTTTCACACGTTCAAATCCCCAGTCAGTATCCATACACTCCAGCAAACATCCTGTCACTCCCCTTGCAGTCCTCTGTTGACTCATTCAGCAACACCTACAAATCCATTCGCTGCGCCAAAAGCCAACCACTTATACATTGACCCAGGCACTCTCCTTCTACTACTCTGATCGTTCATTCAGTACCCAAGTACTCATTCAGTGAACCAGGCCTTAGCACATAGACTGCTTCAAACCGTAAATCACTATGCATACGGTTCTCTAACCACCTACACACTTGTCTTTCACACCTTCAATTCCCCACTCACTAACCATACACTCCAGCAAACATCCTGTCACTTCCCTTGCAGTCTTCTGTTGACTCATTCAGCAACACGTAAAAATCCATTTGTTGCGCCAAAAACCAACCACTTATACATTTACCCAGGCACTCTCCTTGTAGTACTCTAATCATTCATTCTGTACCCAAGTACTCATTCAGTGACCCAGGCCTTAGCACATAGACTGCTTCAAACCCTTAACCACTATGCATGCGGTTCTCTAACCACCTACACACTTGTCTTTCACACGTTCAAATCCCCAGTCAGTATCCATACACTCCAGCAAACATCCTGTCACTCCCCTTGCAGTCCTCTGTTGACTCATTCAGCAACACCTACAAATCCATTCGCTGCGCCAAAAGCAAACCACTTATACATTCAGCCAGGCACTCTCCTTGTAGTACTCTAATCGTTCAGTCTGTACCCAAGTACTCATTCAGTGACCCAGGCCTTAGCACATAGACTGCTTCAAACCCTATCCACTATGCATGTGGTTCTCTATCCACCTACACACTTGTCTTTCACACCTTCAATTCCCCAGTCATTATCCATACACTCCAGCAAACATCCTGTCACTACCCTTGCAGTCCTCTGTTGACTCATTCAGCAACACGTAAAAATCCATTTGTTGCGCCAAAAACCAACCACTTATACACTCACCCAGGCACTCTCCTTGTAGTACTCTAATCGTTTAGTCTGTACCCAAGTACTCATTCAGTGACCCAGGCCTTAGCACATAGACTTCTTCAAACCCATAATCACTATGCATGCAGTTCTCTAACCACCTACTCACTTGTCTTTCACACCTTCAATTCCCCACTCACTAACCATACACTGCAGCAAACATCCTGTCACTACCCTTGCAGTCCTCTGTTAATTCATTTAGCAACACCTACAAATCCATTTGCTGCACAAAAACTCAACAAGTTATACATTCACCCAGACACTCTCCTTGCAGTACTGTAATCGTTCACTCAGTATCCAAGTACTCATGCACTGTCTCAGGTCTTAACACAATAACTATTACAAACTCCTCTCCAATACGCATGCACTCCTCTAAACATCTACACACTTCTGTTTTACACCTTTAATTATTCATTAGAAAAGAAAGTGCTTAAATGTTTTTTATATACAATGTGTTTGTTTAGTAATAGAAAAGTATAATTTATATATTTATTTCAATAAATGTATTTAAAATTATTTTTTACAGATATTGATTAGGATCATTAAAATAAACTTATCATGCCTAAAAAAACAGAAAAGAGAAAAGGAAACAAAAAGGGCTATTATTTGAAGAAAAATCAACAAACAATATTGGATGAGCAACAACATGTGGGGAAAAACAATGAGGGGCCGATTCCGATCTCGGTCGGAGGCGCACCCAATACCATTCGGTTGGGAAAAAAGCCATGCGAAAGCCTGTTTCCCGACCGATCCGTACAGCACACCGAACGAGCAAGTACGATGCGCACAACAGCAAAAATCCCGGCCGAGCCGTACTCACCCAAACCAGGTCCTGTTCTCCGACCGAGGCGAATCCGGAAACGCCGAATCGAGTCGCACGGAAGGGAAAATGCAGCCCCGTCCGGCCGGACAAGTACGATGCGCTTTCCGTACGCGCCGAACCCGTCGCTACGCACGGCACGTCAAAGCATCCGGGAGAGGCGCACATAAGCTCCGAATCGCGCCACAACACGATCCACGGCTACGAGACGAACACAGCACCGACGAGGACGACGCGAAGCGACGAGGACGAAGCCAAGCGACGAGGACGACGCGAAGCAACGAGAAGGACGAACGACACGAACCAACCATGAATCCCTTCGTCCCGATCATACCAATATTCTACATCTACTACCGGAACAGGCACGGACGCGTACGGCGCAGAAGGTAAGTCAGACACCAACCACAAAACACATACAACACGTACACGACACATCACACACATACACTGGGAATCTGAATATACTTACACCAGCAACAGCAGCACCATAGGGGCGGGATGCCCATCACCAATGCCACATATGCACACAGGGGCCTGAATGCGCGCCACCACCCCAACCCAGGGGGCTGGATGCCAACCACCACAACCACCCTTAGCCAGGGGGTGCCAGATGCCCACCACCACTACCACCCTTAGCCAGGGGGGCTGGATGCCTACCACTACTACCACCCTCACCCAGGGCGGGCTGGATGCCTACCACCACCCTTAGCCAGGGGGGCTGGATGCCTACCACTACTACCACCCTTAGCCAGGGGGGCAGGATGCCCACCACTACTACCACCCCCACCCAGGGGGCTGGATGCCTACCACTACTACCACCCTCAACCAGGGGGGCTGGATGCCTACCACTACTACCACCCTCACCCAGGGGGGCAGGATGCCCACCACTACTACCACCCCCACCCAGGGGGCAGGATGCCTACCACTACTACCACCCTCACCCAGGGGGCAGGATGCCCACCACTACTACCACCCTTAGCCAGGGGGGCTGGATGCCTACCACCACCCCAACCCAGGGGGGCTGGATGCCAACCACCACAACCACCCTTAGCCAGGGGGTGCCAGATGCCCACCACCACTACCACCCTTAGCCAGGGGGGCTGGATGCCTACCACTACTACCACCCTCACCCAGGGCGGGCTGGATGCCTACCACCACCCTTAGCCAGGGGGGCTGGATGCCTACCACTACTACCACCCTTAGCCAGGGGGGCAGGATGCCCACCACTACTACCACCCCCACCCAGGGGGGCTGGATGCCTACCACTACTACCACCCTCAACCAGGGGGGCTGGATGCCTACCACTACTACCACCCTCACCCAGGGGGCAGGATGCCCACCACTACTACCACCCTTAGCCAGGGGGCAGGATGCCCACCACTACTACCACCCCCACCCAGGGGGGCAGGATGCCCACCACTACTACCACCCTTAGCCAGGGGGCAGGATGCCTACCACTACTACCACCCCCACTCATAGGATGGACAATGCATGACACAACAAGCACACCACAACCTAGGGAATGCAAGATTAAGACATCCCCCCACCACCATGACAAGCGTGTGAGCAGGCTGTGTCAAATGCCTACAACACCGAACATGACATTGAACATACAATGTGACCCCCTAGCACATGTGCCACACATATATGTGTGTGGCACCCACAATGCAAGCAGCCCATGACCATTGTGGCAATGGGGCCTAAACCCCCATCATCACAGTGACCAAAAGGCAAGTGTGGGGTCCATAGCTGAAGCACATTTTGACCATTGTGGCAATGGGGTCTAAACCCCCATCATCACAGTGACCAAAAGGCAAGTGTGGGGTCCATAGCTGAAGCACAGTTTGACCATTGTGGCAATGGGGTCTAAACCCCATCATCACAGTGACCAAAAGGCAAGTGTGGGGTCCATAGCTGAAGCACATTTTGACCATTGTGGCAATGGGGTCTACACCCTCATCATCACAGTGACCAAAAGGTAATTGTTGACAAAGAAAGAGCTGCAACTGCCAAACTGCATGGATCATTCCTGGTCACAGAACCAAAAACTCATCTGTGGCAAAGTAGTGTATGTGTCCCATTGCAACATAAATTGGGGGAGCCAAATACTGCAGTGCAAATGAAACATTCCTTTGGCCATGTGCAGACAAACAACACCCATGGGGGCTGAGACCGTCAACAGTCATCAATGACACAATGACAGAAGTGACCATCAGAATGCAGAACCACATATTTGCACCAATGGGCACACAAATGCAGATACCCTGTGGAGACAGCAGATGTGAGGTGAACAGATACCATACCATGGCAGCAATGGGACACACAAACCATGATCACTGTGCTGACCGATGACCTAGGAGTCCCAGGGACAGCAGGGGAAACACACCAAACAACATACAGCCAATGGCACACCCAAGATATGCCAATGCAGTGGTGCAGATGCACAAACACAAACAGGCAGACCAACACTGTCATCATACACAGCAGGTGAGGGGTGGGGGTGCCATTGTCCCCAGGCAACAACACAACACATGAGGAGAGCTGAATACCAATCATACAGATGTGCATACACTGCCACACTAAGGTAACTCATGGATCCAAATCCCCTATGTGGGCAAGCAGGCATTGACAGGTGAGAGGGAGCACAAAACACACATGTCACACAGGCACGTAGGAACAACAACTGACACAGCAAGTCACAGACACACCACAGCACCACCCCCAGGGCCCCCACAATGTGGTGACCCTGGGCTGAAGAAAAATACCACTGTGATGACAAAGCTAAATGTCGTTCACACTGTGAACCACAGTCAGGTGTCCTGAGCAACTAACTACCATCACACCTACACAAGCACAAATCAATCAGCATGGCCAGTAAGCCAAGGCCAACATGGAGGCAGGGGACTAGCCGGGCAACAACTCTCATCTGCACACACTCAAGACCACACCCCTCGACCTCCAACAATGTGCAGCAGTGAAGTACACATGCACTGGTGACATTGCACATGCACCCATGACTATTCCAGGGTGGTGGGTGGGAACCAAGGTGTAGAAACACATCACACATGGACACTCAACAAGACTCCTGAATGTCTGACACACTGCACACTACGCTGTACATGGACATGACGGCAATACCACACCGACCAATGGGATCCCAGCCACAGTCACACACCAATGAAGAAGCCAAGGTCACCCACAAAGAACACACATAGACAACAACCAACATTGCAGCCCGGACCCTAAGGAGTGCCAGCAGTCACACACACAACGTGTCACAATCACTGAAAGATAACACAAACTGGAAATCACATGACAGGGGCAAACAACAAGTGCCAAAGGGAAACCTGACTGTGACCCATCTGCGTCAGCACACAAACTCTGCCCTGACAGCAAACACACCTATGGGTGACACCCTGATGACCAGTAATGTGCCATGCACCCACATCACAGAGAACACAGGGAGAAGACTTTGGGGGAACATAGCTCAAGTCAGCAAGCATCACAAACAGGTACAACACTAGGGATCACAGCATGCGCAGATGAATGGAAGTGAACACACAGACATGCACATACAACACACACCTTGGGCGCAGGCAATGTCACACGTGTACACACTGCCATGAGGGGACTCCACTCCTGTGTGAGGAAAGCTGTGCCATATGTTGCCTCAGTAGGGCCCCATCATGTCAGCTGAGCACTTGGTCACACAATCAACAATTAGCACCAAATGAGGGCTCCCATCACATCAGCCTGGTCATGGATGTGCCAACGGAATCATCAGCACAGATCCAACACACTTGTATAGCAATGTTGCACTGACTACACGGATGAGTCCCTCCCCATTGATGCCCAAACCTGCATGTCCACTGGAGATGGCAACACGGTCAGGGAAGTAGACAAATGCAACGATGGCAGGCACAACAGATGTGCAGGGGTGGAAGCCACAGATATGAAATTGCCAATGTAAGTAGGAAACCCATTGCCAAATACTGAACACATGACACCCTCAGATGCTGCTATTGATGACATGGATACACCACATGATAGGACACATTCCCCCTGGACCACATGGGTTCCTGCACAGTAACACTTCATAATCATGAGACCAGATATCACCATCACTGCAGCAAGGGCATGGTTAGCTGCACCAACAACATGTACATCTGAAGCATGAGCACTAGAGAAAAGAAAGTTGCTTTATTCAGCATATGTGTTGAGGCCAAACGAAGTCCTGAAAAAGAGCAAAGGCCAATGGCCAGTCCATTGTCAAAGTTCAAACAGGGTGACACTGGCAGATGTCACCCTACGCATGCCTGCACAATACCAGGGACAATCCACTAGGAGGGGCAACCGGGGGCAGGCCAGGCACCGCAGGGACAGGATCAGGGCTCACCAGGGGGAGTCAGGGAAGGGGTGGTGGGTGCTGGAGAGCCACTGACAACTGCAGTGGAGGTGTCTGACATGGTGTGTGCCGGCACAACTGGGGGGCATGACACAGATGTCGTGGGTGCCGGCACAACTGCAGTGGACCCTGCAGATGGGGTGGACAGGTCCGCCACTGCAGTGCCCAAGTCAGACAGGGCGGTAGTGGACTCCACTGCAGTGCCTACCTCCAGGGGAGGAGAATGGGGAACAGGCAAGGTGGGTTGGACAGAGGGGGGGACACCCTCACCACATCAGTGGCACAGACAAGCGCAGCGGGGGTGTGGTGCTGGGAGAGCAAGTGGCAGGGGAGAAGGCCGGAGCATCTTGGGGATGGTATATCTGTGGGTGGGGGAACCTGGGGCAGGGTGTGGTGGGGGCACCTGTGCAGTGGGGGCCTGAGGGATGGAGGACGGAGACCTTGTGCCTGAGCTGCAGGGCGGTGGCGGGGTCTTGCTCTTAGCACTCCGGGGGACTTGCGGGTGGGGGCCTCAGTCCGTCTGCGCCTGGGGGAGGGTGTCCGGGGGCGAGGGGCACTCTGCTCCGTGTGGGTGGGCTTCCTCTTCCCCCGGGATGCTGGAGCAGCTTCATCGGTGGGGAAGAGGCCGAGGTCACAGAGGAAGAGCTGCTGTGACTTTGGGGTTGCAGGTGAGGCAAGGGAGGGTGCTTTGGAGGGAGAGGGAACTGAGGACTGCGCAGTGCATGTGGATGCGTGTGTGTGTTCCAGGGCCCCATCCCCTGTGAGTCTGGCTTCAGTCCCCTGAATGTGCTTGCGTGTGCGTTTTGTCATTGGCGTGTGTGTCAGTGTGCTGGATGTGTGTGTGCTGGTGTGTGCCAGTGTGTGTGTGCCTGGGATGGGTAAGGTGCTGGGGAGTGTGGATGGAGCAGAGGCAGGAGGGGTGAGGGACCGTTTGAGGAGGGACACTGCTGCCGTCAGGGAGGAGTCCATGGACCTATTGCCCCTCTGTAGGTCAGACATGCCCGATGAGATGCCCTCCATGAACGACACCAGCTGAGTCAACAGCGCGGTGTGCGCATGGAGGACACTCAGCATGGCTGTCTGCCCTACATGGAGCTGGCGAAGGAGGTACACAGACTCCTCACTCAGGGCAGCAGGGGACACAGGGGCAGGGGTGCGGTGCCTGGCCCAAAGGAGACACGCTCCCGGACATGGGAGCCTCCACGGACCTGGGGAATGGGAGCCGATGGGAGGGCGGTGGTGGTGCTGGTGGTGGCGGGGACAGCAACACTAGCTGGGGTGTGGTGGCTGCTGACACCCGCCTCCACAAGGGAGTCATCCTCCGAGTTGCTCTGGTCCTCAGCTGAGGTGGATGCTGCTGAGGACTCCTCGGTGTGGCTCCCCTCGCCCTCCGTGCCACTGGGTCCCTCCGACCACTCCTCGGCTGCTGACCCAGTCTGGCTCTCCGGCTCCTCCTGGTCCGTGGAGCTGTCCCCTTCCGTGGCCGTGGATGTATCTGCAAACAATGGGGAAACAGACAGACATCAGTCACCTGCACATAACGCACACACCACTGTGAGCACAGCACATCACAGAGCAAGCCCTGGCATCATTAGTTGTACATTGCTAAAAGTGCACTAATTGAACAGGAGAAGTCAATTGTCAGTCTGATGCCAAGCATGGCACTCACATCCCACATGGCCTTGCACCCATCTGTCTGGTGTCTGTTGGATTGCAACACCCCAGTGTTGACACATGCACCAAGTACACAGTAGTTGGACAGTGCAGAGAACACGGTGTGGACACATCACAGCTCTTGCCACTGAGTCAGTACAGGTTTACGGATGTAAGGGATGCCCAGAGTCAAATAGGAAATGCATGTGATGCATACCAGCGACAGACACCATGATGCACCCATGTCCTGATAGCCAGCGCCACTATGGTGTGCATGTAGCACATGTCACTCCCCTGCAGGATCACCAATCAGTAGACACATGCCATGGCGGAGGCATGACTGCAAAGTCATACATCACTGTCTCAGTGATGTATGACTTTGCAGCCAGACAACAACACTCTGCACTGTGTCACAATAGTAGGTCATGGGGAATGCAAGTCCTGGAGCTGCACAAGTGCACATGTACATCCCCCCACAACACATCCTCTTAACCCTCATCTGTCCAGGTCATACCTATTGGACATATGGGAGACCTGTGACACTACCCTCTGAACCTGAGCCCCTCACACTCTGCTGTGCATGGGGAACAGCTGCCTGAACTTCACATTTACATGCCCCAGTCTGCATGGGCAGCTGATCAGACACCTATGTGTCACACAAGTATCGTCTCCTATGGTCACATCTCCAGTGGCATGCTGAGCCCCTACCAAGAAACTCCACAGCAGTCCTGGCGACTAATCCACAGCACACTGACACAGAGGCAGACACCTGAGGGGCAAATCACTGTGCACAATGTGTCCTCTGATACATGGGAGTGGGAGTACAGAGTGTATTGTATGGCCTGGAGTAGGCATGACTGTCCAGCCCCACATGAATGAGGGATGAGCCCTGGACTGTAGGCAGCTGGCTAAGTATGTGTGACACACGTCATATACATACTCCTGGGGCCCAAACATTGTTCCCACCCGCAGCATGGGTGTGTGCCAGGTACCCCAGCCACATGTGGTGGATCAGCTCAGCAATTGGACCACAGATCAAAGTAACACGCTGAATACATGTCAGAATACAGGCATTGTGTAAGCAATGGACCCACCCATGATGCCCACCACAGAGTCAGGGAAACAGATGCTGTCTCCCACCTTGAGTCAAGCAAACTGCAAGGACACAGTCCTAAGTGACAGAATTCCCTGCATGTAAGGGCCACACCTGGGTATCAGATGAGGAGTGGGCAGTGCACAATAGAGGGACATGGCTCCTGGACAACATGACTGCTGTACTGTGGCAGTTCAACCTGGCCCGAGGAGGGCACATAACATGTTAGACAGAGTACACAGTGCAGTCTTTGACTCACCCCCTCCTTGCTGCTCTCTGGCCTTCAGCTGCCCATCCAGGTCTGGAAAGACCACCGCCAGGATCCTGAGCATGTGGGGGGTCAGGGTCCGTGTTCCGCCCCTCCTGCGAGGAGGCGACAGCTTCAGCTGGACCCGTGCAATCCTCCGGGTCCAGCCCCGAAGGTCCTGCCACCTCTTTTGGCAGTTGCGGATCCGGCGCTTGTAGACCCCCACGGACCGGACAGCCCGGACGATGTCCTTCCAGATCTCATGCTTCCGATGGGCAGAAGCCTGTCAGGATGACAAAGTGATAAGGACATTACTACACATGCAACATATCCGTGCATGACACAGTTGCATATACATGTCGCAATCACAGGGGCACATGGTGTACCCAGGCAGTGCACGGCTGCCCATGGACAGTTTTCCAGAAGTCACTACATGGTATCATAGCATGGGGAGTAAAACCCTGTTCAGAAGCACTGTCACTGCACCATACCTGTCCAGTGCAAGTCACTACACACTATGGGGGGTGACAACTACTCAGTGAGCCTGCTAGCCAGTGGTGTGCTGACTCTCAGCCTTGCTAGTCAGACAAAATGCACATTCAGAAAGGCAGTGCACAGAACACTCACCTGCTCCCCTGGTGTCCCATACAGCTTGCTGTACTGTGGAAGTAGGCTGTCCAGCAGGGCCTGGTTCTCTTCAAGGCTGAAGGCTGGGGCTCTCTCCACAGTACGTGCCATTGCAGGGTCCAGAGGGGCAGAGACAGCAGCAGTGCAGTGGCAGATGTCGTCCTGGAGCATGTAGTGCAGGCAAGTGGGCTCTCAGGGGAACATGCAGCAATATATATGTGCTGGAGAGGCAGATACTGTCCCTTGTGTCCAAAGTGATAGGTCCAAGTCGTTTGCATCTTCTGAATCTGGCCAATCCATGGAATAGCAGCACCAAAACACGCCCACAGCATCCTTCAAATCTTCAACTTCATGACATACATGATTTTGCAACATTGTTGTGGGTGACCAACTGATTTTCCAGCAACCGACTCGTTCGAATATTCGAAAACGCGTCCGTTGCCAGGCAAGCCCATTGTCAATGGGTGCGCACCGATCGGTCCATTGCTGTTCAACGCGCACAGGGGTACAACGCGTACCCGCACACATTGAAAGCAATGGGCCGGCCGGAGGCACCGATCGGTCCATTGCTGTTCAATGCGCACAGGGGTACAACGCGTACCCGCACACATTGAATGCAATGGGCCGGCCGGAGGCACCGATCGGTCCATTGCAGTACAACGCGCACAGGGGTACAACGCGTACCCGCACACATTGAATGCAATGGGCCGGCCGGAGGCACCGATCGGTCCATTGCTGTTCAACGCGCACAGGGGTACAACGCGTACCCGCACACATTGAATGCAATGGGCCGGCCGGAGGCACCGATCGGTCCATTGCTGTTCAACGCGCACAGGGGTACAACGCGTACCCGCACACATTGAATGCAATGGGCCGGCCGGAGGCACCGATCGGTCCATTGCTGTTCAACGCGCACAGGGGTACAACGCGTACCCGCACACATTGAAAGCAATGGGCCGGCCGGAGGCACCGATCGGTCCATTGCTGTTCAACGCGCACAGGGGTACAACGCGTACCCGCACACATTGAATGCAATGGGCCGGCCGGAGGCACCGATCGGTCCATTGCTGTTCAACGCGCACAGGGGTACAACGCGTACCCGCACACATTGAAAGCAATGGGCCGGCCGGAGGCACCGATCGGTCCATTGCTGTTCAACGCGCACAGGGGTACAACGCGTACCCGCACACATTGAATGCAATGGGCCGGCCGGAGGCACCGATCGGTCCATTGCAGTACAACGCATCACTGTACATGTGACTGGCATATGTCAGCATGCCTGTCTCAGATGGACATATGCCAGCCACAGATAGCTCCCAGGGAGTGAGGGGCACACCTACATCACGACAGCCTGTCCAAACCTTATCATAAGGCATGTAAGGCTGCATTTCCTATTGTGTGTATGTTGGTGTACATGTTGTCCTGTGGGTGTCACCTGTGGGCAGCCACCCCCAGGCTGTGCACGTGTTCATGGGGACAGGATCATGGGTGTTACGTGTACGTGACCACTGTGATGTGCAACTGTTCATATCTGTGCATGTGCCATGGTCACATTTCACAGTGGTGTTTGTGTATGTCATGTCACATACCCCGTGAGTCCCATGTGGGACGGTATGTTTGAGCCAGGGTGTCCCAGTGGCACAATAGTGATGGCCCTCCACAGTCTTTGTGCATGTAGTGTTTACAATGTCTCTGATTTCATGTGCACAATGGGAGACAGTCTCCACATCCACGTTGTGTGTGCATGGACTCTGATGTTGTGCGTGTGTGTCACAGACGTCCATGGCTCTCCTGCCATGGCAAGTGTGGCCACTACCTGTGGGGGTCATGTTTGTTTTGTTGTGGTGTACACATGATACTCCAGGTGATGCCAGTGTCCATGTGGCATTACAGGGTCCCTGGGAATGTGCCTGTCGTTGAGCTGTGGTGCCTGGGGCACATCTGTCCTCACATGTCACTGGGGGGGTGACTGTGACACAGCATCATGATATCCAATGGGCCAAACAGGGACAAATTGATGCCACCTGTAGGACCGTGTTGACAGATGTTGGCCATGTATGTACCATAAATGTCGTTCCGGTACTGCACACTTCATGTAGTTGTGCCTCATGATGATGTATGTTGGGATCTTGAGTGTGTTCAATGCCGCATATGTGGGGTGACTGACGATCTTGCTTACTTCTCCTCTGCACTGCAGGGCTCCTGCTGTCCATCGGCCATTCCCAGACCTGGCAACGATGGTGGAACGGGACAGCATCCGACGGTACCGCTTCACCAGGCAGCTGATTGAGGATTTTGCAGTGCAGTTGTCCCCACATTTGCAGCCTGGCCGGCCGTATCCTACAGCGCTGACCCCCAAGGTGAAGGTGATGGCAGCCCTACACTTCTTTGCCACCGGTACCTTCCAACATACTGTGGCGTCTGCTGGTGGGATGTCACAGACCATGTTCAGCCGTGTGCTCCGCGATGTTTTGGCGGCAATGTTGCTCTTCCTGAACCGGTACATCTATTTCCCTAGACTGCGACGACTCACTGACGTGAAGAGTGACTTTTATGCCCTGGGGAGGATGCCGCATGTCATTGGCTCCATTGATGGGACACATGTGGCTTTGGTACCACCACAGGCCCAGGAGCAGGCCTACAGGAACCGCAAGCACTACCACTCGGTCAATGCACTGGTGGTGTGTCTTGCAGACATGACCATCACACACGTGTGTGCCCGTTTCCCTGGTTCAGCACACGATGCCTTTGTGATGAGGAGTAGTCGCATCCCCAGGTTGATGGCACAGATGCAGAACCAGCGTGCCTGGCTTGTCGGTGTGTACTGACTTTGTGCCATTGTGTGTGATCTGATCTGTAGTATTCCGCCCACTTTTCCAAGTCAGCTGATGTGCACTTGTCTGTCCGTAGGTGACTCGGGATACCCCAACATGCCGTGGTTGCTGACACCCCTCAGGAACCCTGTGACACCTGCCCAGATGCGCTACAATGAGGCACATGGTCGGACCAGGAGAGTGATTGAGCGGACCTTTGGTCTCCTGAAGAGCCGCTTCCGCTGCCTGGACAAGACCGGAGGGTCCCTCCCATATGCCCCTGCGAAAGTGTGCAAGATTATCATCGTCTGCTGCATGCTCCACAACCTGGCAGTGCGGAAGGAGTTGCCTCTCATCCAGGATGACGATGACCAACATCCGCCACCTGTGGAGGATCCTGGCCTGGACCACGATGCCAGTGACGATGATGATGATGATGGTGATGGTGATGTCCGCACACAGCTCATCACCAACTTCTTTAGCTGAATGTGAGTATCCTGAGGTGTCATGTGAATGATGTGAGTTGGCATGATGTGTGGGTGGTGCTCTGGTGCTGTTGGAGTGTGTCCATGGGCTACTTGACAGGATGTGTGTTGCGATGTGTGGTGACAGGTGGGCTGTACTCCCCAACAGTGTTGACATGCTAACTTGGTTCTGGGTGGGTATCTTGTAACATGTATTGTGCATGAGTTTTGCTGTTCTGTCCTGTACTGCATTGCTTTTGACTGTGTGTCATTTCTGTCCTTCACAGGGTACTTTCAGATTCGTTTGGTCAACTGTGTCCACCGACGACGTGATTGCACATCCAGGCTGGTAGCTGTTGTGTCCCTACAGGTGATGTGCGCCACACCCATGGACTTCCTTCTGTCTACAGTTGTTGACTGTGTGCCCGCTACCAGGTGGGGTTACCTTGCATCTGTAGTGGTTACGGCATGTTGCTACTGTGTAATAAACCTGTGCTTCACTTAGTGATGTGCGTTGTCTGTGGTCACACATTTGACTGCCATTTGCTTACTGCACCTGTGGGCTACTTGACTACAACTGGGAATGGGTGTGGTGTCTGTGCATTGCACCGTCTTCCCTGGCAACATCAGTGTAGGCAATGAGTCAGATGGCCTAGGTGTGTATGTGTTGTGTAGCCCTGGTGGTGTGTCTCCCTCATATGTGTCACGTTGCCTGTACTCACATGCCTGTGTTGTCCTTGCTGTTGCAGTTCGCATACACTGTGTAATTTTGCAGTTCATCATCCCCATAACAGCACCCACGTTGGAATCACGACAGAGGCAAGTATGGTGTATTAGTGTGTTTATTGTGATAATAGTGCATAGGATGGATTGTGCTGTACATGAATCTTGCAATCCCAAGTTCCTAGATGAATAGAAAGTCCAGGTAGACAGGATCCCCAGTATCGGGGCCACTGTTGTCTGACACATTGTTCCAACTTATACTCCCCATGCAATGTGTGGGAGTAGTGTTGCCATCAACAGGGTGAACAGTCTGTGCACAAAGGCGAAAATCCAGAACAGGTTCAGGCTTCCTGGGAGTTGCGCTTGGCCATCAGCCTCTCACTTTCCCCTCCTCGGACGACCCCTCTTCTTGGGGGGGGCCCTCAAGTGCAGGCTGCTGCGGTGCAGGGGACTCTCCGCCAGAGTCCTCCTCCCTCCCTGTGGCAGTTGCAGTTTGTTCGGTACCAGATGTTGTTGGCACACAGGGAGGTGTGGACTGGTTGCTGTTCATCTGGCGGAGGCATTGTAAAATGTCCCTGTGCACCGCCGTCATCTCATGTAGTACATCCCACTTGGACTCCACGCGGGTCATGTGGGAGTCCACACGTGACATGTGGGAGTCCACACGTGACATGTGTGACTCCACTTGGGACATGTGGGAGTCCAAGCGGGCATGATGGGCAGCCTGCTGCTGTTTGATGTCTCTGAGGAGCCCCACTACCTGGCTGAGCTCTCCGGTGCTGGACTGGTACGCATCAGCTATGCGTACCAGTTGTGGGTCTTCATGCACACCAGCAACGTCTGCAAGCAGCGACCTCTGTCTCCCACCCCTCCCACCACCCCTGCTGACATGTGCAGTGTGTGCAGTTGCACGCACAGATAACCCTGGTCCACCTTGGGGGTTGGTGGTGGTGGTGGTGTCCATGGCCCCAGGTTGGTCCAGGGTCACTGCGCTGGTGTTGTTCCTTATTCTGTCCATGTCGGCAGGGATGGTATTCGTGGTGACAGTCGTTGGAGGGGTGGGTGCAGGGGGTGCAGCTGGTGGACCTGCTGGTGCTGCAGCTGGTGGTCCTGCTGGTGCAGCATGTTGACTTGCACCGGATGTGCCAGGTTGTTCATCGTCCGAGGAGGACAGAGGCTGTACGACGCCAGTGAGCTCGGCATCCTCTTGAGCCTGGGACTGGGACTCCTCAGCGTCTGCTGCTGTGTCCCTATCATCACCTGTTTTTGGGAGACACAAACAATGTATGTCATGTTTCTGCAGGCATCAGTGGTTGACACACCTGACAGTTGTGACTGTGCCTCGGGGTGCGGGCCTGTACATTGTATTGTCCTAAGTCGTCACAGTCAGGGGTTGATATTGGTGTGGCACATTGTCCTGCATTATTTGGGCATTTCTATGTATTCTCTGGGGTGTGAACATGGTCTGCATTGATTGTGTTTGGTTGACAGCCAGACCTCCTTCCCACCCACCCACCCACCCAGTCAGTTATCCCACCATGGAACGTGCTTGCATTGCAGGGAGTGTAAGTTGTCTCTCAGGATGTCAGTCAGTGGTGTCCTGCTGTTTGTTGGTGCACAGTTGGCAGCAGGGCCTTGTGCTCCCCACAGCAGTAGCCAGTGTCAGCCATCTTGTGAGTCCTTCTCCACTCCCTGTGATGTGAGCATGGTTCAGGGTGGTGTTGATGGGCCAGTTGTGAGGCTGAGCAATGTCTGTGACTACGACTCCCATCATGCTATTGCCTCCACCCCCTTCCCAGCATGCCCATGCTTCCTTCCTTTTGACTCTGCTTCCCTGTGGGGTGGGCTGGCTGTGCTGACAGGATGGCTGGGAGTGTTGTCCTGGCAGTTGTTTGGCTAAGAGTCCCAAGAGTGTCCCTGTGCTTCACACAACATAAGCCAGGGTGGTGGTGCTTTGTGGGATCTTGTGTTAGGATGGAGGGCATTGCATTCTACCAGGTGGGTACTGTGGAGTTTGTGTTGGGGGGGGTGTGAGGGGAGGTGCTGGTGACTATGGTCAGTGCTGCAAGTCCCCCTTCCCACCCAGCCAGCCAGATATCCCACCATGGAACGTGCTTGCATTGCAGGGAGTGTAAGTTGTCTCTCAGGATGTCAGTCAGTGGTGTCCTGCTGTTTGTTGGTGCACAGTTGGCAGCAGGGCCTTGTGCTCCCCACAGCAGTAGCCAGTGTCAGCCATCTTGTGAGTCCTTCTCCACTCCCTGTGATGTGAGCATGGTTCAGGGTGGTGTTGATGGGCCAGTTGTGAGGCTGAGCAATGTCTGTGACTACGACTCCCATCATGCTATTGCCTCCACCCCCTTCCCAGCATGCCCATGCTTCCTTCCTTTTGACTCTGCTTCCCTGTGGGGTGGGCTGGCTGTGCTGACAGGATGGCTGGGAGTGTTGTCCTGGCAGTTGTTTGGCTAAGAGTCCCAAGAGTGTCCCTGTGCTTCACACAACATAAGCCAGGGTGGTGGTGCTTTGTGGGATCTTGTGTTAGGATGGAGGGCATTGCATTCTACCAGGTGGGTACTGTGGAGTTTGTGTTGGGGGGGGGTGTGAGGGGAGGTGCTGGTGACTATGGTCAGTGCTGCAAGTCCCCCTTCCCACCCAGCCAGCCAGATATCCCACCATGGAACGTGCTTGCATTGCAGGGAGTGTAAGTTGTCTCTCAGGATGTCAGTCAGTGGTGTCCTGCTGTTTGTTGGTGCACAGTTGGCAGCAGGGCCTTGTGCTCCCCACAGCAGTAGCCAGTGTCAGCCATCTTGTGAGTCCTTCTCCACTCCCTGTGATGTGAGCATGGTTCAGGGTGGTGTTGATGGGCCAGTTGTGAGGCTGAGCAATGTCTGTGACTACGACTCCCATCATGCTATTGCCTCCACCCCCTTCCCAGCATGCCCATGCTTCCTTCCTTTTGACTCTGCTTCCCTGTGGGGTGGGCTGGCTGTGCTGACAGGATGGCTGGGAGTGTTGTCCTGGCAGTTGTTTGGCTAAGAGTCCCAAGAGTGTCCCTGTGCTTCACACAACATAAGCCAGGGTGGTGGTGCTTTGTGGGATCTTGTGTTAGGATGGAGGGCATTGCATTCTACCAGGTGGGTACTGTGGAGTTTGTGTTGGGGGGGGTGTGAGGGGAGGTGCTGGTGACTATGGTCAGTGCTGCAAGTCCCCCTTCCCACCCAGCCAGCCAGATATCCCACCATGGAACGTGCTTGCATTGCAGGGAGTGTAAGTTGTCTCTCAGGATGTCAGTCAGTGGTGTCCTGCTGTTTGTTGGTGCACAGTTGGCAGCAGGGCCTTGTGCTCCTCACAGCAGTAGCCAGTGTCAGCCATCTTGTGAGTCCTTCTCCACTCCCTGTGATGTGCGCATGGTTCATGGTGGTGTTGATGGGACAGTTGTGGGGGGCAATATGTGTGACTGCGACTCCCATGATGCTATTGGCTACACTGACTTGGCCAGCATACACAGAATTCCTTCCTTTGAGTGGTCTTCACTGTGTGTTGGTGTTGTTGTGGTGGCTACATGTGTGGATGTGTGTGTTAGTTCTATTTGTGCCACTGCCTAGCTGTAGTTGTGGTTGTGTTTGTACATGTGTTGGCACAGTTGGATGTGACTTTTTTGATGGCATGTGTTGGGTTTATCTGACTGACATACACATTTTGGGATGATTCTGTTCTAGTTGCTGTGTAATTGCTATGAGTGCATGGTTTGACTCTCCCCTTGACAGTGATGTGTGTGTGTTTTGTGGCAGTATATTGTGTACATTTGTTGTGTACTCACCAGGCTCTGGGATGTCCTCTAGTCCATATATGCTCACTGGCGGTAGGATGGCCCGCACCTTCTCCTCCCAGGGCCTGAGGTATATTGGCTTGGCAGGAGGGCCACTGCCGGTGTGTTGGCTGTTGATGTAATCTTGCTTCAGCAGTTTCCGTACCCTCCTGCGCACGTCATACCACCTGTTCTGGATGTCGCTCTTTGTGCGCCGACATGGTGATTGTGCGTTCACCCTGTTGATGATCCTCTCCCACATCTTGGTTTTCTGCGACATGGGGGTCTGTTGGACCAATGTGCCAAACAGCTGTGGCTCTACCCTGAGGATCTCGTCTACCAGGACTTCCAATTCACAATCTAGGAACTTGTGATTCTTCTTGGGGGGCATGGTGATGGGTGGTGATGGTGGGTGATGTGTGTGTTGGTGTGCAGGTGAGGGTGTGTGGGTGTGTGTTGTGCTGGGTGTATGTGAGGTAGGTATTTGTTGGTGTGCTGCTGGTGTGTGGCTTGTGTGAGGGATGAGCTGTGGGTGTGTGGTTGCTTTCTCTTGGGTGCTGGCAGTGGAATGGCATTTGCAAAGGCTCATGGTAGTGATTTGTGTCCTTTATATAGGTGGAGTTGTGGGTGTGTCTTTGTTCTCTGTCCCCACCCCCCCAGTATTTATTGGCTTGGTAATTGCTTGTTTGGCCTTTTTTTGGTTGATTTTTCCTTTGTGCTGTTTGTGTATGTTGGAAACGTTCTTGTGACCGAGTCGGACCCTGCATTGGTCTCGTACGGTGTTTTCCGTTTCGTTCACGCTGTGTTTGTGCAGTTTTGTATGCTGCGTACGCGTCGGTCGCGGTGTATTGTGTTGCTTCGGCTCGGTTTTGTATGCGTGTCGGTCGTACGGCTTGTCCTCCGTCCGACTCGGTCGTGTTTTTCGCGCCTTGCATCGTACTTTGCGGGTTGGAGTTGGCGGGTACGATTCGGTCGGATTTGTTCCGGGTGCGTGTCGGTCGGTTGGATTCGCGTGTTTTTCCGGCCGGATTGCTATTTTCCGAGCGGCTCGGTCGGTCGGCTTGGTTTCCTGACGTGTCGGTCGGATTTATCGCGGCTTGCATCGTACTTGGCGTGTCGGGCGCCACTGGTACGTGTCGGTCGGTATTTTTTCCGGATCCGAGTCGGTCGGTGCTTTTTCCGGCCCGAATCGGAATCGACCCCTAAGTCTTCTGGTAAGAGAACAAAACAATTTATTGCAAAACTTTCAAAGCCAAGAAACAGTGTGCAAAATGTGGAAAATATGGAAAATGGTTCTACCAGAAAAAAGAATATGAATAAAAACAATACAAAAAATGGGAATTTACATTAAAAAAAAACAATGTATGGTAAAAGAAGGCAGAGTCAGTATAAAGAAATCAGAAAAAAGATTTTTTATAATAGAGTTGTTCTTAATTTGTTGAAAGATGTGAGGAAATCAAAAAAAGAGCAGTATTTTATCGAAAGAAGAAGCATATTGAAATTCTAGTTGAAAAGACTTTTGAATTAAAAAGGAAATTATTCATTTTAGTTTTAAACAGAATTCGATCTCTAGATAAACCAATCCATTTATTAAAGGATAAAGGTAAGAAGAAAAGAGTAATTAACAGAACTAATTTTTGCGAATTTTTTTTGGGTGAATGGAAACACACTTCAAGTTCAGAGCCTTTCTTTAATGAAGAGAGTTATTTTCAGACCAATAATTTATTGCATACAGTTGATACCAGTGGTCGAGCTTATGAGGTTAGAAATGGTTGTCCAATTGAGAAAGAGAAGATGGTTTCCAGAAATGTAGAAGAAGTGTTAGCTGATGAAGTTGTAGGGAGACGACCGAAAGCCCCAGTGTATACTTGGGATTGCAGTAGTATTTGTAGTCTACGACAAGAATCTATTGATATTTTATGCAATTTCTTACGAGAGTATACTAAAAAAAGTGTTAAGCAAAAGATTAAGATGTTGCAAGGACTAGACCCTTGCAGAGTGAGAAAAAATACTGGTTTGCAAGGACATTCTCTCGCTTGTCTTTCTAGAAAAGTATGTCAAAGTGTTTTTCATCATTTTAGGATGTTAGCAGCACATCATTCTGAAATGCGAAAGTTAGTCAGAAGATTGTATTATGCAAAAAGTCCAGCACTAATGTTAAATGAGTTGAACAGTGCTCTTTTGCGTGGGTCAGTATCAGATGTGAAAAATGTTTGTGATAAAATTGAGTTTTGTTACTTTGGTCCTGGAGAAGAGAGTGCAGAAACTGACACATTAATACAGGAAAATGTTGAGGAGAATGTGCAACATACCACTACAAATAAATTTGAAGAACAAATTACAAAGTTTGAGGTGATTTCATGTGAAAGGCCAAATTATACTTGTATTTGTTGCCGACTGAACTCACTATAAAATTCAGACTAGGACTGTTGATCTGTATTTACAAAGTGAAAGAGAAAATAATGATAAGTGGAAGGAATTTGCAACTTATTTGTTCGTAGAGGATTGTTTTGATTTGGGTTCTGATCAGCGTATTTGTAAATATTGTTATAACAAATTAAACGAGAATAAAATGCCTGCTAGAGCTGTCCATAATAATCTAGAGTTGGTAACTATTCCTCCAGAACTGATAGATTTAAATACATATGAATCTATTCTGATTCAATGTGTGCACCCATTTCAAGCTATTGTTCGTATGGAGCCTAAGACAGGTAAATTGCCTCCTACAGATTTACAGAGAGGATTAAAAGGAAGAGTTGTATATTTACCTCTAGATTTAAAGAAAAATATTGAAACTATTGGTGGAGAGAATGTAGAAAGTGAGCCACTACTTATTCTAGTTAATGGTGTTCCTACTAAGAGTAAGAAAATCTGGCAAAAATTAGTGGATGTTAGGAAAACGCAAAAGGCAACATTATATCTCATTCAAAACAATGATTACTACAAAAATGTATATGTGGAAGAAGAAGAAATTCTTTTAGGAGATGATACTGAAACGTCAAATGGACAAATTGAAAAAGTGGACATGACCAAAAGTGAAGAAATCTATGAACATTATAGTGTACATCCACTTCATTCGAAAGAAGTGATGGGGAATACAATTGAATTATTCCAAATGAAAAAAGCAAAGGGTACTCCCATGAGTGTATGGGAGAAAAGTTTGGAAGCTCGTTGTTTTCCGCAGCTGTTTCCAACTGGAAAAGGTGGACGATATGATGAACGACCAGTGCAGATTCCTGCATCTGAATATCGGACAACAAGATTGTATGCAGAAGATCCAAGGTTTCGACAATGTATCCCATATATATTTCATCTTTTGTTTGAGAGTGACTTATCTGGACTTTCATATGCAGTCAACCACATTTTGAAAACAGGAGTACATTTTCAAAATGTTTCTGCAAAGCAATTTATGGATAAAGTACATCAGAGAGACGATCATCTAGAATCTCAGTTGATTAATTTGATGGCATGTCAGCGTGGTACTAATGAGTATTGGTACCGTCGTCATGGAGAACTTAAATGCATGCTAAGGAACTTAGGAACTCCTACATGGTTTCTTACCCTAAGCTGTGCTGAATACGCTTGGGATGATTTACTTGAATTTCTTCGTGAGGCAAATTCAAATGTAAAAAATATTGAATACAAGACACCTGGAGAATTGTGCTCTTTGGATCCTGTTAATGTATGCAGGTATTTCAATCATAGGTTTGAAGCTATGATGTGTTTTATCTGCAATAAAAAGAATCCTCCTCTTGGAGAAGTTTTAGATTTTTTTGGGAGAAAGGAGTATCAAGCGAGAGGTGCTCCTCATATACATATGCTGTTATGGATTAAGGATGCACCTAAATTCGGAACTGATTCGGATGACACCGTTTTGTCTTTTATTGAGGAATATGCGACATGTGCTATACCAAAAAGAACAGATGAGAACAGCTTAAGACAACAAGTGTTACGATTCCAAAATCATCGATGTGGAAAATACTGCCGACGGAAGTACAAGTCTAAGGAAAAGTTTTACACCAAATGTCGTTTTGGATTTCCACGTCCTGTAATATCCAAAGGAAGAGTAAACAGTTTTATGTCAGCTATGAGACATACCATCACTAGGAAATCACCCAAAAATACATATAATTTGAGAAGAAGTGAAGAATCAAAATATATTAATGATTATAATCCAGTTATTCTCTCAATGTGGAATGCTAATATGGATATTCAGTATGTTGCGGATAATTCCATTGCAGTTGCCCGGTATGTCACATCTTATATAACAAAATCTGAAAAGACAGAGTTAAAAGAAATGTGGGAAGAAATTGCTCATGAGAAGAGTCTTAGTAAGAAGTTATACAGTTTCAGTTTGAAGATGTTATCCCATCGAGAAATTGGAGCATATGAATGCTCAGATCGGTTATCATCTGCAAGTTTATACTCAAAATCTAGATCAATTATTTGGGTGAGTCTAGGTCTTGCTGCAACACGAAATCGAGTACTTAAATCTGTACAAGAAATTGAATATTTAGCAGAAAAAGATCCAGAAAGTACAGATATTGTCAAAACAAACATGTTGGATACATATTATCCAAATAGAAGTCATAATCTTGAGAACATATGTCTATATGAAGTGCTGCAATACTACAGTTTTAAACGGAATACTACAGAAAACATAAACGATGGAAAATATGCAGTTATTGGTTCAGAAGGATGTTTGGTGAAACAAAGGAAAGGAAATTTGATTAATCACAGAAAACTGAGTTGTGACACTGAACAGAAAAGGGAATTTTACTATTTAGCACTTTTGCAACTCTTCAAACCGTGGCGTACAGAATTGGAATTACTTGGGGATTTTCAGAGCTATGAAGATTCCTTCAATGCTTGTAAAGATACCATAGAATGTCCAGTTTTTGCTAACTATCTGAAAATGTTGAACGATGAAATGGATCAAGAAGCTACTATTGCAGCTGAGATTGCTAGAGACAGTTCTCAAGACAGTCAAAGTTCTGCTCCACTGAGTGAAGATCCACTAGGACAACCAATTGTTCAAAATGAAGCAGCAATCGCAATGAATGAGGTGGAAACAGCAATGCATCAAGCTCAAGAAGATATTATGGACTTAGGAAACTTGGAAGAACAACTAAATATTGAACAGAAAGAAATATATCAGCAAGTGAGACAACAGATTGACCATGGATTTCTTCATGAAAAGAAAGAATGCACATGCACATCATTTCAACCTATCCGAATGTATGTCAGTGGTCAAGCTGGAACAGGAAAAAGTTTCTTAATTAAAGTATTGACCAGTTATCTGCAGAAAACAACTGACTCACATTTGTCTTGTGTTGTAACTGCTCCAACTGGGTTGGCAGCACACAATATTAAAGGAATTACATTGCATCGTTTACTTATGCTACCTGTAGAGCATGAAAACAAATTGGAATATCATAAGCTATCTGGAGAAGCTTGTTATGAAGTTTCAAGAGTGCTAAAGAAAATGAAACTTCTAATTATTGATGAAGTAAGCATGGTCTCAAACTTAATGCTTGCTTTTGTGCATTTAAGAATGCAGCAAATTCTTAAAACAGATTATGATGTCTTATTTGGAGGAAAACATGTCATAGTTTTTGGAGATCTTCTGCAACTTACTCCTGTAAAAGGACAACCAGTATTTAAAACACTTGTGCATGAAGACACCAGAAAGTCTTTGGGAAGTGTTGGCAACGTTAATATTTGGTCATATTTTGAATACAAAGAACTCATTACAAATATGCGACAGGCAAATGATGTTAATTATGGATCTATACTTCAAGATATAAGAATTGGAGTTCTCAGAGAAGAAGGCAAACAAGCTTTGCAAAGTCGACTATTTAAGAATTTGTTTCCAAATGAAAATATAGTTCCAGAAAAAATGTATATGAAAATTGCTGAAAGTAAATCTATAATTTGTTTAATGCCAACACTCCGTGAGTGTTCTATTTTCAATGAACAACTTTTGAAGCTAGAAAATCAAGAAATCAAAAAAATGGAAGCCATTTATAAAATAGAGCATGAAGGAATTACTATTATTTTGACGGACAAATTGAAAAAAAAATTGGATTCTTTAGAAAAATCCATATCTAAAACTGCTGGTTTAGAAAAGAATTTATATCTATGTGTCAACTGTCGAGTAATTTTACGGCGTAATTTGGATGTGGAAAAAGGTTTAGTTAATGGAGCAATGGGGAAAGTTGTGAATTTTGTTAATTATCAAAAAACAGATGGAATTGAATTTTTAAAAATTTAATTTGATCAAATTGAAGAAGTAAAACAAATTGGTCGTTGTTCTGTTCGTTTTTTGCTTGTTAAAGATTTGTATGTCCGTAGGAAACAATTTCCACTTTCTTTGGCATATGCAGTCACTATTCATAAATCTCAAGGATTGAGTGTAGACAGTGCTTTGGTGAACATTGGAAGTAGCGTGTTTAAAGAGGGTATGGCATATGTTGCTTTGTCCCGAGTCAGAACTTTATCTGGATTGTTTTTGATTGATTTTGATGAGTCAAAGATTACTGCAGATGCAAACTGTGTAAAAGAGTATAATAGGTTAAGAAGAGCGTATACTCCAAATTTAGGTGAATATCCTGTATTTGAAAAGTGTGTAGTACATCGAAAAAGAAGATATGAGAATATCTGTAGTGAAGTTATAGAGAAGGAAAAAATGAAGATAATGTTCATATTGCAAGCAAAAAGAAAAAGGATAGTATTGAAGAGATTGTTGGGTATCAGTTAGAAAACAGTTCAGGTATCAACTGCTATGCTAATGTAGTGGTCAATGTAGTTTTTTTCTAGAAAGTTTGCAACAGCAAATCATGGAAAATCGTGAAAAAAGATTTTGTTCCATATTGCATTGTTTTTATGAAAAATTGAACACTAATAAAAGGAAATTACAAAGTGTTTCTCATATTCGTAATCTTTTGGATATATGTTCTGGTTGTACACAATTTACGCAGGATATTCAACAAGACGCTCAGGAATTTCTAATGTATATGCTTACAGTATTAGAAAATGAGGGAATACAAATTGAAAATCTTTTTGGCCTTCGTTATAAATGGGAACATGAATGTGAAAATTGTATGTTTACATGTACAACTAACATAGATACTGAAAGATTTATATATTTGACATTACCAGACTGTAAAACAGTGTCTTTCAATAAACTAGTTAAAGCAGCAAATCAAAACATGGAGTGTAGCCAATGCAAATCACAAATGTTATCAACATTATTTATACAAAGATTTGGACAATACATAATTTTAATGATACAACGTTGTAGAGCTGATGGAAGAAAATTGGAAACTTTAATTAAACATTTTGTAGCAAGTCAACTATCTATATCCGGAAGGATATTTGTAGCAGTATCAATTATTTTCCATCATGGTCCTTCTACAACATCTGGACATTACACTGTGTATTTAAAATGCAATAAAGGATGGACATATTGTAATGATGCTCAATTGTATTTTAAACAACGTTTGCCTAGTGAATTACCAAATTCATACTTAATATTTTTAAAACCAAAGTTTTAGGAACATAATTCAACCTCTGAAGAATTTATTGATATTTCTTAATATGATTACTATTGGACAATTTTAATTTAAAGGATTTCAAAAAAACTATTTGGCCTAGAGGAAAAGTATATATTTTAATTATGGACTTTTTCTTGCACATCCTCTCAGCATATATTTTGAAAGAAAAACATTTACTGTGTATAGAATTTCAAGTTACAACATTTTCTTAGGAGAGAACATTTCATATACCTGTAATTTGTATTATATGGTATGTTATTGAGCAGGAAGTTTTTATGTAATGTTCATAAATAGTTAAGTATATTTAAAATATTTTACAAGTAGTTTTGGGTTTTTAAAACAATCTTATTGATTGTTTTGTTTTTTTGCCCGCTGTTATGTGATGAGTAACATTGAAATCACTATTTGTAGTGAAATTCAATGTATTCTGAGAACAGCAAAAAAGACAAAGAAAATAATTTATAAAATGTGAAAATTATGTTGTGTTATAAAAAATATAATATTATATATTATAACGATTTTTTCTTCTCTTTTACAGATCCTAATTCTACAATTTTTAATTTTTCAGAAATTTTAGTTAACAAAACAAGTGGGAAAAATGATTAGTGTTTTTTATAACTATTACTGTAAAGGTAAAATTAACTAAGTATTAAAATGAAAAATGGTCTGTGAGAGGACACTGGTGAAGAAAGGGGGATGGACGGTGTAGATATATCTGGAAAGATGCTCTGTGGGTGTTTTAATTTATATGATTAAGTTACCTTGTAGTACAACTAAATTACTGCTTATGGATTTGCAGAATGAGTCAGGCATTCACACTAGCAGTGTTGTACTGAAATTTGTAAAATGTATGTAGTCACCTAACTGCTTTCAGGCTAGTGAGTCTTTGTAATTGTACTTTTCCAATCAGCCATCCAGCACCATGTAGTAATTCATTCACTGTGTCA